>SMSR01015968.1:213152-229929 GCA_019453355.1 Ceratina japonica | reverse complement strand
GCCGCTGCTCGATCTTGGCCTCAAGATATTCGCAAAGAACTGTTGCTAATATTATACTGGATGCTGCGTATATCTATGTATTCGTGACGGCGTATCCGTCGGCCGATGGAACAGCTGATTGCGAGCACAGTTCTATTTTCCACTGCGTACGATTTCTGCTACCTTAGGATATGTTACTTAACACGAAATACGTACAGCTAATGGCCATTCCAAAATACTTCTATACGAAATAAAAAGAAAGCAAAACGCATACAATATATATTTTTACAAAATAACATATATACATAATATTATAAAAATATATAAGATATGTTTAGTTATACTGCTAAGCTTGTAATTATTATTTAAACTATTATGAAACTGGAGTCTGTTATGAACTAAATTGCACTCAAATGTAAAGAATACAAATATAACAATTAGGATACACATAAAAACTGTCGGTAGGTTTAGTGTCAAAGATGTCTCAACTTCGAACTACCTTCCAAAATACAGAAACATTTTATTTGTAGTAGTATACTACCTATTCAAACATTAAACCACTGTAACCACGCAAAAATGTGTCGACAGTTCAATCTCCACCTCGTATCCACACCTATTGCGACTGCAGATCGCCGTATGCTCTTTTTATTGCGCAGTAGGAGGGCAGCAAATTTTTGTAATTCAACGCGAACCACAGTCCAGTTTGAACAGTCGTAGATACGACGTGGCTATATTTAGAATCAGCCTCTGACAGTAAATAAAAAAATCAACGAAATCAGTGTCGACCTCAATCCTCTAAATTGTTTATGGACATCAAAATTAATTTATAAATATCGATTCTAATCCTTTAAGTTCATTTGTTCCTTTTGGGACGAAACGGAGAAGAAGGGTATGATTATCTCTTCACGACTACCAGGCGACATGGTGTAAGTTTAGGTCCATTGAAATGTCTATATTGTGTCCTAAATACGAAGGCGGTCATTAGAAAATTCTATTGTCATATTATTCGGCGTGTAAAATTGATGTCATCCGCTTGCGTATTCAACCTGACTAGTAAACCGAGCTGGGGCCCCAAGCGCCACTGGATACGAGGGGTTCGGGTCCCCACTTGTATTCAGAGAAGGGAGCGAAGGACCCCCTATTCATCCCTCGACACGCCTGGGGATCTCTTAACCTGATATAAACAAGTTGCCTGAAATCTCAAATAGACAGAGAAACTCGATTCGCATAGTCCGATTTTAATATATTTATTGTAACAATGTTTAATTTCATTTAATATAATTCTAATATAGTCAAGAGAATTAGTCTACGATGGCAGGCATTCCATTTTTTTTACACCTCTGATAACGAGTGTTTACGATAATTTAACGCCTTCTGAGAATATTTATTCGATTACATATAAGAGAGTTGCAGTCCGTAGCATCTTTCAATCTGCCACGCATGACCTGATTTATCTTTCTCAATTCAATTCGTTAGGCAACACTAACGAGGAGATACCACCGCGGGTGACCATTGAAGCGTTGGCGCAGTTGGCGCCATTCGCGCTTCTTCGTTTCGTAGGCGTCATGCGCGGACGTCCATTTCCGAGCGTTTCGTCTAACCTCGAAAGTCGAGGTATTTCCGCGTTTATTTGCAATAAATACTCGGTTCTCATCACTAGAAGCAATCCTGGCACTTATTAGTCGCGATTACGCATCGTTTCAAGTTACTTTTCGAGATAACGATATATCAACATGTTTGGTGTCGCCTGGCGGTAGCTGTGGTAACCGGACACCTTGTGTTATTTCTCCAACCAGCCACTTCGTGAGCATGGCGTTTTCCGCGGCAGAACCGCCTGGGAAATGTTTATTATTGATCCCTTTAGAGATAGACCCGGGCAGTCTCAAGTTCAAGTGGAGGGAAAGTCAAAACCCAGCCAAGGCACAAGTTCAAGTGCACGTGGAACGACCTATATGAGTCCATATTGTGACAAATTACAAAATGAAAATTGAGAACGAAATAAAGTATTTCGGAACCGTTTTACGGAACGATATTTGTTATTTAGATAATCAGCGTAATGTCTATATATCAATATGTTTATAAATGGCCAAAGTCATATCAGAGCCAAAAGGGAAATCTGGAGCCAGTCACGGTATAGGGCTCGGCTAAGGTACACTAAGGGCAAACATCTCTCCATATAGAACAGATTGCATATTTTAAAGTTTACAAATAAATAATATGTCTTAATATCTAAACGATGGAATGTTTAACAAACATTGCTTAGCTTTTAGTATTTGCGATGTTTTAAATATAAAGATCGTAGCAAGTTACAAAATGAAAATTGAAAACGCAATTAAATATTTCAGAACCATACCTATTTGAATCATGCTTGTTATCAATCCCTGTTATCAACACATAAATGACCGAAGCCTTATCAAAGCCAAATAGGAAATCTGTTACTAGTCACAGTATAGGGCTAGATTCAGGTACACTAAGGGCAAGCATCTCTCCATATGGAATAGACTGCAGAGTTTAAAAATTATAAATAAATATGTTGTAACATTTTATTGAAATGGAAAATGCAATGTTTAACAATCATTGCTTAGCTTTCAATATTTTTGATGTTTTAAATGTAAAGATTTCTGTGAATATGAAAGACTGATCTAATTGTAATCTCCTAATGCAGTCTCTCTGTTAATCCGTCCTTGAATTCCTCTAATTAAGTAAGGAGCAACAGCGCTGCGCTACGCTAAAACCGTTTCCCAAATTAAGCTTTGTTGCGTTCATCCACAATCTGCAGTACGTACAAAGCCTCTTGTAATACAGTCGCATATAATGAAGTAACGTTCTTTAAGATAGAAGGAAATACATGAATAATAGTAAACATATACTAAATAACAGAAGGCATAATAATAATAATTAGATTTCAAAGCAAAAATCGTTTGTTCGTTACTTGATTGCACTTCATAATGTCAATAACTGACTTTCATAAAATTCTCATTTAAGAATTAGAAGTATTTAAAAGGCACAACTAAAGAATTGCCCCCCAAAGTGAAAAGAATAGTTATCCCTTTTGTTTGTTCATGATTCCTATCAATTCCATGTAATAAAAACAATGGGACATAGAGCCTTGGGGAGCCAGGAATAGGATGGTTTCCAGATGGTTAGACACGGGGTATCAATGTTCTCGTTGAGGCCCACCACAACAAAGCCTCCGATCCTTCCCAGGGAGAAACCTAAGAGTCAGGACACCCACTTGACTGGGACAAAAGGCCGCCCGGACCCGGATTTTTCAGTCGACGCCTGATGTGTTAACTCTGTCATTTCTATTCCCTTGCAACGTTTCCCAGTAAACGGAGCGTTTCAATTAGTATTAATCGCTCCATGTTACAGTCAATATTTGCCAAAATTATTTCTAATAAACAAGTCTTCTCAACCTTTCAATGAACCCAAGTCATTTGGTTCGTCTTTCGAAAAACTAAGTATTCACCTGTAAACAATGTATCATGTCTACTCTTCTTTGTGAAATCTCTTCATAACATCGGTCTCTCGCGTCCGGGACCTTTCCGAGAATTACCTTTGCCGGTCGCGTGCGTCGCAAGCTGGACAGATTCCTTCCGCACGCTCCGAATTCCTCATCCGTAAAATATCGAACCTGTTGGCTACTGACAATCAGGTAGAATTGACCTGACCCGGCACGTGCCAGGTGTTTCAGCCCAGCCCCGAATACATTAAGTATATATTTAGTAGGTATGGGGTGCGGGACTAAGGTAGTGTTGACAGAATAAGTATCACCAGCGTGGGGTCGCTTTGTAGGGTAGAGAGGTGCAGGAAGCCCTTATTGGGTAGCTGGGGTCGCGTAGGCGTCCGGCGGCAGTAGTCGCATTGGCGAGGGCTACATCACCTTCCTCGACCTGTGTTTCCCGTCCTATTATCACCTAACATTAGCAGGGAAATTCACGGAGGACTGGGCAACATTGCAAATAAACAGTCGAATGCGCAAATAATAATTATTTAAGTAGTTTCTGCTAACTCCTCCGAAATAGTTGAAATCGGTGCGAGCGATACTAAGAAGATAATTCGACTTTAAAAGGAGCCAGCAGTGTGTGCGTGACACCCGACGTAAAACTGTTAAGTAATTCTTCTCGATCTGATTAGTATAAATGAACAGTTCGGTAGCAGCGTAGGAAAAGTTTAATTTGTCAAGCGACGTGGCCCGTGACGCTTTTTTAGCTTGCTTCGCGAAGCGAATGGGATTGTGCCGTCTTCATGGAATGGAAGCATTCGCGCTCGCTTGGAAGCATTGCTTAAAGATGGACAGAAACATTCGCTCGAGACGAGCTTTCTCGCTAAGAGCGTGCCCGCTTTTCTATTATAAGCAGATGCTCTAATCTATGTTTACCTTGAAGTAAGCAATCACTTATCGAAAATCATTCGAATACATTTTGATTTTTTTCGAAACCTACTTTGAGATATAGTTCATGCCTTTTTAAATCCGATGTTATGCGCCACGCATTTTTCTGATCGACATTCGTGTTCAGTTCCATTATTATCTTATCGTTCACGCGTTTTGTTACAGGCAAATATTATGCAGCTCATTTTAATGTAGACAAAATAATTCCGGGGCCGAGGGATATCTGCCCGGAGCTACGCGCCAAGTTGGAGACTGGGTGATAAGACTAAAGGTACAAATAAAATAGCGAGAAATCCCCGCCTACCTTGGAACACATTCCATAATTGAAGTATGAAGAATGGGGACAACAATTAAATACCGAAATATTATAGGAAAACTGAAAAAGCGTAATGTCTAAAAGATTTATTAATTAAAAGTTGTAATTGAGTTAATGTAATTTAAACAAAAATTTGTGCACTAGAACGAACGCTTCATTCAATTAGAACTTTGTAATCCACTTCATTTACCTCCATCTTCATTGAAAATTCTCGGCTAGTCTATTTATATCTAACTGCTTATTATTGTCTAAAGAAAATTCAGAAGCATGCAATTTATCACTTGATCAATCTTCGTCAACGATGGTTGTTAATTTTGCAATTAACTGGTTTTTCTAGACGGTATTAAGATAATCACGGGCATCAAAGTCCATATTGTTACTCCATATTGAGATGCTTAATACATTCACGTATAAAGAATTGATATAATGTAGTAGAATGTACGAATAATCCTAACTGCTACCTGAATATGTCCTAAATTTTCCAATATTCATAACTTCTAAAATATTTAATTTAATCAATGTTCTTAATATTTCTTAATAACAATCCCAATGACTTAAGCTGCATACGAAAAGAATAACACTTTCTCTCCTATTGGCGACACCAGTTATTAGCTTTATCTGATGTTAAAACAAAATAAGTAATTTGCTATAAAAACATGTCGGACTCCTATTATGAGTGTGTAAAATATTGCCAGGCAATCCTTCATTACCAGCTTGAAAACGAAGATCACATAATTTGAAATATATGCGCGGGTGCGGCACTTGCGCACCACTTTCGCAGCAACACGCGGCACGCCATATTGTTTGTTACGCTCGCTAACCTCTTTCGTCACCATTCAAAGTGTTCCCGTTCGTTTCTAACTAATATTTGATCACTAAAATATATCCTGGGGGCAGTGCCACACGTTTCTACGGCGTTTGAAGCCGATTCTTAATAACACCCGAGTATGAAAATTTTTGTTTTCGTCCGGCGATCTTCGCCTGCTGTGTTACCAGCCTGCCTGGTCTGACACCGCGCGCATAGCGGCACGGCCGTTCGCGCCGTTTTTTGGGGGTAAATTCATTGATTTTCCATGGTTTTACCGCTGAGAAACACCTCCAATGTCACCCAGAGACACTGGGAAAGGTCTGTGTGGTTCAAGGTTAGCAGTCGTGGAAAGCGTCTGCTTGAGTTCTATGCCTTCCCTGATAGCAGCTATCAGATTGGAAGTTGGAAAAGAAATTCTTTGTTTTAAGAACCATATGAAGATATTGCAATGTTTGCAAAGAACATATTTATTGGCCAGCTGTTTGAACTTTGACATACTAGTTTTTTAAATAAAAGCATTTTCATTCATGTGATTGTATGAGTCAATACTACTTCTCTAGCACAATTTTACTGTCAATCTTTTGTTTCATTCCTTTGATAGAGAATGACCCCTTAAGGATAATAATAGCATCAGTACTATGTTAATTGTTATAAATGGATTCTTAACACTTTGGCTCAAAGTCTGCAGTACATGTTTGAGTTTATTTAAAGACAAAGATTGTGAACACATGTACCATTTTTGAAATATATTGGTGTTAAAGTTGTCAAAAATATGAGGACAAGTCGAGATTCTTAAAAGCATTACATTATTCTTAATTGCTAGGATTTTTGAAAACATCTGAATTCCCAAAAGCATGGGCATTTCTTAGAAGACATTGGATCTCTCGAAGGTGCTATATTGTCATGTATTTGGAGTCTCCCAATACCTTCACATTTTATTTAATTATGAAAATCATTGATACAAGGAAATTTTAGTTTCTCACGAACATTGTAATTTTTGACAATTTAATAATTGTAGGGGATTCAGAAATCTTGGGGTACAACGATACGTTATTACTCCAGTGAGAAGGGCGTTAATGAAGTACGCACCTCCCGTTGTCATTCATGATTTCCAATATACCTGTTCTAGACCTCTTAGTCCAGTTCCCTTTGTGCACTCTGTCGTGCCTACCTCTCAGACAGACCACCTGCTGTCCATTGAATAGACGACCCCTAATCCTACCTCCTGCTACTTGAACAAATGCTAAATCTTCCAATGATCTTAATCTCTAAGCTACTTAATATTCAATCAATATGCTTAACATTTTTTTTACTAATAATACTAATTTTGTAATAGTGTACGAAAAGAATTTCACTTTTCCTCCAAGAGGAGTGCCAATCATTAGCTTCATTTGATATTAAAACAACATGAATATATTATATGAAAAGTATGCTTGACTCAGATGATGAAAGTGTAAAATATTGTCAGGCAAACCCTTATTCTTCAATATTGCAATTTTCGAGAATTTAATCATTGTAAGGAATTCAGAAATTTTCGAGTAAAGCGATTTGCTATTATTCCAGTGAAAAGGAAATTAATAAAACATACACGTTCCGTTGTTTGCCGTTCATGATTTCCAACGTGTGTACCTGCTGTGAACCTCTTGAATTCGATTGCTCTTGCGCCGCAAATAGAACACCTGTCCATAGAATAAACCCTAGCTAAATACCTATACACATACTCAAGGTATTTGCGTTTTTCCGACTTTTGCTTATGTTCATTATATCAATAAAAGTTATAACTGAGCTACTATCGATTATGATCGTCCCTAACATTTTTTTACAACCTTGCGGATTTTACAGTAATTCGTAAAATGAGTCATGACTTACTCAGAATATTCTCAATTAATGAATCAATCAGGAATTTATTTCATCTCGTACTTATATTTCGCTTTCGAGAAACGAAGAGAGCAAGGAGTTCAATTAAATCGAATTTGGCAATACGACGACGTAACGCGATGCAAATCGGATACGTAGGTATCGTTCTTACTAGATGTGAATCACGAATGCAGTAATCTCTATCTATTCCAATTTAATTAATTTGTAACTAGAGAGTTTCACTAGGTAGAAGGATAAAAGCAGTCTGTTCAATGACCTTATTTGAATACATTTTAGAGATCAATAGAATTAAGAAATTCCTGAGAGCGTTCGAAGATATTCTACAGCTATGGATTCTCTGACAATAGGGTGTCCAACCGAGGTGACTGATTAACAACTACAACTTCACAGTTCGAGCACGAAGAGGGAGATCCGTGAATGTAGTTTTTCCATCGACAGATATTTTGTTAACAATTAAAAAAAGGCTGTCATTTCTCTTTGGCAAGGTAACGGAATTCAAGTTTCCGACTCAGTTCTCTTGCCTGCCGCTATTTATAATTCGAATTTCGGACCGGGAAAATGTCGTATGCGCTAAAAACTATAGATTAATATGCAAATTGATGATGTTTTCTATAGTAGAAATCATTTAAAGCCTGACGCAATTTGTCATTTGGGCATTTGGTCTTTTACCATAGCCCGGTCTGAAATTCTGGCCGCATCTCGTGGGAGCAAGCGTCTCGTGGATTNTAAAAACTATAGATTAATATGCAAATTGATGATGTTTTCTATAGTAGAAATCATTTAAAGCCTGACGCAATTTGGCATTTGGGCATTTGGTCTTTTACCATAGTCCGGTCTGAAATTCTGGCCGCATCTCGTGGGAGCAAGCGTCTCGTGGATTTCCTTTAGTTTTATGGTTGTTATTAAAAATCAATAAAGTCCTTTGTGCGACGTGGCGTGACAGTCGTTTAAATATTATAAAAATACGTGAAGAGCATAAGATTTGAATGAAAACATTTTGTACGCCGAACGAGGTACGCGTTTTCGATCAAAATTCAGAATGTGTAGAGTATACCCGATTAAAGTTAAGAATACCGTTATCTTAGGGGTCGGATGCGAGCGCCGTGAGATAACGTTGTCAGTTCTCTTGAAGCACCGTAAGGAACAAGTGACGTCACAAGATTGTTCTACGAAAGTGTCGAAATTTGCGGATTCTCAAGTGCAGTCGAGGTACGAATTTCGTTAAATTCACTAAAATACGTGTATTCCACATTTGCGTTCTAATTCCAAATTCAAATATTTTCGTGGAAAATATTCGTAACCTTCGTTTGTAACGGTGGGCGGAGCCGAGTTCAATAGAAAAATCTACCTGCCTCGAGATATTAATTTTCCGCTAAAAGAAAAATGTATACAAATCTAAGTACTTCAATACTTCGATTTCTTTGTAGAAGATGATAAAAGAACAGACTTGCTTGAACGTTTTAAATTATTTTATGACACTTTAATATGCAGAGGAAAGGTAATGGACATAAATAAGCCCACCTTTGCACAATTAGGTTCTGATAGAAGAACGTTTTATGTAATAAGGGTTGATTACATTCTTCTTTGAAAATGGAACATAAATAAGGTCTCGACGATTCAAAGCGGTACAATTCAGTGCTTGAGCAAATATGGCTGTCGATCGCTGGGCGTGTACTACCGTTAAAAACATAATTATTATTCTGGTAGCATTCGTCTTCCGGATTAAAACCGTATATTTTGACAATTCATATGCCGAGGTTTCGCCAACGTTGCAGTTAGCTTTATCAGGGTTTTAGGCTTTGATACTATATACATATATAATATATCAGAGCCTACAGCCTTGATGCAACTAACTGCAACGTTGGCGAAACCTCGGCATGTGCATTGTCAAAATACACGGTCTCAATCCGGAAGATGAATATCAGAATAAACAATAACCCTGAAAGCCATAAATCCAAAATAATTATTATTATTTCTCTCTTCGGTAATACAAATTCTCAAACTGAACGAGATTAAACCAAGACCACCGAGAATACTATTAAAATATTCTACAATACAAATAATATCAATTTTCATAGTCGTACGAATGAAATGAACGAGTTACCATACAAATCACGTAATTGAATATAGATCGGCTCAGCACTCAATAAAACATTAATTCGATAAATGAAATTGGGATCGAGTACGAAATCCGGATTGAAATCAGTCGATTTGTTGCTAGAATAATAATAATATATTTAAAATACGCGGTGGCGTCGGCTGTGGCGCAGTCGTACACCTGTTGTACGACAAGTAATTAAAAATCATTACAAATGCGCGCGTCTTATTTTAAAATAAAAGGTAGAGTCCGTATCAAAACTATTCGAAAACCGAGTCGTCGTCGATCGTCTAAAACTAATAATAAAGGGGTGAACCGGACGACGCCCGTTCGAGCGGAGCAGAAAGGAAAGGAACGCTTTGAAGCAGGAAGTTGTAGCTCCGTATCAAGTTTCTCCATGCACCAGTAAAACGTTCGGTCGAAATTGCTCAAGTGGAAACGAGGTCCATTCGACACTTCGCCATCCGCGTTCTACGCTGTGCGTAACAGTTTCCGCAACCGTTCGTCATTACGTCTTTAAGACGTACGACATTTCAATATCGTTATACAAATGTAACAGTGTCATAGTTCATTGTGCGAGCGAACACGGAGCGCGAAATGCGCATAAGTTGAATTTGTGAATACGCGCGATCGCTATCGCTGCGAGCTCAACGAGAAGTGATTAAAACTCATTAATTCTATTCGCCGGATGAATAGAGCCGCTGGATCCGCCGAGGCGGCTTCCTCTTTTAACTTTTCTTTCTCCCTGCCTCTTTTCCTCTCGGTCTCTCTCTCTCGTTCGCGAATATAAATATATATTTTGAAGAAACTGTAAATGCGACGTTAAAGAGAAGTTTAATGATTGGCGAGGCTGGCTGGGAAATTCTTTGATAAATACTCGTAGATACCCGGCCTGATTAAGTGGCCCTTTAATTAAAGTTCCCGGGACGCGGAACTAGATCGCCGATTGCTGGGCTCAGAGAACGATGTTACATTAACGGTTATTTATAATCTACACATCTGAGATGTCGCTATTTCATTTACGAGTTCTCCTCGCTACAGTAATTTCGTAAAGCGACGTAGCGAACAATAATCGTTGCGTCCCCGGGTGTGACCTAGTTTCGGTTCAAAGATCTAATAGTGCATGGCATCGGTTCATTGTGTCTTACCAACTCTTCGGAATAGTACCGCCAGCGTCTCAGTAATTTATTGCCGTTGACTCAGGAGTTTCCAATACAGCAAGCAAATTATTACACGTTCTTCGAATCGTATCAAATGCCAAATAATCATTTTTGTTACAATTTCAACGATCAAACAAATCTTTTGCTACGGTGTCTCGCGTATGTAATTGTTAACATTTAAATGTATAATATTCTCGTTCGTATTTATTCGATAGTTCGTTGCTCAGGTAGAAAAATAATTTTGCTCCACGTTTTATTTAGTCTGCTATAGCCGTAATTTTCCAATTTTCTTTACTATGTATAATTAAAATTTTGTTTTCATGGAGTACCAATCATTCAGTTGTCATTTAATATCGATCAACTAGAAAATTATTCATCAACAAATATGTTTTCAATCTGTTAAAAACTGAGATTAAATAGTAAAATAATCATTCAGATTCACATTTTAATCGACCCAGGCGAATATCTTGAAAAATAAGGAAGAAAATAACAGGAATAATATAACTAGTTATAATGGTTTTATCCGCTTTCTTTCTTAGGTATCTGTCGTCGGAGGTGTCGTCGGAGTTGTCGTCGGAGGTGTCGTCGTCGAGCTTTTATTTCTAGAAAACGGCCATTCGTTCTCTAGAAATAAGAGCTGTGATTAGGATGTCATCCTGAGTAGCGTCCGTTGCGGATCTTCTGTAATTACGTTGTCGTTCCTCCACGACGAGGAGAATGTCAATGATATCGTTTGCCGAAGGATCCGCTATTCTTTTCTCAATTCGTTTAAAATCTGATATTGATCAAACGTTGATCTGATAATGCTACCGACTTTGTGGAATAGGATATCCTTAAGTAACGAATCCGATAGTGAAATAATGAAATAAGTATCAAACTCCGCGATACAGCGACAGTAAAAGCTAAAGCTGGTAAAACGCTTTTAATTTAAAGAATAATCAGATCGTGGAGAGCTCACATAGCTTGACGCTTGTTCAATCTCAACAGCAACTGGTAGCGAGAAAAGCACGTGTTTTTAAAAAAAAACTTTCGTACAAAAGTTACGTGTTTTTTCCTCTAGAACATGAAAATGTAATAAAAGATATAGGTTTCCAATTAAAAAACGAAAGTTGATCTTCATTTAATCTTGGAAATTTATTTTAAGACTAAATTAAAGTTCACTAACATTTGACCCCCTCGAAACCTTATAACTTCTGTCTAAAACATTCTTCGCCGTCTTCCTTATTTTTCGAGATATTCGCCGATTAAAATGGGACATACCGTATATCTGAAAATCTAGGACAGAGGAAAAAAGCGGAGAGGGAAGAGCAAGAGGTCAAATGTCTCTCGATAAAAAAATGACATAAAGACAAGCCAGGGTGCTGCATGATAATGTCTCATATGAAGTTTTGGCAGGCGTCGACTACGTAGATCAATAGAATATCGAATATTTTCACTCGCGGACTTCGTAAAAGTAACGTTCGAAAAGATTGAATTTCTTATAAGAAAATTTATTAATCAAGCACGCGACCGATACTGATCGACAATTTTCACTACCGCTCGTATTGGACTCCATTTGACTAACAAATTCCTCTTTAACGTTCGACTTTTATCCGCCATAGCTAAAGATGCAATAAGAAAAAAAACGTTCGCGATCGATACTGCCCAGCTATTTGCCAAACGTTTAATATCAGAATATTTCTAAATTATATTTTAGACAAAAATCGTTCGCATAGCGTCTGTTAAAATGTATCGTCAATAAGCGAAGATCAGATAAGAGTTCTCGTCGAGTAGAAAGAAACGGTTGCTAAGCACAATTGTAATCGTCCTAGCACTCGGAAGAGATTAAATAACCAACGATTGTAGAATGTCCCAGTGGTTACTCAGGCGAACTAAATCAATTAGATCGCTTTATATACGATCGGGATAGAGTTCCGGCTCTGCGAATGGGAAACCGCGAATCAGATACATAATACAGCCAGCGGTGATTTCTGGTATGATTTACGGATCATGCCAGACCACCCTTTCCGCTTGTAAATCTGGCCACGTATGTATCTATACGTGCGTAAGACGTGATTGATTGAGATAGACTCGATTCTCTTCCAATTCCCAACACTGGAAATACTGTGTTCATATCATATTTCGGCTTGCAATTGGTGATTGAAGTAATGCAGTAATGCTAAGGACACTTTGATAAAAAGAAATCACGGCTAAATCTTTTTTGTATCGTTCTAGGAGCGTTGCTTATTTCATGAAAGATTAAACAGGACGATAAGAGTTCTGTATCTCGACCTCGAGCAATGCATCTCCCTTTCTTTCCGCCCTGCTCACTTGGGACAACGAAAGAAGTAAGAAAGTAAATTGGAACGTGGGAAATTATAGTTCGTTGATGTGAAATTAATTCCCGTTTTCGACATCGCTTTCCTCCGAGTGAACATTTTCTATTTACTATTCTGCAATCTATTTTCTTAACACAATACATAGTTTATTGAATATGTATATAAAATTGATTTAATATATCGGCATCAATGTGACCCTTTATATCAACTGACAAGAATATACCAATGGAAGTCAAGATACCAGTGGTAGTCAAGATACCAGTGAAAGTCAAGATACCAATGGAAGGCAAGATACCGCGGCTAGGTAAGGGTGGCGAGGAAACGAAGGGTGGCGCGTGGAAAATAAGGGTTGCGCGTGGAAAATAAGGGTGGCGCGAGGACAGCGCGTCGGTAAACTAGGGAGGAATTTCAGGGGTGCAAGAGAAGGGTAGCTCTCAAGATAAGTCAGCTACCAAGATAAGGAGCCCTTTATTTTCCGCGTTCAATTATTGCTACCCAGAGGTCTCTGTTTTTCACGCATTTTGATTTACTATCACTTGCATCTGTAGTGGTACTGGTAGGGCCAGAACACCCTTAATTATAATAAATAAAGAAACTGAACAGTCAACATATAGTGTCATTACCCCCGTGCCGCCATTCGCGTATTTGCATTCTTAGTGTTAGCAAGCGAGACTTTGTTAACAAGGAACACCGGCCGTTTGTAAATAACAGTTATTAACGATAGGAACCGCAAATTATATCGCACACATTATTTGCGATCGTACGAACCTGAGTTTCGTCTACGTGGTCTGGCGCCTCCGGACTGGCCGACTTGCGGCCGTAAATGTTCGACAGTGTCTGGTTCACCGGGAAGTCAGGACCACCCTGCAATAACCATCACACGATCTAAAAACATCTCAACACGCCCCGTGGACGAGAAAACGATACATACGCCCCGGCAAATTCTGTGTATTTTAATTAAAACGGTCTTGTTAGGATGAACTCGTATTTACGATGTTCAATTAACTTCTAATCAATATCACTTCTACAGTAGTCTTGACACGTTAAACACGGCCCGAATTAATCGAATTTAAAGTGTATCGTTATCATGGTTTGCACTCCTGTCTGGTCAATTATTGACCCGACTCCCTATTTAAATGTTTAATTAGTAAAATCAAATTATTATAATGAATTTCATTAAACATGTATAATTCCTTGTGTAATAACGCTTGGCTATCCCCGAGAGGGTTAAACGGTACGCTCACGAGGATCACTATCGAACGTAACTAACGTAAGATTTAATTTCAGCATCAATTAATCATCCCCCAGGGTTAATTCGATTTCTAATCATAAACTGCTCAACCCTCGTTCCTCGCCGTCTTTGTCACGTTCCTGACCCTCGTGCGCTCGCGTTTAGCCCCCCTCGAACCGGGGGCCTCGTGCAGGGTTCGTTTCGCGAGCAAATAAATAGAGCCAGTGAGAGGCAAAGTCAATTATCGTTCAACGGTAGCTGATGGAAGTTCCCCGTTCGGGTACCGTGACCGCGTTAAACGAGCCAAACGGAATTATTCATGACGAACTTTCGATGCGCAGGTGTGTTTAACATCCCGCACCACTTTTCCTCGCGCTGCCTACCCGGCCTACCCCTTAATTAAATATGCACTATTGGCGCCCTCGTCTGGTTCGCCCCTTGCGCCAAATTCGTCCGTCACCTCGTTCCTCGCAGCCTGCGACTTACACTTCTAGACCATGTTTTTACTCCAAATCCTGTGTGTACCTAACTTTATTTAAAAGTTACTCGTACGAGGACTTTGATAAGAGCCGTCCTCGTTCAAATAAATCATGCTTAACTCGTCCCGGATTGCGTCAAAGAAACGGGACCGCTCTTAAAGCACGGAAGCATGCGAGACGGGATTTTTTGAAGAGAGCCATAAGAAGGGATTGTCAGAAGAATGGAGGAAACAAGGCTTGATCCTTCGGAGAATGGAGATCGCGAACGAAAGACATTTTCGATGTATTATAGTTTACTTGTCGCTCGAGGGAAACGGTGAGCCTTGGATAGGCTATTACGTGTCTGACAAGCGGACGATCGAATTCGAAATATATCGCCGTCAATGACAACTGTTTAATAATTTCCTTATACGAGTTCAAACAATTTTCGATTGTCAGATATGTACCTCAAACGATTTTGAGCAAATTTCAATTGCACCACGACTGGTCCAAAATTATTTCAGGTACTTGTACATCCATTAAGATCAAAAATATTTTATCATCAATATATTTTATAATTAAAACATTGAAATTGATGACAGCGTTTATAATTTTTGTACATTCTGTTTTTTTTTATAAATGTATAAAATTCGCTGTTTATTGATTAGGTTTGCCAAGTTCCCTCATTCATTGAATTCATCATCGTTATTAATAATATACGCAGAAACGAATGATACGTCGGAATCACGTTCCTACAAATATGCAAATTGAAAGAAAATAGTCGGGAACACGTGCTATAACACGTCCTCAATGGTAGTTTTTGTGTTCGCGGTATGTTATAGTTTCCTGAGGGGTACCGTGGACGTCGAATTGAAATTGCGGATGAAAAATTTGTATCGCTCGCTGCCAGCCACGAGCAGTTTCTCGTTATCTACGCGATATCGTTCATGCGTTCTGCGGTAATTGGAAAACATGCAGCCACTCTGTTTAATTTTGATTTTTAATTTCCAAGTTTACAACCGGTTATTAAAAAAGAGAATGGGATATTATTTTCATGGGAAGCGGACGATCTTTTTTATACAGTTGCGCAATTAATGAAACTACTCGCACTGGTTCTTGTTACATTAAAACGGATATAATACTGATTACCGGAACATTTTCGCTTGTTAACCTTTTGGGTACGGAATAATTTGAGAAAATATTTGCATGTGGAACGGATATAATTTTTGGTTGCTTGGAGTTGTATGTAAAAGCAGTACATTTTACGTAAGAATTTATTTATTTCTAAACTATTGGTGACATATGTAGTATTAAGATGTCTTCAAGTAATTAGAATTGCAAAACAAAAATAAATTAATAACAACGAAATAAAACTAAAATGACGTGTCTCAGACGTCAAATGTACCCAAGGGGTTAACATTTCACCGATTATTAACAGTACTATACAGCATTCATCGTCACGTGCGAAAATCGGGAGGATCGTTCGAGGATACTTTGAATCTCGATCAAAGTTCGCAGCAAGTAGTATTGTTTTCAGACCCGGCTCTAGATTTATCTTGGCGAAAGTTTCTCGGCCGGCGAGCCTTCATTTCGATGCATCCGAGGAGTTCCACGAATCTCGAGATTTCAAACAGTGGCGGCGCGCGCCGCCGCCGCGCCGCGCCAGTCAGTACGTTTACCGAAGGCTCGAGACCCGGTTTCATCTTCGGATAAACGAATTCGACGACGCACAAGTGCTCTCTCGGTCCGTCCATTCCTTTAACTCGTCTATTATCCGGAAGCACGCGTGGCTTTCCTTCCCCCGTCGCGAATCGTTTCCGGAATCCCCAGCAGCGGAAACGAGTTTCGGTGGGCGATATTGCAAATTTAAAAACGATATCGAGTACCCAAAATAAATACAGTAGAGAACGTAAGATCAGGAGAGAAGGTCAGGCTGTGATCAGACGTAGACGCGAATAGGTAGAATCAACGGTGCCAAAATTCAACAGCGAACATCCGAATCAAGGATTAATTCAGAACGATACCGTGTAATTCGTTTAATTCGCCGGGCTCAAGTTAATTGGGCGCATTGTTCGTTCATTAAGAAATTGCTTAGGCCGTGTGGCGGGAAGACGAGTAGTCCTGCGCGACTGCTAGGG
>SMSR01015968.1:190393-208537 GCA_019453355.1 Ceratina japonica | reverse complement strand
GCGTCGTGTTTCGATGAACCCACCCCCGCGGCTTATTCGATGGTCGCGGAACCGTCGCGAATGGAAACAGCACGGCTGGACGGCTTTATGGAATTCTAATAAACGTTCGACCGCGCGATGGCCATCTCGGGAAAACGAGATTCCCGTTGCGTCCCGCTGAATTCGAGCTACCGTGAACGCGTGTAACGAATACATACGACCCTCTCTCTCTCTCTTTCTCTCTCTCCTTCGCGCGCGGTTTTCCCCGCTACCTCGGCAGCCAATATTCCGCGCCGGAGATGATAAAGGTCGCGGGCCGCCGTGAAATATCGCCGATAGGAAAATATATTTATAACTGAAACTCACGTCATTCTGGGCGAAGGTCGGCGTAATTGGCCCGTCGCTGGCTTCCCATTTGTCGGCGATCCGGATCGTCTCCGCCGTTTTCTGCTGCACCGATTTTGACTCGTCGAGCAACGTCAGCTCGTAAAACTCTTGAATATCTGGAACACACCGTGAAAGAGACTATATTAATAGCCGAACGCCATTGTGACAGCGCGATCGTCGTTTTGTTTTATCACAGATTTATCTCATCCCTTTATTTTAATCAAATTAACCGGAATAGACAGGGTTCGTCTCCGCCCATTCAATTGTGAAAACAAAGAAAAACGTATGACCGTAATACGAAAAAATCGATCGCATCCGAGCTAGATCTGTAATCGGGTCAAAGATTCATTTGTTTCGAGACAAAGAGAATTATACGTAGAACACAGATGTAGTTTTTATTGTCTCAAAACAAAATACTATATCGCAAGCGTGCTCTCTCTTTATCAAGAGATTATATGCATAAGATACTTTGAATTAAACCAGTCTTACCTAATACGATTACATTTTCATTTACTTGCTAATGCAATATTTATGAAAGTCAGGTTATCAATTTTTATGACAAACCTTTTTAATCCAGCTAAGCTCGAATATAGGATGATGCTCCCGTGATGCACTTATGCATAATTTTCGGTATTGCGACGGGAGCTTTTCCCTACGACACAGGTGAACCTACTGGCCAGTTTGAAGACGACACCGGAAATATAATACGAGTCAACGCGGGTCCTTTGCGGTCGCAACGCGATCATGTTTCCTCGGTTTAACGTTTAACTAACGCAGTTTCTCATACAAGGTATCGACGGCCAAGACACAGACCGAATTACGATAATTTTATTGGTTAATTTATCGTAGAAAGTTAAATGACTAAACGGAGACAGAGAACGATAAGAAATAAAAAAAAGATACAAAATTCATAAAAATATTTCTGAATGCTTATTGTTTGTCAAAAAATCTGGCAGATCATCATAGATTATTTCCATTATAGTGAATGTGTGATAAAATATCCAATCGTAACCAGATAAAAAATTACACATAAATAGTTTCAATGAAATTGTATTTCGTATATTTGACCATTTGTTGTAAAGACGGGGGTGTATCTCCGACGTTGTAAATTGAAAACGATGTTCGAGCCCGAACGTTATTCGATGGGAACAAATAAGGAACTGTAATTTAGTTTCGTTAACCCTAGCCAGACCACCGTCGTGGGGTCCGTATCGCTGGTTGAAAATTATTCTACGGATGGCGGTGTTTATTTAGGTCGTATTAGCCGTACGTCGTCGGCGCGGTTAAACTTAATTATGGTTAGTTCAGTATTATATCTGGTAATATTGGTATATAACTTAATGACATAACTCCGGAATTAACTCCGGAAATTACTCACGAGAGACCCACTAACAAGTGACACTCCTGAGGGCGATACTTCAAACTACTTGGCCGAGTGTCGATTTATTAATCCTTTGAGCCGCGCCGCTGCGGATCCATTCGAACGACGTTAGAAAATTCACCTCTCTACGGCCATAGTTTTATTTAATCTCGTAGAACGACGTTCTGACGGCCGCCGACGTCTATTTTCCGTCGTAATAAACGCGGAGAGCGTCCAGAAAATTGCTTTGACACTCTACGGTGGGGAAAGATTTACCGGGAAGAATTCTCGAAAGCGTGGGACGAAAAAATTTATGAAACAGCCGGAAGGGGTTTTTCCCAAGATTTCCCTTAACGGGCGAAAAAATTCGCATAACGCGGCGCGCGTCGGCGTTAAAACGTCAAAGGTGGCCCCCGCTTATATCCGTCACGAAAATTTCTACAACTTTAATTAACGTACCAACATTTTTTTGTCGTCGCGAGCAGCTGCAACCGCGCGCACCTCCTCGAAACCGCTCGCGCGCCGACGGCGCGGCGGTCCTCTAATTTTTCGTTTTAATTCACATTTAATGGCATCTTGTGCGGGCTCTCTCTCTCTCTCTCTCCGGCCCCGTCGTCGGCGGGAGCATGTCGTTGGAACTATTTATGCAACCAACGGGAATCTTCTTGCGCATAGCCCTCGCGGGAGTCCCGGCTATGTACACACAGCACAGTACTCGAGGAAGCACGTTTCGAAGTCGTACTCGAGGGCTTTTTTTTCCGGCCTCCGACGGGCCAGGAGAGAGCGCAAGATGTCATTGGACGTGATCTCAGGTGAATACCCGGCCCGCTCGTTCTTCCGCTTTTCATATATATTCTTCCTTCGCATATCATCGAGGGGATCTTCGCCGTTCGCCAAGAATTTTCCCTCGTTTTTCCTAACGCATCGCGAGAGATAATCAACGTTCAGCCGTGTCATTGTCCGGGGGTTGAATTGAATCACGGCGGGAGTCAAAAGCAAACGAGTTTCGTGCGAACTGTCTAGCTGGGAACACAATTTTCGGCGCCGGCACAAAGCGTTGTTTTTATTCGACGCATTTATCTGGCCTCGCGTCCGCCGAGACCGTAAAATATTACATTTTTTTCAGCCCGCTCGCGATTTCGTCGATTTTTCAAAGAGAGACCTAAACTACGATTTCATTTCGCGTTGCACCGCGTTAATGTTATTACGTTATACGATTCTGAGCGGGCCGTATCCAGATTCCATCGGCGTACAAACATGCATCAATCCGGTCCCGCTCGCGCGCTTTTTTTTCCCATTCGCGGCACGTCCGCGAACACATCAATGTCTAAGCATTTTTCATGCAGCGTGCACGGGAAATATCGAAAACTTATTTCAATCCGTTCGCTTCCTCTCGTTTCAAACGCCTCTCGCGATCGGATATGTAAAACGGTGTGTACGCCGCGTTTAGAATTCACTTTGCCAACAAACAAATCAGTACACGAGATTTTATCAATCTTCTACGAAATTCCATAAAAATAATTACTCAAAAATAATTACTAGACTCAATCCATGCAATTTGAAAGACTGTGAACTCGCATGTACCGATTTCGTTACGAATGCAGACGATATGGATAATGAAAGTCAATACGCGCGCTACTGAGCGAAAATTCGGCGCGTCGACCATTTAAATACATATTTACATCGAGATAATCAAGTATTTTGACGGCGCGAAGCCACATAATTGTGCTGAACGCGGCCAATATGAATATTGAATATTCATTGCGTCATTCGATGGAAATGAGCGGCGCTGTAACGGCCGTGCTCCAATATTTTCTTGTCGACTGTCGTTTTCACAAACTGACGAATCAATTTTGTAATCGCCTAGCCATTACATTTATTTTGAGATAAACCCAGTGATTCGGGGGAAACGGTGAAAATAAACGCGGCGCACGAAAGCAATAAAACACGTATACGCTGTTTCGGATTTCCAGATAATTTTCTCAGACTTTCCCCCANTTCATTGCGTCATTCGATGGAAATGAGCGGCGCTGTAACGGCCGTGCTCCAATATTTTCTTGTCGACTGTCGTTTTCACAAACTGACGAATCAATTTTGTAATCGCCTAGCCATTACATTTATTTTGAGATAAACCCAGTGATTCGGGGGAAACGGTGAAAATAAACGCGGCGCACGAAAGCAATAAAACACGTATACGCTGTTTCGGATTTCCAGATAATTTTCTCAGACTTTCCCCGTGGAATTTTCATTCCCGACGATTTATTCCGTTGCACGCGCGCTCCCTTTTTCACCAACAGCAGTTGCCAGCCGCAAAGTACGCGCAATGAAAAAAGTTACGGCTTATTCGCGAACGGGAATATTCTAGTTCGAGAGCTGCTATAATTTCTTCCATTTTTTTGCTTCGTACTGTTTCTAAACCCACGTACAACCGTGCGGCAAATTTCGAAATTTATCTATGAAAGAAACCGTTGCAAACGCCGGGGTCCCGTGAATCGCGCTAGTTCATTTAATTTCAACTTTCGCTCGTCGCTCGTGAAATAATTCAACGCGATACGTTTCGAAATATTCTAAAAGTTTCCCGGGCCCAAGTACCCCGACGACACCGCCGCGTCGCTCTCATTGTGCACTGTATCTTTTCTCTGGAACAATACAAGGGGCGACAAACAATTAGACGTATCCCGCCTCCGCTCCGGAGTCTTAATCTTTAAACAAAATTCCTTTCGGGCATTTAAGACCCGGCCATTCTCCAGCTCTTTCTCCGTTCGAGAAGCAAAATAGAGGACCATCGCGAGAGCTCGTTGTGCACGCTCGCCGGACTCTTTTGTCCATTGTTTTCCACCCTCTCGCGGAACAGAGGGAAAGAAAAGAGGGGCCACCGAATCGCCGGGACCAATGACTCCGTTTAACCGTTTTTACGCACGGGAATAATTTTTAATTTGCTCGGCGGGCATGAAAAGGTCATAACCGTCGGCCGGCGTTATCGCGATTTCCCCCGTTTTCCGGCCTTTTTAAACGCCGCGTTTTTACGCCGCCGGACAAAGCCTCGCGGTGTGTGCAGAAGCCGAGCCTGAGGGTCGAGGCCCCGCAACGGCGACTTCCACGTATTCCTCTCGCACACAAGGACAGCCGGTATCTCCTACGGACAGCCCCGACGGCTGCCGTTAACGAGCTCCACTTTATCGCCGTCGACGTCGTTCGCGTCTTCACGGCTGCGACTGTGCGCCCCGGCTCGATGCACCTCGTCCTGGGAATTACGTGTCGTTGTTTAAAGTTCTGACCTCTCCCCCGCTGGGGCACACCCCAACCTGCTAACGCGCCGATTACCAACCGCGCCCGGACCATGATTCCAGCAATAAACTCTTCGAAGTACGGACGCCCGCGTTCGTAAATCTTACAATGCACTGTCGAACGAGGAGTAGGATGTGCTAATGAAAGTCGCTGGTATTTTAACGAATATTAAAAGCAGGATGACAGCGTTATATGTGTCGATATGTACGACGAGTTTAATTAAACATTGCATTGTTTATTCGTGGGTGGAACTCGTGTGATCCAAATCGCGAATCGATAGCAATATATCGAGAAGAATTATTTTATAAAAAGAAGAATCATTTTCATGTTCGAATAAATATGTGCAATGGGCTTTCTGCCCGTATAATATCAATAAATTAAATTAAATTAAATTAAATATACAAAAGAGATCTCTGCTTTGATGAATTTATCAGATTTGTTGATAGGCAATACTTAGAAGTATCCTAAATGGGGATAAGACTCGTGAATCTGTGGATGTGTTTGGAGAATCTGTAAAACTTCGAGTCGATTTCGGCCGAACCTCGTTGGAGAAAATACAAGAGTTGCCAAAAGAAACTTCGGGCTCAGTCGGAAGCACCTCATTATTTCCGACAATCACGCGGTTTCCTTCGGTCGGGAAACAATGTTTTAACGAGATCGTCGAATTAAACACCAGCGATTCGTCTCTAATCGTTCGACCGAAACTTATTAATCCCCGCAAACGAGAAAACTTCCTATCTGTTTAGTAGGATTCTTCAACTCGTCGAGTAAACAACTTTCGAAATTCCGATCGTAAAGAAAAGACGGTGTAACGCGGTTTGTAATTTTCCAGAAATTAAATAATCGAACTCGGCTTGAGACCTCAAATCTGGCGTACACAGAATTACGTTGATTCTGCAGCGACGAGCACCGTTTACGCGAAGTTCTTTGATTCGATTAGAAGTCGATTAACCATCGAAAGGTTTACCAATGATGAGGTTCGTTAACGATGGCCGCTTAGTACCTCGTTGTTCCAGTCACATAATTATCCGTTCCGAGCCCCGAGGCCAGGCGACGATTTTAGTTCGCGGCGTCTCATTCTTGGGGCGAAGTTTATCCGTGAAGTTTAGCAGCTTGCAAGTTTAAGTTCGGAACTCGCCCGGCCTGGGAGCCGCGTGAAAATTACACGTCACAGAGGCAACTCGCTGTCTGCGGGGGAGAGGGTGGCACCGCGCCGGAAAACCGTTTGCGTAGGTATATATATATATATATAGGTATGCACGCCGGGACAGCCGACGTGGAAAAAGGAAAATCCACGAAATTCCTGATAATAAGGCGAACTTTAATTGGATCCGCCGTGAACGTACCGGTAGTTACAGATTCTTAATTAAACACGCTCACGCAGCGTTATCGCGGATCTTCCTCGAATGATCCAATTACGATCAAGAAAATTTTCCAGTTGCCCCAGTATTTGATATGATTCCCAGCCGAGTTATCATGGGGAACGGTCGGAAACGTTAGACTCGAGCGAAGGAATCTCGGAAGATGAATCATTGATGAAATTATCCGTATCAGGTTCGTTAATTTTCCTGGCATAATTCATTCGCAGAATGCAATCGTGGTTCGAGTTTCAGCACACTTTGCCCAGGGCAAACAGGAAGAATGTAAGCAGTAATCGTCAAAGTCAAAGAGGGACGACGAATTCGGGGACTTTACGTATTTTCGTAGGTATTCCCGGAGTTTCGACAAGTAAATTACGTTAGTTTCCTGGTGAACACATCTGATGTTGACCGGTTCGCGCGCATACAAATACAAAGACAAACAATGCGAGACGGATCGAGAGGGAAAGAGGAAAGAGGCGGCGAGCGTCGACACGGCCGATGCATACAGAAGTTCCCGGGAACTTTGCGATCGGGAGTTGCCGACCCCGGCAAAACCGCGACGAATTTCGAGGGGACAGAGAGACACGCTGGAAAAACACGACGCTATAAACGCTCGAAAATTACTTACTCCGTCTCCTAGAAATTTCGTTTAATTTCAAACGATTGCCGGATGCGACTGCAAATTCTAAATATATTTTCTTCAAATACATTCACTACAGTGAAGAAATCTATTTAATTATATTAAAATATAGTATATCGAATTAATAGAATTAAAAAACAGAATCAACGGCTTCATAAATTAAATAAAAAAATAACCGACATATTTTACCTAAAGAAATTAATATATTTACGAAATGCAATGTGCAACACGAAAAGCAACCTAATTTTTGGGTAGATTCTGTAATATCGAATTAATGGAATCAAAAACAGAATCAACGACTTCATAAAGCAAATAAAAAAATAACCGACATATTTTGCCTAAAGAAATTAATATATTTACGAAATGCAATGTGCAACACGAGAAGCAACCTAATTTTTGGGTAGATTCTGTAACAACGTTGGCAGAATGGTAAACGACGTCTCGTACGCGCTCAATGATCATGTACGAATCCGGTGTCGCGCGCAGCGGTCCGTAACGAGCCAGTTCGCTGATTAGATTCGTAATTAGTTACAATCTAGCGACGCGGCGTGAAGCTGAAGAGAAACCGAGAAAACGGGTGTGAGCTCGCGAGGCGCGGTAGGTACGAGATGAGAAGGGAAATGCGCGACTAGATGACAGAGGGATGGTACCAAAAAGCGGAAGATAATACCGTCGCATAAGCCGGCAGCTGCACAAAGGATGCACGGGGAACGAGTCGCACAGAGATGTTCGCGTGATCACACTAAAGCAATCACGAATCCGTTGCTAATCCTTTTAGTAGTATGGGAAGTTAATAATCCCGTCATTTGCGATGCTCGTCCCTGATTCATACAATTGGAAGTATGTGGTTTCCTAATTTTGCATTAGAGAAGAGAAAAATCGAGTCATTGAAAAACAAGATAATTATTATATAACGATTTAGTTTCCTTCGTTGGCAATAGTTCTGAGCAAAAGTTGCAGAAACGTAAATTCTTCTTTTAGTGAATTGCTTGTACCGAAACGTGTTCATTCAATAATTGATTTCACGAAGGACCGTGCAGGGAGCTTCGCTAAATTTCCGCATTAAATTCGATGTTTCGAACAAGCAAACTCGAAAGCAGAAAGCATTGAGGCGACCGCCCTCCCGACAGTGGGATTCCCTTCGGCGCAGCGGCAAAGAGAAACGCAGCTAATTTCCTGGCAAGCGAAGTGAAACTGATCGAAAACGACGTTCACCGAGCGGGTAAATAACGGAATTGAACGGGGGTGATCGAATTTGTTCCCCGTTTCTCTCCCCCGCACGGTTTTCCGCGGCCAAGAGAAAAGAAGAGAAATTGGAAAGCGTTCAACGACTCGATTCTTCGCCGTTCGCGATCGACGTTTTTATCGTTAAAAAAAAAAGGCGTCACCTCGCGCCGCCCCGTCACTCCACGACTTTACACTTTGCACAGCACAATTTGATTCGTCCTATTGTGTTTGCCCCCTGTGAAATATCGTGAAATAAAAGCACCGTGGACGGCGAGACCTTACGTAAACAAACCTTACAAGCACATCTTTGAACAAGAGAGGAATATGAAAATAACTCTTCTAAAAATACACGAAATAAATACATTCTTTTTCCGCGACCATTTAAAAGGGCAAGAAATTATTCTCGCTCCCATTCACGTCTCCGACGGGGTGTGATTGACCATTGCGGCAAATTAATATTCTTAATTAATCGTTTAATCACAGTAACGTGGGAGACGAGAAAAAGCTGAAAAGTTCGCGTCGGGGCGTGTTTATCGAGCAACGCCGACAAGCTGCGATTGCCGTGACGTCGATTCCGCTCACGTTTATCGGATTATGCTGTCCGGATGGCGACGGCCGGTACGAAAAAGCACAATGTGCGACTCGAATTCGCGTGGCCCGTGCCGGTCTCCGCGAACACGTTTTACAACTACGGTCATTTAATTACCGGTTGCAAGCCGGACGCTTCGTTAGCGTCGACAACCCTCTCTGGACGAGCGAGAATCTCTACGACACAAAGGTGGCGGCTTCGTTTATTGCTATTCTATTAACCGTTTAACAGGAAACTGTGTCCCCTGGCCGGGGAAAATATAATAACCGGACCATTTATGCGTCACCGTTGGTAACGTTGTTTCCATGCTCTTTCTCTCGCTACGCTTGCACGCTGCCAGCGCGTCGGGTTAAATCTCAAAAGCGATGCCCGGCAATATTTCTAGGTTAATGCCACACTCCGTTTCACGGCGAATTGTCCGGTTTTCCCGGTTTACTTCCCGGCGCTAACGAGTCAGGACGAATGAAGAGTGTTTAGTACTTACACAGATTTGTAGTGCGCAGTTAACGTTCCCAGTATTGGACACCAACGTACACACGGCGACGGATAAACGCGACACGAGCTTCTAATCGTTACAGAATTTGTAAGCACTGCAAGGTTTTTACGTGTAAAAAGACTTTCACCGGAAAATATTATCAGAATTTGTCTCTGAAGAGTTAACCTCATCAATCACGTTCTAGAACGACCGCCATTATTTATAAATACATTACGTTTTCGTAGCACATGTTTTGTCATTTCGTTTGTTTTCTGTATATTAAAAGGAACAGATATTGAGTATTTACGAGCAAAATATATACTACCGTAAGCAAATAATTAAGACGTATGTTAATAACACTTGTTAGAAATTACGACTACGACACTCGCGGTCACCGAACTATGTAAATAGTAAAATGGTGAGCAGTCAGGTAAGGTTAATATTCGGTGGCTGAAGAAGGGGGAAACGTACGGTGCGTAATACGCCATGAGTCAATGTTTACATTTTTTAAAATACACCGCTGTTTCTTTAGCTCCACTACTTCCTGAATTTTCAAAACAACAGATGCTTAGCTTTGTTATTGCTTCGTATAATAAGTTATCTTCCTAATTCCTATCATCATCCTACCTATATAAATCAAAGATGTTTTCAACGCGGCCACGCAAGCGTAAACATTTAATTAATTAACCAAGTGACGTAAGAAGAGCGTCAGTTTTTCAGAAATTTTATTGCGACGAGTCGTCTATTATTCGCGGCGAGAATGATTTCACGTTTAATGAATGTCATAAAGAGAGCAAAAGATACCTTTAATCCTCGGCGAGGAAATAATTTCGCAGGGAGTTCAGTGTTTGTCTCACGGTTGACATTTTTCTCGCGAGACGGAAAGGGAAAACGGCGAGCGCAGTTCGTTTACGACTGTACGAGGTGCGATAAAACATTACTAATTCATTTTTAATCCTCCACGCATTTGTCCAGACCGTTTACTCCGTCCCGTCAACAAAGTCCGTCCAGGTGCGCCTCCTTTCTCTCGTTTCCGCTCTCGAGGCGGATAGTACTTCGTCGTAAAGAAACGTTCGATCGCATTCAAGTTCCCTTTTAATGCCTCCTTGAAACCGTATCGGATATCTGCGCGCGGGAGAAAGCGCGATATTGTAATTTATACAAAATATAATTTATTATAGGTATCGCCGGCTCCGGGGAAGTGTTATCGGGTTTTGTAACTGATCAGCTTTCCCGGATAAGATGAATGGCAATGTCCAGATAATATCCGCAGAGGTGATTTATCAAGCTGCTCGTATACTTATTGTCAGAACCGCTGTGTCTACGGACCGCCGATGGTGGAATCGATACCGCGGGCTCGGGAACGAATTTTCCGTAAGCGTAACTTCAAATTACTCGTCACAGATTAGACCGAGTTAATCGATGCAAACGCGTCGGAACGTCGTCGTTTTTAATCAACTTCCCCGTTACCCGGCGATGAATTTAATTATTTTTTAATAACGTCTCGGGTTTTTCTCAACCGTCAACGTTAATCCATCTCGAGCCGATGAGCATCGGGCAAACTTCCAACTTGTCTGCGTCCATCCCGCCGTTACCAAGCTCCCTTTTTATTTAAACAAATGGCAGGGATTAAATCCGCCGGGATTCGCTATATGATGTACGATGAAAAGTTTCTCAGAAACGGTAACAGGTAATAAAAACTCTTTGAAATAGACACTGGTACACCGTGTTACACGTCCCGCACGATGACGTGCTCCAAAGTTACATTTCCCGTTACTTTTTACAGCGCCGTAACGCGATCAGGATTAATTTGATGCAAACTCCGGTAACTACCGGGATTGACGTCGTGACCGCCTCTGGCCGGGCCAGACAGCTAAAATCAGTTTAATTAATTCCAAAAAAAAGTTCACGCTAGAAGCGTTTGTCGTTTGTACGTCATCATCGACGGTCGAGAATCGAACGGAATTTCCCGGCCAGCGCAGAGGCACGCGCGCATTCACTCTCAAAGGTAATATATACTGGCATTTGGAGAACGTCCAGATGGTAATTCATTCAAAGGAAGCGAATATCAATGAATATTAGCTGTCCCGGAATACGCATCCTTTACATCCACGGTAATTCAAACCCTTTGATTTCCGCAACGAAGCTCCGGTATGGACCATTTAACGTGATATTCAATTAGAAAAAGTTCGATCGGGTTAAACAAACAGAAGTTTCCAATTATTGAACTCGTGGGAAATTTTACCAGCGCTTCGTGGAGTTCCGGGTGGTTCATTGGCAGCGNTATCGGGTTTTGTAACTGATCAGCTTTCCCGGATAAGATGAATGGCAATGTCCAGATAATATCCGCAGAGGTGATTTATCAAGCTGCTCGTATACTTATTGTCAGAACCGCTGTGTCTACGGACCGCCGATGGTGGAATCGATACCGCGGGCTCGGGAACGAATTTTCCGTAAGCGTAACTTCAAATTACTCGTCACAGATTAGACCGAGTTAATCGATGCAAACGCGTCGGAACGTCGTCGTTTTTAATCAACTTCCCCGTTACCCGGCGATGAATTTAATTATTTTTTAATAACGTCTCGGGTTTTTCTCAACCGTCAACGTTAATCCATCTCGAGCCGATGAGCATCGGGCAAACTTCCAACTTGTCTGCGTCCATCCCGCCGTTACCAAGCTCCCTTTTTATTTAAACAAATGGCAGGGATTAAATCCGCCGGGATTCGCTATATGATGTACGATGAAAAGTTTCTCAGAAACGGTAACAGGTAATAAAAACTCTTTGAAATAGACACTGGTACACCGTGTTACACGTCCCGCACGATGACGTGCTCCAAAGTTACATTTCCCGTTACTTTTTACAGCGCCGTAACGCGATCAGGATTAATTTGATGCAAACTCCGGTAACTACCGGGATTGACGTCGTGACCGCCTCTGGCCGGGCCAGACAGCTAAAATCAGTTTAATTAATTCCAAAAAAAAGTTCACGCTAGAAGCGTTTGTCGTTTGTACGTCATCATCGACGGTCGAGAATCGAACGGAATTTCCCGGCCAGCGCAGAGGCACGCGCGCATTCACTCTCAAAGGTAATATATACTGGCATTTGGAGAACGTCCAGATGGTAATTCATTCAAAGGAAGCGAATATCAATGAATATTAGCTGTCCCGGAATACGCATCCTTTACATCCACGGTAATTCAAACCCTTTGATTTCCGCAACGAAGCTCCGGTATGGACCATTTAACGTGATATTCAATTAGAAAAAGTTCGATCGGGTTAAACAAACAGAAGTTTCCAATTATTGAACTCGTGGGAAATTTTACCAGCGCTTCGTGGAGTTCCGGGTGGTTCATTGGCAGCGCAGTTGCCCCGGTTATTACGTCACGGAGTTTTATGAAACGAGCCGTCGTCGTACGCTTTCTCCCGGCCGGCGATTCCCGCATCTTGACATCAATTATACTGTTTGTTCGCGCGGTCACACTCGTACAACGTCGACGACAATTAATTATAACTGTCATTGTCAAAATCCGATTCGCGTCATTGTGGAGGCGGTCGCACGGTATGATACGCGGCGGACGGCCGGGGAGAGGGCGAACAGGTCGGCACGAAATTGCAGTTTCTATGCGACACTAACGAGCCGCGTTAGGCCGCGGCTCCTCTGAAAGTGATCGATCGCGAAGTGATGCACCGGAATGAGAAGAGAGCCGTGCGCGCGTTGCAGTGCAAATCGCAATCACCGGCCTGCCTATCCGAAACCAGGGAGAACAGGGAGGGTTTCGCGTACAAGGTGTCGCAGAAGATTAAAATAAAAACCAGTTGTATGTATAGTATATCCAGGAATCGAATTATTTAAGGATGACGCTATGTGCAATTGAAATTGGCCCAAAATCGTACACTTTTGGGATTGACTGTATAGCCAATACATCCTTAAAAATTAGAATAACGTAAAGAGAATAATTTGAAATATTTGAATCTATATTTCTGAAAATGTGTCGTTGAACTTTTGGAAAACGTTATAAATCGTCGGAGGATCTGAATAAAATAGGAAGAAACGAAGTGGAGTAATTTCGCTAATATTCCTGTCGGGATCGCGGTCCGTCGACGATCCAGATGCGTTTCTGGGATTCTCTTAAACGTAATAACGCGTCTGACCGTGCGGCGCCGGAGCGATCGGATCCCGTCCGGCTCTCATAACGCGCCGGCTATTGTCGGCCGAAGAAAGGGAATGCGCAGCTTGACGAAATGCACGTGAATTAAACGATTCTGTCCCCGTCCTCCCGCTAGTGGATTTTCCCATTTATGCGTTCGTGGATCATTACCGTGCCGAAGCTGTGGAAACGATTTCGTGAGCCGAGATTACGGCAGCCGTAAAATGGAAATATGAATAATCGCGCCGCGACTTATGCAACTTTAATGGCGTCCATATGTTTGCAGTTCCCAAGAGCCACTTTTAATCGTTATTCACATTATAATAAATCTTCAAATAATAAATTGCTTCATATGTAATATTTTAATAAAGTAATGGGCACTCGACTCGAATGCTCATTGTCGGACCGACTGTTCTTACAGAAATATGAAATAAACATGGCTCGCGGCGAAAGGGGTTAAGAGGAAAAAGTTTTCCCTCAAACGGATGACAAAGCAGTGGTAATAAACTGGTCGTTGTTTCCACGTTACAGCACGAAACCGTAATTCCCTTCAAGACGTCGTTCTCGGTTACTTTAGTTCGACGGCGAACAAAGGACACAGGATAGGTATAGGCAGCTATTCCCGGAAAGATTATATGTATGATCCCCCTATTCCCGGTTGAAGTACATAGGTATACGTAGAAGGAGGTTGAAGGATCACTCCTGAAAATTGCTACTTTCGAAACACGACCCACGGGAAAACAACCATTACCATTCGAGCATCTCATTGAATTTAAAGGAACTGGTTCTGGATACGGATCATTATTCTCTTTACATTTTACACGATCATTGAATTTCACCGCTGGCGAAGATTCATTTCTGCGGCCCGACTTTCAATAATAACCAAAGGCTTAAGTATGCGGAATATAATTGCGGGAAGGAATTTGAAGAACGGGGTGCGATCACGATTAATTTGATGCGGCCGGCACGACGGCGGCGCGGCGTAAGTACAGGCAATTAACGGGGTTTTCCTGTAGAACTTTAACGCGACGTTTTATACCCTCTCTTTCTATATATCCGCGCCCGGGTTTTCCAACCTCTAAATTTCTCCCCGTTTCCGGCTTAATTTATATCGTTCGCTAACTACCGTCGGTCGCCGAGGAAAAATGCGCGCTGAATACGTGGCGATAAAGCAAAACGAACACCGGCGAGGTTGGGCCCTGTAAAGAGCGAACGATGGATGGAGAAAACAGATTCGCTGCGGGGAGAATGGCGACGGGCGAAAGAGAAGGAAGAGGAGAAAGGCGGAATAAATGCAAGGAAGCCGTGGCCCGCGGCAGAAAATTTCGTAATAAAGCGACTTTACGCCGACTACGTTGCTGTTTCAGATTAAAATTTCTCCCCGTCGCGTGTTACCGGTTCCTCTCTTCTGGAGTTTAACGAGATGCGGGATAACATTATTCCGTCGTCGGTGGCCACCCACGCCGGCTGTTGCTCGCAGATTAAACTTTAAGCAATTTCATGTTTCCGAACCGGAGAAGAACTCTCGTTCTCAGTTTTGCCCACCCTTTGATTCCTATTACCCGATCATTATTATGCGTGTTCAGTTCGTTCCACGAGTTATCCACTCGATTCTCCTTTCGGTTGCTCTGAAAAACTTGGTCCCTCTGAAGTCTCGCGCGTTTTCATGCCGTATACGTCTCGAACGATTAATCTCCATAAATCCGTTTTTTAATATCATAAGAAAATTGATACTGAAATTAAAAGATTCGCGTTTTCCGAGTTTCGAGTAGACGGTTTCAGCTTTGAAACGGAAATGCGTTTAATCAGTAGAAGCGAATGGGGTGTTTCGGGCCGACGCAGCGTTGATACAGAATAAAATATGATTAAAAAAGAAGATGTGTTTCGCGAAAGCCGGTTCAAATCGTTGTAAATATATCTTACGGGCTGAACGATGAGAGATGTTCGCGTTAATGCCCGTATGGAAAGGCTCGGCTCTCATTTTTCCTATCTCTTTGCTTCTTCGCGTGTTTCCCCCTGCCTCCTCTTCAGCGAACGAAGTGGTTTTCTTTCGTACCCGGTGTAAATTAACATCGGACCTGCTTTTGACGTCGGCTAGTTCTCTTTTTCGCTCTCTTTCTCTCTCTCCCTCTTTCTGCTTCCCGTAGACGAATCAGGATAACGAGGTTTCTATTTGTACATCCCATCCGTTTTCATTCGTTAAGTGGGCGACGCGAGGCTCGTTATCAAATGATATGGGATAATAAATAATTAAGACCGGAACCCCGAGCGTCGCGTTCGTTATCGTGGGAGATCCGCTGGCTTTTTCGAAAAACCTGTCCGCGTGATTCACGCCGCGCTACAATTCAATCTCCCGACGCCGACAGACGGCTCGATAATTCATCCCCTCGAAACACGTATTTTGATTTAAGCGAATAAACGATTCGTTAGCTAATCAATTTCGGTTATTAATGCCGGATACGCGGTTATATTTCTACGCGTGTAACGCAATTTCACGTGACGCCCGTTGTTATTTGGTATGCCCGACGCGTTTTAATGCCGCGTTGATTAAAACAAATTGAATGCTCGAGTAATTTATCACGGCGTGACGCGTGCTCGCCGCGGCGAGAATAAAAATTTACGGCTTTCAGATAATATTGCGGGGTTAAAAGCCGCCGCACGCCGTGGATTACATTCTTCGCGAGCATCTTTACCAGGATGTTTTAATCTATGTTCTCCAAGATGGCGAGAGCCAGAAAGCGTTTGTTATCTCACAGTCGAAACCTTCCGGTTCACGCATGGTCTGACTTTCCTGTCGGATCCCACAAAAAACAAACATTTCGTTAAAAACAACCCCTAAAAGAATCGAAAACATCCAATCGAACGTTCCCTTGCCATAAATCGGAATATTGGGCAGAAAAAGTTAATTCCGTTTTTGCAAGCTCATCATCTCGAATTTTGTGCACATAATGTGACGTGTTTCTTGTACACTAAACGCTGATCGCGAGTCAACAACGATCTTCCTACTGAACGCGATTCTGTTCTCGCGAAATTTCCTATTTTTTCTATTCTCAGCCACCCTCTCCTCGTTTGCTTTTTATTCATCCCTTGTCCGTGGCCTCACGAGAGAAGTCGTCTCTCGCCTCTCGCGCGGGGAGATAATAAACTCGAAACAATACGACAAGCGACGTTCCTGCGCGACACGAACATGCTTTCAGCTTTAAAGTGCGATATCGTCGAGTCGCCACGCTGCTGCGAGGAAAACTATTTCATAACTAGGTCGGGCAAGGAGGCCGGACCATGGGTACCTACACGGACGCTGCGGATAAAAGTGTACAACATGGAAAAAAGAAAGAGATTTCTCAGGTTCTCTTTTGTCTTCTTCTATCGGAGAAGAAAATTACACGACGTCCGGTGGTCAATGCAATATAATCCTTCTTTCTATTAAATAACTCTTTACTCGTCAACAAGAACGAATGAGAATTCCCTTTTCCTAAAGGACGTCGGAATTCATGATAGAATTAATGAAACGGTCCGACTGTTCTTAAAGAACAACAGGTTAAAACGCGTCTGAAATTAAACACAGAGTCGCATACGAAATTTCCGTTTAACTGTCGAGTTCCGACGCTCACAATTCTCCAGCAGGGCAATTATCTTCCGGTATATACAGCGAATTAACTTCGCCTAATTGATATTCGAGCGCCGGTCGCAAATTACGCATACTTCTGCCGGCGGAACGAGACCCACGGTTCCCCCAACTTCGCTCGGTTGATCTTTAATGTGAATTCGCCTCGGTGATACGGCCGCTATTCAAACGTCGCCGGCGATGGAAACGGGAGAGGTAAGAGGACGCAAGGCTTTTACCTACATATATATATATATACGCACGTACACGGAGCAGATGCTACCCCCGGTGAAACAATGAGGGTGCTGCGACAAAGGCGGCAACAAACTCCGACAACTCGCGGCGTCACGATGTCGTCCGTGTCCAACAGATGAGGAATACCGATAAAAGACGTATTCGCCCGGGAAACGCTATTCCACGAAGTCGCGCTTTTATGGCGCGTCGACAATGGGAGACCGACCCGATGCGCGATGCGGTTCCCGTTTTCGTCCTTTGCTACCCACGAGCACCGCGACTTTCTTTAATAATAGCGAGTATATCAGCTCGGCCATTTTCACGTTTTTTATTTGAACGTCGGTGAACCTCGAAACCTCCTATTTATCGTACGCAGTGGATTCTTTTAACGCGTTGCATGCGGACTTACGCGTTTACCTGGCGACAATATAAACAATTATAAAAAAAATAATGTCCATCATCTCTCCAGCATAAATCCCTAAATTTGTTACGTGAACCTGCGCGCACGACTGACAGACTGGAAAGAAAATAAAAGTGCGTCTCGCGCGTGCAACGTGTTAATTTACAGACGATTTTAATTATCCAAATGGAAAATGTATTATCCGTGTATGGTCGATATTTTTGGTTGACGATAACTTATTTTTATGCAGCGTTATTGTAGGGAAGGAGAGAACTCGACGCAACGTATATTAATAATTGAGTTTGAAACTCCTATTCGCAGCGAAATTGGACCGTGTCTTCCGTATGAAAGGCGACCGGACCTTTTTTATAGGCAAATAAAAGTTTCGCCTTTCTTTGTTCCCCGCGCGCCATCCATGTAAACGACCTACTTTGATTTTGGCGCGCGCACG
>SMSR01015968.1:159054-187488 GCA_019453355.1 Ceratina japonica | reverse complement strand
AGTGGAATAAAATACGTCTCTCGTTACGATAAGTAGCATACGTCACTCTTTCATCCGACAACTTACCATAACAAATCTATCAAGTAAGACGGGTTTTTGTCAGACGGAATCAGCGCCGGTGAAACAAATAATACTGTTTTGATCAAACAAGTGGAAACGTGGACTCCCTGTTTACGTAGGTACGTGGAATATGATCTTGCCTGATCAGCATGCAAAGCGTCTTAACCGAAATTGCAGAAGATAAAAGAGCGTACCGCAACCAGGGCGGAGCACGATCTATTCCGCATGCCTCTATGAATCTGTATGGAGTTCTTGGTCATAGCGCGCACGCGGCCCTCTTGACGTTTCCTTATTTGAAGAACACGGTCAGTCTCGTGAAAACGGTTATACATATGCTAGTCCGGTTGCAAGGAAAATATAACTTTCTTAAGAGAAATATTCCCCGCGGGATATTCGCCTTTCTCCGTTTCAAGGATATGAAGTTTCAGTTTCCACCTCTCGCGGACGTAAGAAAAATTTAATTCCGACCAATTTTTATATAAAGGAATAACCGTCCACGGGTCCGGGGCGCGTTCGCCGGGAAAAAAATGTTCAATGGTTGCGCGGCGCGAGATCATGAAAATTCATTAAAAGGGGAAATCGTTGGAAAAGGTAGCGCGGCGCCGGGGCGCAACGGGGTTGAGGATCGCCTTTGACCCCGTTTACCGGCCGTGGATTCTATAATCAGAAGGTTGCCCGGCCGGCCGGAAAATCGGAAAATGAAATAACGAGCGGCGATCAAACTTTCAGTGGCGGTGACGCGCGGTATCTGCAGCTATAGTTACGCGCGATCGGTCCGAACGATATTATAACCCGTAAAAGCCGAAGACCGCTCGTAAAGTTTCATTCGCGCGAGAAAACCCGGACCTGAACTGCTGCAAGTTTCAGCCGACAAAAACTGTCAGACGTTTATTTGTTTTTTGTCTCCCTCTGCTTGTCCGATACTTCTGTTGCCGGCGGAAGTGGGGGAAACAAAGCCCATTTCAATTTTACGTCTCGTCTTCTCTTTTATTAAACCGTAAGACAAACTCTGCGCCGTTTCATTTGAATCCCGATACGTTCAATGCAACGTCGGTATTAAAAGAATTCGCGATAAAAATTTAGGTACGCGGAATCGTGCGAATGTGCCGTTAGACGCTCCAACTATTAACTTGAGCGTGAAACAGACGTCAACAGAGATCGTTACCATTTACGGGTGTTCACGGGTAACCACGCGCGCGTGTGTACCTTCAGTTAGACGATCGATGGCCACGTATAGGTATGCGCCGACTGAAACAGGTGACAGTTCGGTAAACCGCAAACCCGTGGCTGAATTAATTGTTTGCCAAGAATTCCGCCTTCGCCTCGATAACGCGTAACTTTCCAAACGATACTAATTTACAACAATATTACGGATCATTAACGCGTTCGCACTTTAAATATGCATAAATCGTCAAAGCGTGGAATTAAGAATTGGTACTATTTCTGATAAAGAATCAATGCAAGATGTAAGCACGAAAACAAGACGTAAGATATTAAGACACTCGTTTCAGTCTAATTAATTCGTCGGATCGTCGCGCCTCGGCTTTACTTCGGTCGCAATTATGGGCGGCGGTCAACGCAGACGGACTTGGTTAACTCCGCCAGACGGCGGCGACAGCAATTTTAGGCAATTATAATTACGAGATTACAATTAGTTTGTCTGGTATCCGAGACGTCCGAGAAAGATGGGTCAGGTAATTCGGGGGAGGGTGAATCATCGTTTGGGCGTAGGTGGAGACGACCGGGTGAAGCTTTCCCTAACGAGCTCCCGCAGCATTCCACGTAATAAAGTGGCCGGGAAAATAGCGGTAGCCGGGCAAAGCCCATTGCCAAGATTTAAACGCACCGCAACCGAGTCAGCTAGTTCCCGGATAGCGTAACACGGCGGGGGCTGCAACGAACCCGACGCCGCCGCCGCGCGCCAACTCCTTCTCTTCCTTTATTACTTTCTTCCCTTGGACAATACACCGTCGCGTACAACCCGCGTCCCCGTTTTTCCGACGTTTACACGGGCAACTTCGCCTCCCTCGCAACTGTGTTTTCTTTCGCCGACCTTTGTCGCGCTTCCTCCTTAGGACCCCCCGGAACCGGGTACTTTGTCCGCGGAAGTTGGACTCGATGAGCCCGACCGGCTAGAACAAAAACCGGGACCGACGCCAATTCGTGCTCAAAGAAATATGAACCAAGTTCGAATTCAAAAGATTGTTGCCCGAACGTGGCCGCCTTTGATATCTGCGGTCGACGAACAAAGTTTTCATGCCCGGACGCGACTGAGAGATCTACCGAACTTTTTTCTCATTTCTATCCTACATTCCTTAATACTTAGGACATGACACTCACACAGTTCTATAAAAAATGCTGTCTATTCCTATCTTTCTTCCTGCTGTTCATTTTCAACCAATGATAGAACTCAACGATGGTACCAAAAATTTTCGATATACCTTTTTTTTTAATTAAATGCCAAAGTCTTGTTAAACGGTGAAAAATTTTTTACCGAAAGTGCAGAACAACTGGAACCCTCATGTTCGAACGCGACGCGGATAGAGCTAAAATCGTGCGATACAAATTACGGGAACACGCAACACGGAACACCTTTTCATAAAATGTTTTACGATGTTCGCTTACGAGAATACAATAGCCCAATAAAACGCTCGTTCCCTTCTGGGTGGATAAAAAAAAAAGGGGAACAGTCAGGGTAATTTACAAGAGATTGGAGATGTTTTCGCCGGAAATGGTATGAGTCTGTTGCACGCGAGAGCAATTTAATTTCATCGGTAAATGGTTCGCGATGACGATAAAAATTGTGCGAATTAAGCCGTGCGTTGCACTTCAGGGTTCATTCTTGGATTCTTTGCTTCGCTTAGCAGGATAATAAATAGAGAGAGTATATGCGCGCGGATGTTGCGTCGCGGAGGTTGCATGCGACGTTGCGACCGGAAGTCGTCGATGGATTGAAGATTTATTAAAGAGCGAGTGCATCCTGCTTCCCGCTGCAGCTCGCATCCCGGCGGGGAGCAAAAATTATGCGCACAATGGGAGAACTGGAAAAATCCATTACCCTGCCCACTTATACGCCTGGATAATACATGCAAATTCGAATGGCATGAAAAACAGTTAACTGCGCTCTCGTCCCTCCTATTCTTTTCGCTCTGGAGAAAATTAACTCTCCCGTTTGTCCACGCGGAGTAACGAACGTCTCGTTGTTGCATATTTACAAGTTCTCATAATCATATTCCCGCTCGGCCGCCACCGTAACAAAAAGAAGAAAAAGGCCGCGTAGAGGGAAGATTGAAACGCAGAAACGAAAATGTTTATCGGGTTAACGTTCCGCGTCGTTCTAGCGTCGCGGGTTATCAAACCGGCAGGAGGAGCGAAAAAAATGGCCGAAACCCACTTGTTCCGGGCAATTTCCCGGCAACCGCAACAAGACAATGGTCATTTATGCGGCCATTTTTCCGCCGGACTATGAAGAGTAGCCCGCGAGGGCCGCTACCGCCTCCCGCATGCGTACGGCACAAAGAATAGCCGCAATTCACGTGGGACCGGTTTCCGGTAGATATTCTCTTTGCTGCGCATTTATTTTCGACGTACCGTTTTTCATTTTCCTCGTTGTCCGACCCCCTTTTCGCCGATGCTGCCCCGGTCGCCCTCCTTTCCCGTATCCCGCCTAAGCCCATCGCTTCGTTCCCCTCCGGTTTTTCAACACTCCCCGCTCTATTCACACCAGAGCTTTCACCTCTGATGAATCGCGCCGGAATTACCCGGTTGCATTCGCGTGGCCAATGGACCAGCTTCTGCCCAGAGGTAAAAAGACAGAGAGCGAAAGAGAGTGGCGATGCGCGGAGGAAAACTCGAGAGAGAGAGAGAGAGTAAACTACCTCGAGTCGATATCCCTGCGCGCATAACGAGATAGACGCGAACGTATTCGAACCTTCGCGGAGCGATTCTCTCTACGTCTCCTCGAGACTCGATGCCCGGTCGAGATACGGCCTAAAAAATCAGTACCACATCTTTGCACGTAACATGATTTAAAATATTAATATTTAGATTAAAGCAAAGTCCGATAATCTTCTTATGTAAAACATAATAGTACATTATGCACCAAGGGAGTAAAATCGTTGATTATTCCCGCGGGTGGGTTTGCAAAATTAGTAATCACCCAAGTACTTTATCTCCCGCAAAATGAAGGAATAAAGTATATACGTGAGAAAAGAGCGACTTTAGTCTCGCTTTTGAGGGAATAAAGCGGCTATTATAGGTAAGCCGTGAATAAAAGTTATTTTTACCGTCGAGAATTCTAATAGTGTGTTATTAACGACGAACAAGCTCTCTAGCATTTATAAATTGTAATTAGGTAAAACGCACGCAGCTGCACACGAAACACGCTGTTACTCAGATGGTACATGAAATTCGCATGAACTGGTTCGAAGGGGAGCATGATTTATCGATGTTACACGTCCGTTCGCGCGACACGTTCGACAAAAACACATTGCAACGCGAAGTTAGATGAAGTTACCAAACGAAGGTGGGAAACGGAAGAAAAATAGACCGGGTAACTTATGTCAAATTTGTTTGACGTGACGCGACAATGATTAAAGCCAGTTTTCCTNCTAAACTTTAATACCCATGGGAAAAGTTATTTGATCAATAAGAGTACTGGCTATACAGTCAATCCCAAAAGTGTATGTACTCGTCATACATAGAATCATGCATATACATGTNGTGTAACATGATCATACATATACGTGCAGCCCAGTTATATCTATATATATCTGTATTCGTTGCTATATTAACGATAGTGGTGCCACGTTTCCATTCTCCATTCGATGAATTTGTAATTTTTTTATTATATTTTAATGAATAACTTTCTTTAAAGTTCATGAATGATGATTATTTTTTCAGGAAGTTCATAAAACACTAACGATTCAATATGAACTTTTTTCTTTCTGTTCTTTCTGGGTTATTTTCGAGATCAAAGTAAAATTTTGTATTATTGCTGATTACTATAAGAGTACATGTAAATTTTAAATCACTATTGAGTTGGCAACTAAATGATTGCGGATTTTAAAGAAAAAAGAAAATTAAAAAATCCGTAATATCCAATAATAAAAAAAACCGAATATAATTTTTCAAAAAACCTGGGAATTGATTTAAAATTGTAACAAATTCAACATGCTAGCATCGTTTAAGTATATAATCCGTACATTCTTAATGGGAATTCGACAAAATCAGAGAGAGATTTGGATACAGCTTTACGGACGGAGCGCGTCACTCTTCAGGGAGTTAGCGACTGATTTAAATAGACAGCTTCGCTTACGCGATACGATTAGATATATACATTAGGTCTAACAGACCTTCTCACTATTACTATCTACCTTAAGAGAGTTTCGCCCGTTTCGAGACTGGGTAATTAAGCTAATTGAATTGGCGCGCCTTTGATATATGCTAATAAGAGCATGCCGCAGATACGGTTCCCAGCGATGGATTCGTTCGCCTTCCTTCGAGGGATTCACGGTTGGAAGTTGTAAATGGAAAAGGTTAGCAGTATCGCATTACCCAGCATTAAATACTACTGATATATCTATTTAACGAGCAGAATGAAATTTACAGAAATTTGATAATAAAGTGTTTTTCAGGGATGAAATATTAACAGGTAATGGTGTTATTAAATTATGTTCCATTATTGCTTCATATAGCAGCCGATGGGCATTTAAAACAATGACGATCACAAAGACAACGCTAACGAAAGTTAGAGCATCATAAAGACCGCAGGATTGAACGCTCTATCAAAACCCTAGCTCTAGGCTATTTAAATAATAAGCCCTCGCTCATCATGCGAACTAATCCGCTTCGCGTTAATAAAGTAGTGGCTCAAACTCGATTAAAACGATATATAGCAAAATTGCTAGAGCGATCGATATGAATCCTTTGTACACAAATGACAGTCGATTTTATATGAAAAATAAAGGAAACTGGGAAACGATTTTGTATCCAGGATAATTTAAAAAAATCGTGGAAAGGTCGAACCGATCTCCGGTAACCTTTCTCCCAAAAAGACCGGACATAATCGTAAGCAAGAAATATATGCGTGAACATTTGCGGGAGCTAGTCTTCCGTGCAACCGGCTTTCAAGGCAATCGCGGTCGTTCGCGGAGCGAAAGGAGAAAAGAATAGGGAAAGATTCGTTCCTAACGACTCAAAAGAAATTCCCGTGGAAGCCTTCACGCGGATTTGAATCTCGACAGTTTCTAGTTCGGTCTGTAACCGCGCTGTGGACTTACCCGCGACGGCGATCCGCCGTTTGCGACTGTATATTTATAACGCGGAGTTTCCTATGCCCGCCATTCTTGCACGTCTACCGTCGAACGGGAAATTTTCCCCGTTTCTTCCTCTATCGATTCCGATGTCTGACGATCGGCGCGACGCTGGAAACAAATACTTTTCGCGGAAAGCTAATAACTGTCTTAACACATCTCGCTATATATAAGATACTCGGGCGCGTAATACTATTTCGGTTTCACTTAGGAAACGAAGTATTAAATTTACGGCGACATTAAAGTTATGGGCAATAAGATTTTGGTTGAGAACACAGCAAAGTAAGATAATCGTGGTTAGCTTGAAACTTCTTCCTGAATGGACTGTATGATAGTATTCAACTGAGAGAAATTTCCGAACTGCTACTTCTCCGTTTGCTTAAACCCGTAACGAGTTCCAAACTAGCCAGGAACACGAACAATTAGCTATAGTTCTCGGATAAAGCTCGCGCACGACAGAGCGTGATCACGGGTTCTCCCGCGCCTACGCACTCATCGGTCACAATAGAAAATTATCATAAAGCTTGCTGATTAAACTCGGTTCATTACTAATGCACGCCTCATGAATCCAAGTGGATGTAAAATGTGTTTCATTCAGTAACATGATACGACGATATGAATGAATAAATTAAAATTTATCAGGATTAAGAATTGACAAGAGCAGCATTTAGATTTTGTTGAAAATTGATTAAATTTTCTTAGCTGAAATTTTATTTGAATTAATTTTATTGAATTTATTGAAGTTATTCATGACTTAATGTAAGATTTATTACAAGATTGTTTTTTTATTGAAATTATTGATGATTTAATGTAGGATTTATTACAAGATTGTTTTTTTATTGAAATTATTGATGATTTAATGTAAGATTTATTGCTAGATTAAAAGCATTAAAATTTGCTATTATTTTTATATGAGATATTTAGGATCGTTTGATGGTTAAGTGATTAGTGAACGTGTAACTAAATAATCGGATCTTACTGTAATTCCAAGGCAAATGGGACGGTCGGTATATCTGGTTCGCACCGTTTCACGTGCGATTAAGTTGGTTAGTAACGATAAGTTAGTCTGTTTAACGCATAGTTAACGCGTTCCGCGATATAGAGTTTGTCGTTTCGCGGCCGTTTCATCTGATTATCGATACTTATGCTCTATTACCGAGATCGAGTGGATTATCGGCTAGTTTATTAATCCATAATACCGGTAGCGCGATAACTTGGTAACGTCCATAAAATAATGGGTGTTAAACGGCGCGTTAAAATTTGTGACGTCGGATAGAACGAGATAAAGATTTGGGGAGATAAAATACCGGAGGGTAAAAATGGTATTATAAAGGTTCGTACAAAGTGAATTAGAAAGAGTATTAGTGGGGGGAGATCAATTTGTAAGACCACTCGGGTCAGACAAAGGAGCTAAAGTTCGTACGTAGTCAGCCATGAGAAATGATTCTTGAACAAGGGGACAAGTGGAACCAGACCGGCATGGTCAGCCGAGCAGAATGACCCCGTTTCGGGTTACCCAAAGGGAAAAATTATTCCTGATCGGACAAGAAGAATGGCTCCATACTTCTTAATCTGGCGTGAAAACTGAGAAGCTCGGTTGAGTAAGTGGAATCCGTCCGTTTCGTCCGGGCAAATAAAATGCGGTAACCCCGTTCCGCGATTCATATCGTTGCCGCAGTAAATTTAGCAATCAGCCGAGAAATTATCGAATTTCATTAAGCGCCTTAGTAAGTTTAATTATGAATCGGATCTGGTTAATCGAATGGCGGTTTATTTATTTCGGGCTGCGGATAAAAATAATCCGGCCGTCCGGGAGAGAGTGGGAGAAATAAATTTGTCGGAATGTTTGCGGAGCGAAGGGACGCGTCGGTCACGGAAAAAATAAAGAACGGCCGGGCTGTTCGATCGCGGAATTATTGCCCAGAGACTTTCCGATTCCCTCCTCGCTTATTTTTGTTTCTCGATCGAAAATATTTTCGGCAATATGAAATACCGCGCCGCTCGCTTTCGACCGCGCCCGTGTTTTTCTATGCTTGCGGCGCTTCAATAGTTTAGAGTAAAACACAAATACACACGGGGCGCGCTGAATTTTAAAACTAATGTTTTTTCTGCTGAGTCAATATAATCAATATCTCTGTCGAAACGCGGCTTTCGGAGCGTGGTATAAGGGGCCGAGGCGCCGCCGCGCGGGTAAATTCGATTTTAAAATAGGTTTTGGTAAAGCTCCTTTCCCGCAGAAGAGAATCAAACAAAATTGCTGGGGACACAGCCGGCAGATCAGCGCTGATCTAATTCGTCCGCACCCGCGTCCACCTTTGGGACTCGCAAACGAAATTACATTAGAAGATGGCCCGCCATAAAGCAACGGCGCGGCTAGAAGCCGGTGATCCGACCTCTATCTTTCGTTTATTCGCTCCTTTATTGCGGCCGTCGTATCACGCAACATCGAAATTTCTTTCATGTCAACCCCCGGCTGTCCTGACAAGATTTATAAGGTCAGCCTTGAACCAGAACGGAACGGAGCAAAGAAAGGATTTCAACGAATAAGAATTTCCCGACCGTTAAACGAATATCTTCTTTTGAACACTGCGAACGGGAAAACTTTAATAAAGCGGTTTCATTAATCAGCTTCCTGATACGGATTATTATGCAATAAATGGTGGAGAAAAAAATGTCAGAAATAAACAATGGGCGTCGGCACAAAGGGGGATCATAAGGCAAAGGGTTGGAGAAAGGGGCCGAAGGGAGAGAGACAGGGAGCAAGATAAACTAAAAAGAGTATTCGAACTACAGGTAATGGAGGTCCATTTTCCGCGGCAGAAAAGGGCGCAACAATGGACGTGGGAACGAACCGGGCGTAAATTGCACAGAAAATAAGGCATTTAAATGCAACTTGCTGCACTTCCGCGGGGAAGAGGGGAGGCTCGAGGCGCAAGAAAATCTGGCGCCACTTCTGTCGCTGTTCGTTAATGGCGAATCAACCGGGCGACCGAGCCGCGAGCTCGCCAAAACGAAATGTTTTTTTTTTTAATACCTTTGTCGAAGCCGGTGCCTCGCGTACCGGCACGGGAGGTACGTGAGAATTTAATCGTCTTCCCGTTCCGATTCCAGCCGCGATAAATCAGCCCCGCTGCCGCATAAATAAGGTCCCCTGTCGGGTTCATCTCCGCGATAATGCGTTACGTAGCCAGAGGGAAGCGAACGTGCATTGGTGCGCGTTCGCGTCACGTTTCCCGCGGCCGGAAACGCGCCGCCGGCCGCCGTTCAATTCAGCTTTAACCTGGCTGCTTAATGAAGCAGAAATTCTTCCGGAATTTACGACTAATACCGACTTGGGAAGCGATATCTCCAGCTGATATCTCGTTATTCTTATTCGGAATTGAACGCGAATCGAAGCAGAAGCGGCCACGTGGCCGGTCAAAGGCAGACATTAACTGCCGCGGCTTCAAACGTCACTGCAGGCGACGATAACATTCGAGGAAGGTCGGACGAATACTTCGGAACATCCGCGTTTTATGAGGTTCGTTTTATCCGCACTTTTAAATTAAACTTTACAAAGTGTTTTTTTTTTAAACGTAGACAAAGGCGGGCGGCGCCATCGCCCGCGGATAGAATTTTACGAAACGAAGTCGGTATCGACGTATCGACGTAAAAAACGATACCGTGAAAAACAAACGGACCGCGAATCCAATTTAATTCGGTATAACGGTATTTAATCGTTTCTTTGATACTGCATTCCCGTTTGTGCGGAGGGTAAACGCGAGGCATCCGAGATCGGCTTGCAGATGCTCCTACTAAATTACGAAACAGTTCCAGAGGCACGAAACTCCAAAGGGCAACAGCTCCCGTTTGTGTTCGCAACTCGGACTCGGGTGCCCCGGCGCGATTCGTCCTGTAAATCTTTCATCGGGAGATAAAGCGGCGTCTACGTTTCATAGAAGAGAGCCCGGGCATCCCCCCACCGTAAGACGTCGGCCTGGATATCTCTGAAGCGAAATTCGTTTCCCTCATTTCTTACCTTTCGCCGCATCTCACCTTCCACGACCTCTATCGATTTCTCGTTTATCCTGCCCACCTGTATCTCCTCTTCATTCAGACCAACTTTATCTTCTTTTCACTCCTACCGCCCCTTATTCAAACCTCGCCCCCGCTTCCTCCTGATTTCCATCTGCGTCAGTTCCCCGGATCTCGACGACCCTCGCCGCATTCCAGTTATAAAATCTACCGCCTATATCTATTTACTTGAATTGCATTTCCAGCGGGAAGGCGGCGGCGAGACTGTTCATTTATTATTAAAATTTGATCGTAAGATTTTTCGATACCGCGACGCGCGTCCGCGGAGTTACGGCCCTCTTATCATAAAAAATTTCATCCCGCCAATATCATTTCTCATCCCATCGTCTCGCCGTTTCCTTCATTTCTATTCTTCCTTCATCCGTTATTCCCGACCCGACTCTCCGCGCCTTAGCGCCACTGTTTCACGATACCTTCGATATCCTGTTTGCAGTTCATTTGAATGCATGGCTACCCCCCCGGGATCAGCGGAGCGAGCGTTCGCAGGAGCGCAACACGTAGGATTCCGAAACTCAGATTTATTCCCCTAAGTACAGTCAATATTCGAGGCGCCGCTGCACCGGCGCGCCACCCCCGCCGCCCCGGAGACCCGTTTTTTTTCCTCTCCCTCCGTTCCGTGCTAACCCTCCGCCCCGCGCGTTCGGTTCGTTCGATTCCGCCCGGCTTTAAATTGATACCCAGGAGTTTTACGAAATTCTGACTCGTGAAAATTGAACTCGGCTGTCTGACGATTTCTTTTCAACGTCCGAACTCCCGTTACTCTTCGAACAACGAACCAACGGAAACGAGAAGAAATCGCCCGACGCTTTATCAATTCTTCGATCGCTTTACGCGCCCTCGTATTCGATTTTTCTCTTCCCCTGCGTTCATTCCCGTCCCGGTTCGTCCGATACTTTGCTCCAAGCAAAATTCCTCGTTGTTATCCTTTAAAGAGAATAAAAACCAAAAGAAGTGACTCGTTCTTTGCAGTCTATCGATTATAATTATTGTAATTAATTATTATGGTTATACGAGGAGTTGAATATTTCGTGTACATATCAAGTCCTACTTATGTTAGTCTGAATGTGGACGGCGTTGGCGACAGCAGAGTGAAGGGGCGAGGGAGATTTAACCTAACGACACTATAGCGTTGCGCAATTTGCGAGGGAGATGAAATACGCGGTTTCATAATTCTCGCGGGCCATTGGTACGTCGCGCGGCGCAAGCGGGACAAGGAATTCATTCAGAGTCCTGGTAAACGGAGGACGGAGACGTCAAACGGAGACGAAGAAGGACACCGGTTCTCAGAACCGGCGCTCGCCTCCTTTTTTCTCCCCGTCCGTCTTTGCGTCCCTATTTCTTTTCATTCCCACCAACTGTTTTTCTTGCTCGCTCTATTTTTCCGCGAGCGATACGACGCAATTACCGGGAGAATGGCAAGACGTTCCCAGCAGGGCCCAGCAGTTTCTATAATTACCGTCCCTTCCATTCCCGTCCCGGGGAATCGTACGCGATCCTTTGTCCCGCGACCCGTTCCCCGTTTTTTTTTCTCCCGGACGCCGCGCCGCCGTTTGGATTAAGCACGACGACGAACCTTTGTCCCGACCACGCGCACGCGATCCACGAATTCAATTTACGCTAGCCCCGGGTGCGGCGGCATTCATGAATTTGACATGATGAACAACGCTCCCGAACCGATAATGATTGGAAGCGTTGACATAATTGATGGTACAAAGCGTCGTCACGTTGTCCTTCCAGGGGCGAAGATATTCTCCTTAAAAACGAGAATGACATAAGTTTCATTCATTTCATTTTGGTAAAAAACGCTCCCAATTCGAACCGCGAAATAAATCGCAGAAAGGGACGAAGGAAACAACAGACGGAGGAAACAACGGAGCAGGATTTCAACGGGATTCGCGATGATCAGGGGACGACGCATTAATATCGGTCGTCCGGTATTTCCAGGCCAGCGACAATCGCAGATTGCGCCTAAAGGGCGTGTGTTGCATCGATTCGTTTACTGACCGGATGTTAACACCTAGCGGAATACGAATCGATATGCCACAAGCCGCAGATCGTAAATATCTTCGAGCTCCGTGCGTGCGTGCGTGCACGTTCTCGCGCGCACGCACACTAACACACGTTTCGTGGTTCGGTAATCGAAAACGGCCGGCGAACAGCGAAGTTGCGGTTTTAATGCAGCTTGTACATACCGGAGCGCACGCATCCGACCGCTGCTTTACGAACCCGCTTATATTCATGCGCGTATACTATCTATCCAAAGCTTCCTCTTACCCGAAATCTGGGTCGCCGCCCACAAGTCTTCCATTAGTATTGTAAAACCGAATGTAAAGTTATAAGAATAAGAATGGGCAAATTCATTACATATATTCACTAGAAGTACATTTTTATTGAAGCTATTTATGATTTATTACATGGTTACATTATCTTTCAAAGAGGATAAAATTTGATGAATACTAATTTTGAATATTTATAAGATTTTATAATAAATAATAAATACTTTGTAAAGTCGTAAGACTTATGAATAAGATTGTATTTTAGAGTTTACAATAAATTACAGAAATTCGTACAATTTTATTGAAGCTATTTGTGATTTATTACATGGTTACAATTATCATCTTTCAAAGAGGATTATTATATTTAATGACTACTAATTTTGAATATAAGATTTTATAATAAATAATAAATACTTCGTAAAGTCATAAGACTTATGAACAAGATTGTATTTTAGAGTTTACAATAAATTACAGAAATTCGTACAATTTTATTGAAGCTATTTGTGATTTATTACATGATTACAATTATCATCATTCAAAGAGAGTATTTAATGAATACTAATTATTATTTATAAGATTTTAGAATAAACAATAAACACTCGTTAAAGTCGTCAGATTTATGAACAGGAGTGTACAGGAGTGTTTAGGGTTTGCACTTAGGTTCGCTCGATAGTAGCCCGGGTCAGACTACACGTTTCGGGTGTGTATTTCGATTCGATGTCGTCGTTGAATTTCGCATTAAACCTCGAGTTCCCTCGGAATAATACGGGCTCGGTCCGATCGCGATAGCGGAACCAGCGAGAAATTCGTGCAACATCGATGAGCTCCGGGAATGTCTTGAGGACTCTCGAAACTTGGTGAATATTCACCGCTCAAAGGATGCTAAGGATTATGGTTGTTCAACACGAGACGCTCGCCTCTAATATCTCGAAAATCTTATTACCGATAAAAGTCTACTGCTGTCTGTGTTCCACTAGTTCTTGTTATTTTTAGATTCGTGATAACAAATCTTTTTCACTCGCGTTTGCATACTAAATTAAAAATTATACACGCGGATTCAAAGATTTCCAAGGAATGCTGAGAATTATGGTTGTTCAACACGAGACGCTCGCCTCTAATATCTCGAAAATCTTATTACCGATAAAAGTCTACTGCTGTCTGTGTCCTACTAGTTTTCGTTATTTTTAGATTCGTGCATCTTTTTCATTCGTGTTTGCATACTAAATTAAAAATTATACACGCTTGCTGACATTCGGATTCAAAGATTTCTAAGGAATACTGAGGATTATGGTTGTTTGACACGAGACGTTCGCCTCTAATATCTCGAAAATCTTATTTCCGATAAAAGTCCACTGCTATCTGTGCCCCATTAGTTTTCGTAATTTTTAGATTCGTATCTTTTTCACTCGCGTTTGCATCCTAAATTAAAAATTATACACGCTTACTGACACGTGAATTCAAAGATTTCCAAGGAATGCTAAGTCGAGACAAAGAACACGCCGAGCAACACGTAACAGTTCCGTCTGCCTGGCTAGCTTACGGCCGCACAATCGCGTTCCTCGAATAAGCAAGCAGCGTTATATAATTGACGAGGAAATTATTATGCGGCCACGTTGGTGCCGAGCGAACGCGTAAACAATGCTGGAACAACGTCGCGCGCCGCGTGTTAAACGAGCAGGAACAAGCGAGTAAAGAAAAAGGAAACGTGTGTGCCGCCGTGTTTCGTACTCGTTAATCATCGAGATAAGGAACGACATCGTGTTACATGTCGGGATTAATGAGCACGACAGACCCCGTCGGAAAGTTCGCGCGCGGCCTATAAGGTTGCTCGGGGCTCTATTAAAATATCGCTCGACAACTTTATCAAAGACCTGACGGTCTACGGAAGGCACGCGTTAACGATTTTTGGAAGATTAGAGAGCGGAAGGGTTCGTTATCATTCTAACGTTTTTTAAAACGAGTATCAGCTCCAATTATAAAAAAACTGTAGAATAATCCTGTGTGCGAGAAAAATGTATCGCGGCGTGGGCGTCGATAAATTTCAAAGCAAAGTTTTGTACCGCTTCCCTCCGTCAACAAACTACCATCCATAGAGCGGACCTCCCGGCTGTCAACGAGGAATTCTGATGATTCGATCCATCAATCAACGTCGACTCCTCGATATTCGATCGCCGCTATAGGCTCTCACGCCGGAATCTGGTACGCCGCCGCGTCCAAACCAGAATGAATATCTTCGAGATATTCATCTCGCACAATGGTCCGCGTCCGCGAAACATTTTCGATAGCGCCGGGGAAGCCTTAATTCGATTTGCGGCCGCGTCAAACTTTTATACGGACTTCCAGGAATTCGCGGCATTCTTCGCAAATTACTTTCCCCCCGCGCCATTTTTCGCCGCGGTGTTCGAAATTCCTCGCGATTCCCCGTGATGAATTATACAAGTAACTCGGAAAGTTACTTCATTAGCCCGTCCCGGTATCGGTCATTTTCATCCACGGCCACGCGTTATTGCGCTCACAGTTTTAATATGCCCCGGCAAATAATTCGTTCATACCGGAAGCTAGGATCCGCCAGCAACTTTGCTAAATCGCAGCGGACTTTTTCAAAGCCCGCTCATTCCTGGTTTATATCTGGTCTATTTTTATTCGAATTCCAGGAATATATGTTTCATAAATTCGACGTGCTCGTCCGGGCGCGCCGCTCTCACGCGGCGGCGGAGAGATTAAAAATGAACGAATACGTTAAAACACGGTCTCATCGATTTTCACTGGATGCTCCCTCTCTGTACAAAGAGGCAATTTATTCTGAAACGAGGAGGATTCAACGGCTACGTAGTTCGGAAATAAAAAGGACCGTCCGATCGATTCTCGCCGCCGCCGGTCCTCTTTGCCCAAGGTGTTCCTCTGATTGCCAGGAGGACGGAAACGGAAATAAATCACCTTTAACGCGAACCGTCGGGTTTGCTTCGATCCCCGTTTCGTCAGCGGGGGCCGGCGCGGCGGAGCTGCCCCTTGTACGACAAGCCGGCCACTTTATCGAAGATTAAAAGAAGAGTTCAAAACCCGGCGACCGGCGGAAGCCGAAGCGACGCGACGCGATTAGTGGATAGATCGATCGGCTCGGACATCGTTTATCTCGAAATAAAGGCCGGCTCGAGATGCGAGCCTCGTAATAACTGTAATCCTCTTTCGGCAAACGGATCAACCGAAGATGGATAGCGGCGAAATAAATTCCGATTCGGAAACGTACACTCGCCACGATAATTGCACGGCTGATAAAAAGTTTTCAATTATACACGTCTGCACAGAAATACGAAATTTCGAGCGCGCGAAGAGACGAATTAATTGCGCAAGTTTAATTTGACGAAGGATGTGCCTCCTATATCGAGGACTTTTATAAAATCGACACTCGTCGCGTAATTAAATTAGTTTTTACGAGCGACGATTTCCCGCGTTCCGAGTAATTTTAATCTACTGCACGGCCGCGCAATATTTCTGCTTCTTCCGTGACGAACAGACGGCTGTTCCTGGGCGAACAAAGCGGGACGCGTGAAAAATTATTCGCTCCCCGAGAAAGGTACACAACATTTCTTTTCACGTGTTCCCGGGTCGCCACAATGGGCCGCGAAAAAAAACGAACGGTTATTTCTCCATGTGATGTACGACCGAAATTCCTGCGCGCCTTCCTTAACCCTTTCTCGCGGATAATGCGGCCCATTGTTTCTGGACGCGTCGTCTGCAGCCGATACGCGAGTTCATATCGTTGAAACGTTTCGCACCTGGTCGAGCTCTCCATCCCGTGTCACGGGCAACGCGTGTCCCGACGTGCATATACACGCGGTTTAAAAACGTCAGTCCAATCATCGAAGGAAACTACCCGCTCCCGATGCTCTTTTTCAAGTTTGTTCATCTAAAAAGTCAATAGCCGATGGTAAAACACTGAGTATATACGAATCGTCGGGCAATCTGCAAATTTACTCGAAACGCATCTCTGACAGCCATCCCGCTCGCCGAAACTCGATAATCCCCACGGAACGATGCCAGAACGGCGCGCCGTCGACGACGACGCCATCGAGAGAGCCGGGAATGTTCTCGCGCGCGAACCCACCAGAATCCCAGGTTCTCCCGACGACGACGACGTTGCATCGGCGAACAGCGAACGTTCTATACGACGGCGGGAGCGAGAGGGCGAGAGATTCGGGGTCCACGCGGATCTTCGCTGATGTGGGTTCAAAGCCACGTAAAAGGCTTTCGAGCATATATACTGGGAAGCTAAGCCACGGGAACGTCGGCTTACACGCAGCAGGCAACCGTCGCGACGGGTAAAGGACACGTGGAAAGGATCGGGCGTCTCGATTTCTCTTTGCCGGGGCGCGGAAACGTTTGCGAAACGGCCGCACGGAGGAAGATACACGAGGGGACGGCGAGGATACGGGATGACTTTCGAACGAGCCACGTTTTATTCGGGCCGAGTCGAGTGCCCGGTCCTCTTTGAGACCGAGAGACCGTCGTCACCCTCCATCGACCTCGAGAGGGTCGTCCGGCGGTAGGATTTTTCCGGGAAATCAACTTGCTCGTTTTTCACCGGGATTGACGTTGGCAAGAGATTAGGGTCTCGAAACGTGGCCCGGCCCGGCTTCGAGGGTCTCGGGGTTTGTTTGATTAGCCTGGATTTGATNTCCGATGGTAAAACACCGAGTACGTACGAATCGTCGGGCAATCTGCAAATTTACTCGAAACGCATCTCTGACAGCCATCCCGCTCGCCGAAACTCGATAATCCCCACGGAACGATGCCAGAACGGCGCGCCGTCGACGACGACGCCATCGAGAGAGCCGGGAATGTTCTCGCGCGCGAACCCACCAGAATCCCAGGTTCTCCCGACGACGACGACGTTGCATCGGCGAACAGCGAACGTTCTATACGACGGCGGGAGCGAGAGGGCGAGAGATTCGGGGTCCACGCGGATCTTCGCTGATGTGGGTTCAAAGCCACGTAAAAGGCTTTCGAGCATATATACTGGGAAGCTAAGCCACGGGAACGTCGGCTTACACGCAGCAGGCAACCGTCGCGACGGGTAAAGGACACGTGGAAAGGATCGGGCGTCTCGATTTCTCTTTGCCGGGGCGCGGAAACGTTTGCGAAACGGCCGCACGGAGGAAGATACACGAGGGGACGGCGAGGATACGGGATGACTTTCGAACGAGCCACGTTTTATTCGGGCCGAGTCGAGTGCCCGGTCCTCTTTGAGACCGAGAGACCGTCGTCACCCTCCATCGACCTCGAGAGGGTCGTCCGGCGGTAGGATTTTTCCGGGAAATCAACTTGCTCGTTTTTCACCGGGATTGACGTTGGCAAGAGATTAGGGTCTCGAAACGTGGCCCGGCCCGGCTTCGAGGGTCTCGGGGTTTGTTTGATTAGCCTGGATTTGATTGGGTGAAGAGTATTACGAAGACGGACGATTGTTCGGTAAGATCGTTCAAACAAGGAAATAATTCGAGTACGATCAAGCATATTACGGAGAAATAATTATTTCTGATGAATCCGCGGAGTTCGATCCAGTTGGACGACGGAGTGAGTCATTAAATCAAGCTTTATTCAATTCGAGTTTTATCGTATAGATTTCAATAAACAATAATCTCAGTAAAACGATTTTTAATTGAATTGCAAATTACTAGGTAGGACTAATTACATGAAACGATATCGTAGTGATTATGATGACCATAAGTCTATTTGATGTGCAAACGAATCTCCACTGTGCAATGCGTACGTACGTTTTTCCGTCCTATATTTACCCGGCAAATTATCAGCGGGCTCGTGTTGCTTCAGGTACGGGACTCGATCGATTCGGAAATTTCCCTTGCAACCGATATTTTCTTTTCCCTCGCTTAATCGTCAACCACTTCTGCTCGTATCAGAGTTATAATAACGACCAGGGACTAAGGTAAAAATAATACCTCATGAAAATTGTACTTCGCTATTTATCGTTGGACCGATCTTAGAAAAAGCGGATAGAAGTAACAAGGGAAGCCAATTATCGTAACGACGTCGTTAGAATGAGCCGCCGGTTCAAAGTGTTGATTCTACCACTGGTATCCTGCAAAGAGCATTCTTTCTCATTGAATCCTCATCTGTATTCTTATTAAATTTGAGACAATTCGTACAAAATCGAACGGAGCTTCAATTTATTTATTTTTCATTATTCTTCATCTTCGGCAATATAAGTTAATTTCTTTTATTACTGAATTCCTGCTGGTTCTATCTGAGACGCGCGATTCGAGTTTGTCTTATTTCCAGCAGTGTCTGGTTTTCCGAGCCACGTACGTGATAGTCATGAGAACGGTTGAATGGGGGCCACGATTCAACCCGTGTCGCTAATAAAGATCGCGCTTTCGCGAGACCCCGTGGCCCCGTTAATTAATGCGGCAGGGCACACTGATCCTGTCATAATTAAGCGATCTGCGATAATTCCCGGAGGCGGCACTCGTACGTGCCGACACAATCGTGCCCGACATACTCGAGAACCGAGTCTCATTTCCGATGTTAATCACTTTTCCACCGCGCCGAGATCGAGGAGACGCGTACACGACGCATGTATAAATAGAACAGCTTGAACGAACGTCAGCCGTTCAAATCGCATGGCGCACTGAATGACATTATTAGTTTTAACAAAATTATACTATCGCCAGCGAATTTCATAGTTTCATAAGTTGAAGAACGTGTTTCTATTGTTTTAGCACTTCGTAGACTCAAAAAGTGATTAATATCATGTTTTGGCAAGTATTTATAAAAAAGAAAAGAATCTTGATATTTTCTGCACTCTTTCAATAAAAGTACCTCATATTCTGGCGTTGAAATCGTATGACAGGCTGGATGAGATTATTATTTTTAATAAAATTATATTATAACATCTATCGTTAGCGAATTTCATAATTTCACAAGTTGAAAAATGTGTTTCTATTGTTTTAGCACTTTGTAGACTCAAAAAGTGATTAATATCATGTTTTGCCAAGTATTTATAAAAAAGAAAAGAATCTTGATATTTTATGCACTCTTTCAATAAAAGTACCTCATATTCTGGCGTTCAAATCGTATGACAGGCTGGATGAGATTATTATTTTTAATAAAATTATATTATCGTTAGCGAATTTCATAGTTTCATAAGTTGAAAAACATGTTTCTATTGTACTAACACTCGGTAGACTGAAAGAACCATTAATAACATGTTTTGCCAAGTACTTATAAAAAAGAAAAGAATCCTGTTATTTTATGCACTCTTTCATTAAAAATACCTCATATTCTGGCGTTCAAATCGTATGACACACTGGTTGAGATTATTATTTTTAATAAAATAATATTACAGCACCTATCGCGAGCGAATTTCATACTTTCACAATTTGAAAAACATGTTTCTATTTTACTAGCACTCGGTAGACTGAAAGATAATAACATGTTTTGCCAAGCGCTTATAAAAAATAAAAGAACCCTTTGATTTTATGCAGTTTATAAATAAAAATATCTGATATTCTGGAATATCGAGAAACAATTTTCCGCTTTATCAGGCTCCATTTGTCACATAGGGTGAAACGACTTTTTTATCCATACGCGGATGCTCTGTTCCCGTTGTTTTTCAAAAATCAGCGGATCGTATACGAATCGATCCCCGAAAATCCAGGATGCCGTCGGTGGCCGCTACGATGACAGGTTGACGCACACGCGGGGCTTTCCTGTAAACCGTCGACAACCTTTCATTCGTGCGTCCCGTCGCTGACGGCCGGTGGCGTTTTCAAAATGTCCGTGCCTGGTGTCGCGCGGACATCGTCCGACTTCTCGAGTGGATTACGATGACAGACGCGATGAAAGGCGATCAGGAAATTAACCGGGCTCGCGTCGTTCAAACACGTCACGTTTCTCTCGCGATTTCCATTTAATTACACTTTCCCGCGCATTCCTCGTTCTTGGTCAGGGCCGTGCGACAGTTGCCAATATTATTAATTCGAAATTCCCCGAAAGTTTATTGACTGTCGGCACGTCGGATTCACTCTTTCGAAACGTTATAGACGTACGTGAGTCTTGAATATTTCACCGCATTGCGGAGCGAGCGAGTAGCATGAGTTAATTTAGGTCAGACGCAAGAAACGGAATATCTTATTGGTTTACGTTTGAAATTGGTGAGGCGCAGTTGGCATAAGAATCAAACGACTAGATTATCTTTTCAATTGCCGATGAACGTGAATCTTTTAACAGTTTGCCCTCGAAATTACACGACATTCAATCGCGCGTCATCCATTATGTAAAGTTGAAACATACGGAATGGAACCGCGCGCGATATTAAACTTGTTCACGACATAAGGAATCTAGCTTCTTCCATTCGTTTTACTAACGCTCTGGCAGAGATGTATATACAGCGGGCAGCGAGCGTCGGTTGTATATGCGCGGGGTAATCTGACGTGGCCGCGAAGCGTGCATGATGAATGAAAAAGTGGCGTGGAAATCGCAGGGAAAGCTGGTTCCGTTGTTCGACGGGAACCGGCTCGCGAAATGAAAAGCCAAACAAATTCCTGATCTCCGTTCAACCTTAATACCTTTCATCGTGCAATGTAATTGCTCATCGACTGCATAACCGAATCGAAAATGTCAAACACGCGTTTATTGGACAAAACGAAAGCCCCGCTAATTATTACTACTACCGCTTTGCACGAATATTTCCGACAAAAAGTTGAAATTTAATATAATTTAACAATGCTTTATATTTGCTGCGGAATTTCTATCGGCGAATGAGAGAAAGTTAGAAATTGCCTTTGCGCGGTTCCCATCGTCTCGTTANAATGTCAAACACGCGTTTATTGGACAAAACGAAAGCCCCGCTAATTATTACTACTACCGCTTTGCACGAATATTTCCGACAAAAAGTTGAAATTTAATATAATTTAACAATGCTTTATATTTGCTGCGGAATTTCTATCGGCGAATGAGAGAAAGTTAGAAATTGCCTTTGCGCGGTTCCCATCGTCTCGTTAATTTAAGACGATGCGGTTAATTAGAAGCGCGTAGATGAAGAAACGGCAAATTGTGCCTTCGTATTTCTCGGGGAAATTGAAGTCTTGAAAGGAGAAAGGCGGACCCGGCCGCCGCGTCAGAAGCATCTTTGATAACAAAGATTATTAATGCATTGCTAATTAATATGCCGCGGAGATAGAAGGATCAAAGGTGGTTGAAAGAAAAATATTGTACCTTACACCATCTCCGCTTAGAAGTTACGAAATTGTTTGCTTACGGCGGGGGAGGGGAGGGCGGAAGGTCGGACGGTGCAAATTTTCTCATTCTCCCTTGCCTCGGAACGGGAATCCACCGGCAGCAAAGGAAGACAAAAATGGGCGGAGGCAAACTTAGCCCGGCGAGCGGGAGAAAGAAGAACGTCTGCTTCGAGCAGCAACACTTCCGCGCTGGTAACGATCGTTTTACGATGAAGGAAAGGATGATGAAAAAAGATGATGAAACTAAAGATGATAAAAACGTAACAGAGTGCCACTTGGAAAGGATAGGACTCCTCAACCGTTTAACGTAACTTTTCAGCTTTTGTCGTTTTGCAAATGAAGATTTTCAGAAGTGAGCAACGGCTCGGCGTTTTTGAATTCGGACGAGATAATTCGCGCGATGACACGGCTCTTTTTTGCGGATCGCCCGTAATCTATCATGCGCCCCGGCGAAGTATAAATTTATTCTTCGACGTAAGAGATAGCGAGTCGGGTAATCACTGCCGCGGGAGCCCTTTTTTCCCGAGCTTTCCACCCGTCACGGTACTCCGGGATATTACTATAAAATCCACCAAATTGAAGGAAGGGAAACAAAGAAGCGAAGGGGGTGGCGGGGGAGCGGGGGCCAGGTAAAGAGGAGAGCTTCGAATCGGAAACGCGATATAAAAGACGGATCTGGCTACTCCTGGATAAACTTTATTCTCGTCTTTTTTTTCGCTTTCCCCCTGATCTCCGTAAAAATACTTTTCGCGCTCAACCGCCGACCGGTTTGAAAAGAAACGCGTAATCCGCGTTAATTAACAGGACCGACAAGCAACTCGAGACGAGATTCAGCTTAAAATACTTTGGCGCCGGGACGAAGGAATTAATCGCGGTGCGCGGTGCAATTTTTTAGAATAATCCGTGTAATTAGAAGAATACGGGTATTCTTTTGTTAGCAAAACTGTGCAACTACTTTTGATACGTTGTCCGTTTCTTTGTGACTGTGTTAAAAGGTTTGGCGGGTCGTCGATAATTGAATTCCATATGGACGGATGAGTTCTTTTGTGCTATAAATAATCTTCGATAGGAGACTGTATTTTTTACGCGCCTGGCGGCTGGGTTTTTGAACATTTTTCCCAGATTTGTAATATAGTAACGCGTAATGTTCATCTTTAGACCTTAAGTTCATTAGAATTTATTCCCAGTAATTTTCCAATTCCCAAGTAACTCGTCTTTCAATTTACGATTCACCAATGCATCATACCTTATAAAAAAATAGACTGTATTTTTGTACGCGCCTGTCCCCATCAAATTCGGTGCACTAATTCTTTTTTAGAAGACAAACCATATGACTGTATTCAAAATCGATTAAGAGATTAAACTGGAATCGTAGAAGGCGATCTGGCGATTGATATGACGCGCTTAATCTTCGTTTGCAATCTCTTACGATTAATTCGAGAGCGTGTTCCTAATCGATACGATCGGATCTCGGTATCGGGGTATCGAAAAATGGAGGGGGTGGCGGAGCGCATACACGCGAGGAATCAACATCATTAATCAAAGGATGAAACGACGGAAGGCGACCGAGCCGGGGTTCCAATTTCAAGCTTAACTCACGTATCCCTTCGTACATATCGGAAGTACGTGTAAACAGGCATCGTTGGCAAGGTGGATGGTTCAAGGTGGAAAGCACACGCTTCGTTACTCCGATAACTATCTGTCATCGCGTGTACACCCCACCCAATGTCACAGACTCGTTCCGCCGGCGAGAGAGACCCTCTATGCGGGAGTAGTTTAATCAAGTTCGTACAGTTTCGACGATGCGCCCTATTGATTTATCGATCCCCCGTCCGCTTTTGCCGCGACTCGCTTTATCGTTGTCTTCGTAAAAGATCCTAGCAGCCCGGAACCGGGCAGAGTTTGTTCCGTCATACAGTTCCGACGTGAAAACAACAAGGAATCTCGACGGCGAGGTGCAAAAACTTCCTAAGAGGAATTGCCTACCTCATCTCAAAGTTTAATCCCCGACTCGAACGGACACAGTGTAAAATCAATTAACGATTTGGTATTTTAATTATTACCTCCCGGGGGAGCTTTTAAAATCGGTACACTTTGTAGTACGATTTTTGCATAGGAGTTAGCGCGCTCGATTTCCATGGCAGTCGGGTTGCTTGAGACTTAATCTTTTTGAGAAACACGTTCGAGGGTGCTCGAAGCAGGCGGCGCACNATACCTCATATTCTGGCGTTGAAATCGTATGACAGGCTGGATAAGATTATTATTTTTAATAAAATTATATTATCGTTAGCGAATTTCATAGTTTCATAAGTTGAAAAACATGTTTCTATTGTACTAACACTCGGTAGACTGAAAGAACCATTAATAACATATTTTGCCAAGTACTTATAAAAAAGAAAAGAATCCTGTTATTTTATGCACTCTTTCATTAAAAATACNCGATCAATCATTCTCTCTTCGAACAATAGATCCGAGCGTCAAAAACTTCTCCCGGGAGAGTGGCTAACGTTCCCTGCAGCGTCGGAATGAATAATGCACATTTTCAGACGCACTATACCCAGGAGAAATCTTCCCTTTCGTCACGGTTAGACGGGAAAACTGCGCCCGCCATTCCGTAGAGACAGGTGGTCCCCCGTTCGCTCCTTTGTGACGGAGCCCGTTCTTTCACGAGTCCGTCGTTTCGCTTCCAGACGTCAAAGTACATTGCGCGCCCCATATATGGGAATAATATTGCATTCGCGGTGCCACATAGCGCCCCGATAAATTACTCCGGCTCCAAACAATCTTTAATTAAAAGATTCTACGAGAGAGAGAGACCCTTACGAGACCCTGGCTCCACTACCCTTAATGAGAAAGATATACGTCGTTTGATATTCACAAGGATAAATGAAATATTCAACGAATTAAATATGCTTCATAGGAACGCGGACAAATCTAAAATATTCTTAATGGGAAATTATGCCCCAAGAAAATTTTCACCAAGATTTAAGAGCTCTCCGGGATTAAAAACTGTTACCAGCGTCCGGGGTTCCTGCGAGGGAAAAAAATAAGGAGGGTCCTTTGAAAATTCTTAATCTCCCTAATCGACCGCGTCCCGGCAGCATTATTATTCGTGGCACGGGCGAAAATTGATATAGAATGGAGGAGAGACCCGTCCCTATATAACGCCGCCACTAATTACGGAATATTACCACGCTCTCGTCGTTTTAACCGCTCTATCCGTCTCTGCGCCGATCTCTTTCCTCGATCGTCGCCCCTCGCTCTAGCTTCTGCTCTTTCCCGGTCGTGTTCGACTTTCCTCGTCGCTGAATAACCCGGTCGCGACAAGGGCTATGCGCCGGCATGCATATGCATTACCGCTCGCTCAAATAGTATGCAAACGACGTGAGCAGGAAAAGTAACCGTATTACGAGGACCTCGTAACCCTAACCTGATCTCTTCTCATGTCTGAAATTTTCGGACGGCCCGTTCCAACCCTTTCGACGTCCCATTGTCTTCGAAACACTTTCCTCGTGTGCATCATCATTTTTTACTTAAGGAGGTTCATCCGGTTAAGGAATTAACAGATAGATCTCAAAAAAAAATTTGATAGTCTATAACAGTACACCAGGATAACTAAAAAAAATTTTTATGTCATTTGGATACCTTAATGATGAGATATTAATATAAATATTTTTTACAATTTTACATGTAGCCATTAAAGCTGTAGCCATTAAACAATTTTACATATAGCCAAGAAACTTATGTCATATTAAAGAGAAACATTTAACGAATATTTTAATTGCAAATCTAGCTGATGAGATATTAATATAAATATTTTTTACAATTTTACATGTAGTCATATGGAAAAGAGTGATTTCCAAGACTTCTATCACTAATTTATTAGGTACTGACAGACAGTTTTAAATGAAACTTATGTCATATTAAAGAGAAACATTTAACGAATATTTTAATTGCAAATCTAGCTGATGAGATATTAATGTAACTTTGAACGATACCGCCAAACTCACCACACGACTGGTGTCGTATGATTAGAGACGAAGGCAAGAAGGCTTTATCAAATTGATTAATTTGAATGCTGAATATATCGACAATTTGTGTGGATTCAGGTTTGTGTTAATTGATGGAATGCTTATATGTAAATATTATATTGAATATATTAAATTACAGTTATAGTTATAAACTACATCAACACTTGTCGATATTTATTCCACCCGAATAAAGTGAGGTTATAAAAGGAACCAAATTGCGTCCTACATTAATATAAATATTTTTTACAATTTTACATGTAGTCATATGGAAAAGAGTGATTTCCCAGACTTCTATCGCTAATTTATTAGGTATTGACAGACAGTTTTAAATGAAACTTATGTCATATTAAAGAGAAACATTTAACGAATATGTTAATTGCAAATTTAGGTAGATTGGGTGACTATGAATCGAGAAATATATAAACACAACAAACGAAATCTGCATCTTTCAGCAGTAGATAACCTCCGTTATTAACATGTACGCTAGTCAAGCGAGCTCCCCTTTTCTATAACTTGCATTTGTCTTGCTATGTACCAGATGAACCTCCTTAATTATAACACCTGTTCGTTTGATAGCTGACTCCCCAGACGATAATAGATGACGCGTGTTGATTTAAATAGAATTTCGGCAATAAAACGGAAGGATCGTTTCAATGGGGCGATTATTTTTAGCGGCGGAAGCTGCGGGAAGCGATGCGTGGATTTAACTTTTATTAGTCCCGCGTTAAATCGCGCGGGAACAATAAAGCATAATTCAGCGAGTTAATCCGGGAATAGTTACCGCCGCATTCTAAATTCGAGTCAATTAACTTGGCGGAGCGTGGCGTTAATTAAGGAGGTACAAGATGCATCGCGACGCGTTAATCGCGCGAGAATTTCTTTTCGCGGAAGAACGCGCCCGATTTGAGCTAATGGAAATAATATATCAGGCAAAAATTCGGGGTGTTTAATAATCCCGCGAGCAAACTTGCTTAATTTCGCAAGAATTTCATTGTCCCGGCTGAACTGCGTCGCGAGCCTCATAACTGGGATTCCTCCGATCCAAAAAGCGAGACCCGCAGCCCCCCCCGTTCGTCTCGCACTCGATCTGCTAATAAACGCGGTTTCGACAATTCCGACCGGCCAATGGAATCTCTGTCCCGCGATTTGTTTACGGGGCTGCAGCTAGCCGACCGCCTCCATTCGTTTACGATAACTCTGTTTGCAGATACCTCGATAACTCGTTGCTTTGTCCGCGCCGTTTGCCGCTCCCCGTCGCTTCATAGCCTCGAAAACATTCCTCTTTAGGGGTGAAGAAATTTCATTAACTTTCCTTCCGTTCGCGCGCGCGACCTCTTCCCCCGTTCGTACACAAACGATCGCTATTTTAATTAATGCACCCGCAATTATTTCGTGCACGTGCACAATCGGAAGAACACGTTCACGCGGTCGCATTATGAAAGTCCGGTATCGTATCGGTCGGTATTGATTATGACTACGATTGCATTGTGAGCGGAACACAGTCATGCACCGATAATCGTAGCTACACGGGTTGAAGGGCAGGTCAACTTCATAACTGACATGCCTGTTACATGTTGCAGCTAGCGTTTGACGCAATTGCCATTAGTTGCAGGCAATAGACCGTGACCGAAAATGGCAAATATCAGAGTGTGCCTGTCAGCTCACGATCATCTGTATAGTTACTAGAATAACTGATTAATAGATCTAAATTTCTGGTGAAAATTCTAATTATCTCTGGTTTAATTTATTTCGTAAAAATATCTTATTGTACGATAATTATTTAATCATCTAGTCATAGACCATGTAAAAGGCTGTGCATGTAAATGTTGAACAAATTCTGAATTAACAAGATCGTGATCGAAAATGGTAAATATCTGTCAGGTCACGATTATTTGTATAGTTATTATAATAACTGATTAATAGATCTAAATTTCTGATGAAAATTCTAATTATCTCTGGATTCATTTATTTTATAAAAAGATCTTATTCATTTAATCATGTAATTATAGATCATGTAACAGGCAATTCATGTAAATGTTGAACAAATTCTGAATTAATAAGGTCGTGATCGAAAATGACAAATATCAGAGTATGGCTGTCAGGTCACGATCATTTGTATAGTCATTATCTAAATTGTCAATTAAAATTCTAATTATCTCTGTGTTCATTTATTTCATAAAAAGATCTTATTGTACTAAAATTATATAATCATTTAATCATAGACCATGTAAAAGGCAATGCATGTAAATGTTGAACAAATTCTGCATTAATAAGACCGTGACCGAAAATAGGAAATATCAGAATGTGTCTGTTACGATCATTATAATAACTGAATAGTCATTATAATAACTAATTAATAGATCTAAATTTTCAATTGAAATCCTAATTATCCCTGTGAATTTATTTCTCAAAAATATCTTATTGT
>SMSR01015968.1:101170-153902 GCA_019453355.1 Ceratina japonica | reverse complement strand
GGGTACATTTAGGTTTAGAAGATTCAAATTATAGTTAAATTTTCGACTCGGGATATTATCAATTTAATTACAACGGATATCGATGCATTACGTTCGTCCAATGCTATCGTTCAATCTTCATGATCGTCCCGTTAGAACTAGACGGGTTTAACTGGAACGTCAGTCGATTCTTGTAAGAGAAGACGAATCGTGCGAGCCGGTATAAGAACGGTAATACGCGGGACAAATAATTCAGGATAGAAAACGGGGCGAGTTACGAAACAGTAAAATGGATTGGTCGAAAGCATTATTAAGATTACCGGTTGATCTTTTTCCGTTCCTTTTTGCCCGGCTCCTTTCCAAGGTAATTGCTCCTGGTATCCGACTGGCATCGCACTCTACTCAGTCACTTCCTTTCCCTTGCGCCGCGGCCCTTACAGAGAAAGATATGCGCATCCATTTTCATATTGCTCGGAACTGCACGAAGAAGTGAACGCGGAAATAAAAACCCGGGAAGGCCGGCGGTCGATCATCGTCTATCTCTTTATTTGTAATGACTTTATAAGTCGTCAAGGAGGGCAGCGCGCTCATCCGATATGAATTGAAACGAGCGGCGGGTTTGTTATTTTATAACCGGTGCCGTCCAATTATTTCACTCTCTGTTCATGAATTTTATATGTCGCGGTACACGCCGCAGCGGATTTCCCACGACGGATTATCTTTTCTTCAACGCCGGCGATATTTGTTTACTCCCCTACATTATTGCGCGCATTTTTCGTCCCGGCCACGAGTGCGTCCTATACCACTGTCATCAGATACTCGTCCTGGTTCGCATAAATCCCGCATTCATTTTCATATCACCGCGAGACAACACTTTTACGAGGACGCCCGGCTGTCTCATAATTCTCTTCCGCCCTATATCGCTCCGCGTTCCGGCCGCGAATAAAACGTGAAAACAATAGGGGACAATATTTACCGTAAAGATTTTTATCGACGGGACGCGAACGGGAACACTATCAGAAACATGATACCGCGGTTTTCCGCCGCGAATTTGTTTCCCGGGGTAATTCCATTTCGCGTGCCGCCGGACGCGCCGTAAAACCGTTCCAGGACGTCGGCACTTCGTCGACACCATTAACTGCATTACGTTTCTTCCATTTCACGCCTCCCCAGTTCCTCGCCGTGTTTACACTCTATCTTCTCTACAGCTTCCCGTGGCGCTTATCCAATTTTTATTATAAATAACAGCGCGCTCTCGCGGTGTGAAGATGTTAATATCATTCAGTTTTCATCGACGCGCCGGATTCATTACCCGCGCTTTATTTCGCGCTTATAAGCCTCATCATTTTCTCGGCAGCGCGGCTACGGCTGCGGTCCGCTTTTTATAGGTTTCGCCCTCGTTTCACGTTATTGTTAAAAGATTCATCCGGCGGCATAAAACGCGACACGAGTCTGTTAATGAAAAGACAGGTGTCGAGATGAGGGGCAAGTTTGTACTTTATAAAGTTTGAAAAGAAACGTTCAAGTCGCGCCGCTTTATGAATGTTTGACCGATCCAAGCTATCTTCGAGCGTGAATAATACACGAACTGGCTTCCCGAGCTTTTTCAAGCACCCGAGAATTTCTTTTAGCAATTTCGAATATAAGACCAGTCATTATAACTTAGACGAACTTTTTTACTTTGCTATAAATAAAAATTGGACTTTACATATTGCTACGACCAAGTGATTACAGATTTTGTTAGACCGATGTTATAAATGTTGAATTTAGCCTAAAAATGTGCAGTCTGGCGAGCTAATAGAAACTCATATACTCCCGTAATAAACGGTAGTTTGTACTGCGGGAGACATTAATAAGTTAGCACATAGCCGGCGGCTGACGTATCCTCCTCACTCAGCTTTGCTTAAACGAATTAGACATGCCTCGGCTTTAATCGTTTTTCCTTTCATACCGTAACATGCTCGGTTGAACTCGGCCGACTTATTTCATCACGCCTTTTTGGTCGTTACTCTCGTTCCCGGCTTCTTTGTTTTATTGCCGCGTATAAAGTTACCCTCCTTTTTGTATCCTCAATAATCGTCGAGCTCGATGTCGCCTGCATCCCCGGTCATTGCCCCGACCGCTTCTTTATTCCGCGAATCATAACGTTATCATTATTATACATCGATAATCATACGATGTATTTCTCAGAGAATTGATCTATTTTTTCCTCGCGCGTCGGAGTTTATTCAGGAGGTTCATCCGGTTAAGGAATTAACAGATAGATCTCCAAAAAAATTTTTATAGTCTACAACAGTGTATCAGGGTACCTCAAAAAAATTTTTGAGTCATTTGGATACCTTAATGATGAGATATTAATATATACTATATATATTTTACAATTTTACATGTAGTCATATGGAATAGTGATGGCTAGAACTGATACTTTTCGATCACGAGTGATTCGATCACGTGCGTTCCAAATCATCGTGATTTTCGTGATCGCTCTTCATTGGTGGATAGTAAACTGTGAAAATGGCGTGAATTTGTGAACTACCTTCGAAATGAACTACGATATTATAAATATACGAGATGGAACGCAGGGACAGGTCAATATTATTCGACAATATTATACACGAAATGTGCAACTTTCAGCAGTAGATAACCTCCGTTTTTAATTATATTAACCTCCCCTTTTCTATAACTTGCATTTGACTTGCTATGTATCAGATGAACCTCGTTAAATTTGGTGAGAATAGAAAAATGGTCTGCTAACTATCGTTACAAACGTAACCCGGAATGGCAGAGTGATACGTAGTTTAAAAACTGGAACTCGGAAATGGACCGAGAGCATTCCTATGAGCCTTAATATCGGTACCGCATTCCTCGCGGCTAGGGGACATAAAACGCCCATACGGTCTCGTTCGGCTAATGGCGGCAGGCTCGAACGGGGCCGCTATTTTTACGCTGCGGGCTCTCGTTCAACCATTCATAACGTTCCCGAAGGCGTTTGCGCGCGGAGAAACGTGGTTATACATTTATAAGCCGCGCGACTACTCGCTATCTACCGAACCCCGGGGTCTAGGACCTCGATCTTTATCGCGATAGTCGTGAAAAGTAATTTGGGATTTTTTCCCGGCCGCGTCTTTCAAGCTGTCCGTCTTTCCGGTGCCAGAAGAAGGATCCCCCGTTGAAGATACCGGCCCGCTAACGAGCAACTGGAACTGCACATCTTTCAAACGAAACTCGGCTCTTTAATCGCCGTCCCTTTCTCCGCCATTCTCTCCTTTACGGTCGTGCCCCTTTTTAAACGTCGTTGTCACTTTTTTAAGCCGGCCGAAAAGACGCGATCGTTGCAAGTTTCCTCGCGCTTCCGTCGCCGCTCGGACAGTTGGTTAATGTCCGCTCGTTTCCGCCACAAGAAACTGCTCGACTCCGCGACTGACCGGCTCGGAATCCTCGATGGGAATTAAATATGTGAAAATGGATCGCAGTCGAAATCATTTTCAACTTACTTTAAACGTTCTACAGATGAACGCTTGTTCTGCAGAATTCTGTGCAAACTTAATATTGAATAAAAGGGAATAGCTGATCGGGCAACATTGCGAAAGGTTCGTTGCAAGTTTCCTCGCGCTTCCGGTCGGACAGTTGGTTAATGTCCGCTCGTTTCCGTGACTGACCGATTTAGAATCCTCGATGGGAATTAAATATTTGAAAATGGATCGCAGTCGAAATAATTTTCAGCTTAGTTTAAACGTTCTACTGANCCTCGCGCTTCCGTCGCCGCTCGGACAGTTGGTTAATGTCCGCTCGTTTCCGCCACAAGAAATTGCTCGACTCCGCGACTGACCGGCTCGGAATCCTCGATGGGAATTAAATATGTGAAAATGAATCACAGTCGAAATCATTTTCAACTTAGTTTAAACGTTTTACAGATGAACGCTTGTTCTGCAGAATTCTGTGCAAACTTAATATTGAATAAAAGGGAATAGCTGATCGGGCAACACTGCGAAAAGTTCGTTGCAAGTTTCCTCGCGCTTCCGGTCGGACAGTTGGTTAATGTCCGCTCGTTTCCGTGACTGACCGATTTAGAATCCTCGATGGGAATTAAATATTTGAAAATGGATCGCAGTCGAAATAATTTTCAGCTTAGTTTAAACGTTCTACTGACGGACAATCGTGAACGCTGGCTTTGCAGAATTCTGTGCAGACTTAATATTAAATAAAAGGGAATGGTTGATCGGGCAACATTGCGAGAAGCTAATTTCGCGTTAGAAGAGGGAGGCAAATTGCGAGGGGAAATCGAAAACCTGGATTACGTGTAATAATATCGTGGCTGGTGGAACATCGGCACAAACGCATTTGCTCGGAAGCCTGCTTATCTGGTGCCGCCTACAGGGAATACCGCGGTTATCCTATTACCAGTTATCTGAAATTTCGAAACAGGGTCGAAATATCTAATGCACTGAATTACGTCTGAGGTGATTGATTCGACAATGGAAATGCGCAAATCCCTAATCGAATTGTAATAACCCATGTCGTTACAACTCGTATCTTCAATTCGAAGTAAAATTTGGTCCCGTCATTGATATCTTCCATGATAGTGTACCAATTATCAGGAGGAATCAGGTGTCTGTGATAGTTGAATTTAATTCATTTTATTTATGTTAATTTTGTATGTCTCCTTATTTTCCTGTTTTTCGGGCCTACATATTTTATTGTTAGTTTTTCTAAACATTTTTTTTTTGTTATACTAGTATCATAATGGACTCATGTCCGTTTAATAAAGAAATTGAAATTGAAAATAAATAAACCGATGATTACATAAAATGTAGTTCGATATTTCACTCGAGTATTAATAATGTGAAGTCATTTCAATGTTTCCTGTTAAAGTTTCTGAACGTTGAACTTCAGAAGCAATGGTAAGTAGTCATACATCGCGTATGGTCAGACAGACCTTCGGAAACAATTTTCACAACTCCGTGGTAAAAGATTTCAGCTGATTCATGTGTTTTGAAGAAGCTGATTGCGTCAGTTATGAAAGTTGAACGTTGAACGTTCAGGATACAAGCCGTAGATCGATATCGTTGGCAAACATACCAGTTGCGCGATTCTTGAAACTATGTTAGAATTCACGGGCGGGCGACCGTTAAGAAAGTTTCGGCGATCAAAGAAATATTGCGATGGAGAAAGTTTAGCCGTTAACCGCGCTATTAGTAAAGCCGGGGCGAAATTAATTGTGTTTAGAAGCCGGCCGGAATTCTTTTCACGATCCGGTTCCCGGAATGTTTGCTTTTAAAACACCCCCGCGGACCTCTCGTATATTAAAGCGAGACGTTTTAAGCCCGGTGAATTACGAGCAACTTGTCCGCCCGAATAGTTACCTTATCTCCTCGAATTCCCCGCCACTTTTTAAATCCCGCCTTGAAAGAGCATTCCGCCGGCCATTCTCCAAACTTCAAAAGATTCTACACCTCCGCCGCTCGCGGAACACGAGAAATTAACTTCGCACTTAACTAACTCCGCGGTTATAAACACTGATTCTTTAAAGCTCGACGTTTTTATTTTAAATTCGAACGGTTCGCCCGCTCGGTGGACCTTTACAATATACTAAAACGCGGTTAGAAGATAACCGCAGTTGCGGANAACTAACTCCGCGGTTATAAACACTGATTCTTTAAAGCTCGACGTTTTTCTTTTAAATTCGAACGGTTCGCCCGCTCGGTGGACCTTTACGTGGTTAGAAGATAACCGCAGTTGCGAAACACGAAGCCACAATATAAACCTCTGATAAAACGTTATCTTTACACTTTCTCGTTATGGTTTTCTAGTCTCCCGATTAGAAGAGCGAATTTCGTCTACGACGTAGTACTCTTTAGAATCTTGCGACGTCCCGCATATTCCCGGTATCCCGGGGTGTAATCTGGAAGTAGTAAAATTAGCCGAAATTCGGGCGGCGGTCGCAACGACAACTCATTCGAGGCTGCGCGAACGTAGAAATGCATTCATTTAAATACACCGCAATCATCGTTCCCGCGTAATTACCGCCACGCGGGAGTTTCAGCGGAATTAATGCACGGACACAGCAAATATTATAATGCTCTATTAAACTATTTCGCGATCCCGCTACGTGCGCTCGCATGACGCTTGTAATTATGCTCGCCAAGTATTATCTCGTAGTCTATGCGTTCGGCGGCGCAACGAGGGTAATAACGTATTAATCCAGGATTTAGCTCCTCTTCTTTTTTTATTCACCGAATTCAGGAATTATTTCGAGCAGATGTTTCGCAAAACGGGGAAACCGGAACGATTCGCGTGGGGTTNGCGGCGCAACGAGGGTAATAACGTATTAATCCAGGATTTAGCTCCTCTTATTTTTTTATTCACCGAATTCAGGAATTATTTCGAACAGATGTTTCGCAAAACGGGGAAACCGGAACGATTCGCGTGGGGCTAAATCGTATCGAGCACGAGATTTAGAAATTTGTGTCGCATCAATTGTATCGGGTGAGCGAGCGACGAAAGGGTTGACGAAAGACGGGGAAAAGTCGTTGTGTACGCGAGCGACGACAGCGATCGTTGTACCCGTACGGAATTTATCGTTGCGGCCAGGCTCCTTTATCCGTAGGAATCTTGGCCGTGAATCAAATCCCTGATTTACGACCGTTACACGTGTATATCAATTCCGCAACGAGCCGATTATCGGACCGGGCGTGGAAACGGTCGCCGCTTTTTCGTTGAATCCCTGCCAACGATACGCCGCCACCGCTATCCGCGTCAAAGGGAAACATCGTCGGGTTTTTCGCCCGCCTTCACGTCCTCTCCCTGTCGCCGAGCCGCTCGTCGGATTCAGTTCCGCGGAGTTTTTCGCGCTACTTCCGCGTGGCTGACGCCTCCCGCGGATCAACGGCCGATAAGATATCTCGCGCGGAAGACGGATATTTGCGTGCCATTCGCATTTCTCTCGTTCCCCGAGCGGCGAGGAGGGGCCGGGAATTTATCCGAAAAAATTCACTGCGTCCCGTCGGATCCTACGAGGAAGAAGCCAAACGCGTTTCCCACGTTTTCACTATTAGCTTTCGTATCGAGTTATCGATTCTTCAATCGACTCGTGTTTCGTTCCACTGGCGTTTCGTTCTCACCCGAAAACTGATACCACCCGCGCGTATCAGTTGCGTTTTTATTTAGAGAAAAAAAAAGAACGATTTGAAAACATTGTTAACTTGAGAGTGAAGCTGCGTCCCGAGGTAACAATAACACCGAATTTCCTTGTTTTCCCGCGGAGAACAGACCGCGACCATTTTTCTTCATTAAACCGCGCGTATACCCTTTACGATTCGCTGCAGCACGCATCAGGATGTCGCTCGCCGGATGCCGTTTTCTGCATTATTTATCGTCGCTTCCGCCGCCGCCGCGCGAAACACTCCGAGTAATAAAATCACCGACGCATGCCGACGCGCGGCGCGCAAGGCAAAACTCAGTTACATTTATTAATAGTATCAACCTGCCTACGCGCGATGCCCAACATTTTTCTCGAGTCTACCGTTTCAAATTCCCGCTTCCTTTTTTTTCTAAATCGGCGTTGAAAACGAGTTATTTCGCAGAAATCCGCAGTCCAATAATTGCCGTGCGATCGCGCTGCACATCGGAGCTGCTGGTATCTTTTAAAACAGTCAGTGGAACGGGTCGGGCATAAATCAGACGCACGGCATAAAGCAGGGACGCGTCGCGAGGAATCAAGCTTCCGAGCCGAAAATCTCGTATATCTGTCGCGGTGCGCTGACTTACGGTAACGGTAAACGAACCGAACCGGCTGAAGCTGCGCGGGCATAAACAGCAGCGCCGGTTTTATTCCCGCGTGTACGTACGTACAGTACGTACTGTACGACGATAGATAGTTGAAGAGCCGGTTAGCTAAAGCGTGAAAGAAGAACGAGCGGCGCATCGTATTACGCGGATCGAAGCCCGGTTGACGAGCCCCGGGATGGCAGCGAGCGACGCAATCTGCCAGATTGATGGTCGGATATCGACTGCACTCCGCAGGATTAACTCTTATATCATCCTGGAACAGAGAGTCTCGCGGCGGCGGCGTAGCCAATTAATTACGCTCGTTGCTCGATTGCCTGGCTCCCGCGTTTTACCGTCAAGACTTACGTCCTGTGTTCTACCCGACCTCCGACGACGTTCTTTAAGAAGGCTCGTCTCCGGACAGATATGCTATACACGGATTATTTAACGGGACGAAGGGGGGCCGGGTGTGTTGGTAAATTGCTGGAAGGTATCATGGCAAGCATCGTCTAGTCCGAGGCGCGCGAAAGCCAGATTCATGCTACTAAGATAATGCTTGCATTCACTGATCCTTTGCAAACACGCCAAAGTTTGTTGTGCTACCCTCGAGTTACGGCGCAACTGGCAAACTGGCCCTTACGATATTGTGCATCGGAGAATCGATTACAAGCCATACGTGACTCCCCGCCCGGCCGCGGTTCAGAAAGTTACCGAAGACGCAAGACGATGTTCCGCGCGAATCATTTTCATTGTATTAGAGGACCTTGAATAAGTTCTCGCTGTTTCTTCAAAGATGTCAGTACCCTGTTCGTGGAATTTCGAATGGTATCTAGTGTATCTAACCTTAAATTTCAGTGTATGGTAGTTCACTTTAGTGTAAACAAAGTAATTTTTTCTTAGTTCTGAAAATGTCTACTTTTGTGCCAAATAAAGTGTATTTGCGGGGAATTTTATTGGACTACTTTATTCAAAAGAAATCTGCAGCTGAAGCACATAGAATTCTTGTTGAGACTTATGGTGACAATGCTTTGTCGGATACGACATGCAGAGACTGGTTTCGACGCTTCAAAAATAATGATTTTCAACTTGAGGATAAAGAACGTTCTGGCGCACCGAAGAAATTTGAAGACGAAAAGCTGGAAGAATTACTCGATCAAGACCGATGTCAGACGCTAGCAGAACTTTGAAAAACATTACAAGTAGATGAGTCTTTGAATCAAATGTTTTTGTTCCTTATAATTTAAATAAAGCTTTTATTTTGTAAAAGAAACAGCGAGAACTTATTCAAGGTCCTAATATTTCCTCAAACAGCTATTAAATTAATTTTTGAGCATGTTTTATGAGAAGTAATATACAAGAATGTGATCTTGTTTTCGTTATCTATGTAATTATGTGTCGGAAACGTGAGTAGTATGCGCGGACGTAAGGTCGAAACGTTGAAGAGTTTATTTCCCTGACTCTTGGCAAAGGGCTGATAAGTGGCAGAAAGAAGACGACTCGGCCTTGTCGTCCTGCAGCTTTCACCGCGAGTAGGGCGACAAAGGGTGAGAAAGATACGGCGGAGGCGGCAGGACGTCCGTTTAAGTGATACATCGTATCCTTGGCGCACATTCTTAGAGTCTAGGAAACCGACATTATAAAACAATGCCGTAATAAATTCGCGGCTTTTGTTCGCCGGCATCCCGCTATCTCCTCTCCCTTTCGCTCCGATTTTCATCGCGAGTGCCACAGACGCGGTGAATATTAAAATGTTAATGGAACGCGAACAAGAAGAACCATTATATTCCGCTCCGGGGACGAATCTAGTACATCGTATTGTACAACACTCTAGAAATATTCAAATTACAATCTCGCGATGTAGGAAAGATACTTATTGCGTTCACTTTTAAGTCGAGATTGGAATTCAATCCCTTGCAAAAATTACGTACTCGACGATGAAATAAAAAAATTGTTGAAGATTTGTAAAAGAGACGAAATCTCGAACGTCTCGACTAAATTTTTTCTAAAAATCTCTCTTTAATTTCTATTGCAGGAAACAGAGCACTGGAAATTGATTGGAGAATCGTGTTTTCGTTTTCAGACTTCTGTTACACGGGTTTAGCGAAATCTCAAACATCTTGACTAAATTTTTTGCAAAAATCTCTCTTTAATTTCTATTGCAGGAAACAGAGCACTGGAAATTGATTGGAGAATCGTGCTCTAAAACTTCTCATGCAAAATCAAGTCTAATGCAATTACGACGTATCGGCAAAGAATTCTGTTCGAGTGGCTCTCGTTTAAATCTCGTTACATGCTCAGTATCATATCTCCGATAGATTACGCGCTGTTGAGACGCAATCAAATTGCGTTGGAATCGATAATTTCGCTTGGAATAGGGTTCTCATGGGAAGCGAGTCGGTTAATATAAGTAGGCGATCGGGCTAACGGATGGGAAGATCGTGTAGCCCGACCAACTTCCGTATCCCTTTTCCCATGTCCCATTCCGCGCGCGCACTTTCTTTTCATCTAATAATCTCTTGGGAATATAATTGGGGACGTAATTTCGGGAAGATTAGATAGGATCGGCGGTGCTCTGGCGATCGTCCATTCGGTTTCCTCAACCTGTTTTCGGAGCTCGTCAAACGGGAGACCAATTGTTGTTCGCTCAATACAGTGAATTCGAGGGGATTTAATCGGAACAACTTGAAACGATGGCTGAGCGCACTATCCCTTTGCGGATCCGGGAGATACAACCGGCCACTCGGTAGTTAATTAATTCCCTCTTAGATCAACGAGCAGGGCTCTCGAGCGCTGTCTACGACAGTGAACCTCAATTGACCCACGGTACACCGTAAAAGGATACGAAGATAGTTGTGGTGGTGGTGATGATAGTGGCGGCCGTTTATACAGAGATAATGACAATGGCATTGAAATTCATTCGAGAACGTAATTAAGATCCTTTGAAAATTCTAATTAGCATTCTCGCGGTCCCCCTACGAAGAAATTTCATTAAAAATTCTACCTCCATTCCGGGACACCGGTCGATGAATACTATCTCTTTTTTAAGACGAGGCTCTAAAAGCGAGAGAGAGAGAGAGAGAGAAAGAGAGGACACTTTTGATAATGAGAAAGTGGAGAAAGGAAAACTAATGAGGGAGGAAGTACATCGGTTCGCTCACGCGAATTTTCGATTAATCGGGGATTCGGTTAAAAAGCGTTGTTTGCGAGATCTGATTTCAAGAGGACGACGACGTTCGACGTTGCTCTTAAACGATATCGTTCCAATACCGTTCGTTCTATCGAGCATATAATGCAAATCGTCGAGTCTCTCTATCTCAGGCTTTTACCCTCCCGCGCTCTTCTCTTAATTGCTTAGGTAAATATCCCAACGCGATGCTGCGCGAAGGAAGAGAACTTGAGAGCCGTTCGGAGACACGTTGATGGACATTCTGCGGCCGAGCCCGCATCGACGTCGCATCGAAAGATCAATATTGAATGACAACGGGAAAATGCTAATACCGTCGTACATCCGGGAGCGGAACACTCCCTGCGATTAAAGAAATCGCACCGGGAGATTCTATCGCGTCCCGTTCATCTTCCTCGCTGAATTATGCTTGTTTCGAACTTCCAATTCAATTTCGATGCTACTTTTCTTGCGATCGCCATCGACGAGCGCTCCGTAAAAGAAATTTCACGGAGTTCCATTATACTCTTTCTTTATTTGCTAAAAGATTGATCGATTGATCTCTTATTGAATTATACGTATCAAAGGAGCTGGCAAACATCAAGGCATTTACTATTAATCGAATTAATTCGCTGCCGAGCTTCGTTCGTGCTGGCGAGCTTCTCGGAAGTAAGCTTATGCAGTTCCAAAGGGAGAGAGAGAGAGCAACGGGAGTTCAAAGAAAAGCAGTACGAAAAATTGATGAGCTAAACTTCGGGCGAGATCGCGAAATAAATGTATCGAGTGGAGAGGAAAGGAGCCGGCTCGGACTGGTCTTTGAAAACTCGGATAGCTTCCATTTCGGTATTCAGACGGAAGAAATATCGTCCGATCTATCGTCGGCCAATTTTCCAGGGACCTCCGTCGCCGCACGCACCATATCACCGAATAGAACGCGACATCGGCCCCCGATCCGTTCAGAAGCGAAAACGTAAATCACAATACTAGCTCCTGTTCCCGGGAGAACGATCGCGTCGTGTGCCGGACCGCAATGCCCTTATGATGGACCAGAAAAGTCGTTAAGGTACTCCATCATCGTCCGACAATTCGTTTAAAAGATATCCCTCGGAATTACAGAATAAATCGGTCGGACGTTAAAATAGAATCGAATCACTGGATTTACGTATATTCGAATTGTTATTAGAACTGCTTTTTAAAAGCGTAGCGATAAGCGGCACTGGATATTTTTATTTTCGAGCGGTAAACCGGGTTTATGCGCTGCTTTATGACGCCGTTAAAAATAACAATTTTTTGTATATAATCGAAAACGTTAATAACGGCCCACGGATTTGGCGACGCGAAATTGTAACAACGTACGGTTTTACCGCCGCTATAAATACGTTTCGTAAGGCGGGCACCTATAGTAATAAGCTCAAGGGTTACTTTTTTATCGCCCCGCTTCGTAAGGATAATCTAAATTACATTCTCAAGGGGCTGAGCGCGAAAGTGTAATTCTAGCCGGAACGGAATGAATGACGGTAATGAGAATCGTGAAGATTTAATAAACAAGCGACTGCGGGGTAAATGGAAAATTATGCGTCCTGCGTTGCTCCTCGTTCGTCAAAAGTTATGTGAAAAACGACGGCGTTTCGTATCAGCGCGGTGAAATTAGAGCAATCATCGGTGAAATCGTAGCTGATTAAATTGGTAATTAGATTGAATTTAATGCTTCGTATAACGCGGATACGTATCGCATTTATTGTCGATTCAATGCGCCGGTAACTGATTTATTTATAGTTAATGGCGATTATCATTGGGGGAATTGCAGATCTGACAAATTATTATAATTTTTTCGATGAAAAGAGTTCGCCAAGATCAAAAATCGTTTACCGAAACTGTACCAAATGATCGGTTCGCATTTCCCTCGTTCTCATATCGAGCAAAGAAAAAGAAGAAGAAAGAGAGGGAGAGAGAGAGAGAAAGTTAATGGTCACGACGCTTCATTGCGCGAATTTTCATATTCCATTCACCGTAGCGAGTTTCTTAAGAGAATGAAATCCCCGAGGTGGAGTGGAGGATTAAGACGATCCTCCTCTTCGTTCCCATTTTCTATAAAGCACTCTGGTAGCGTTTCCTACCTCTCTTTGTAACCCCGATGCACAGCCGCGACCGAATCCTCGCAACCGCCGCCGCCGACGCTCGAAATTCATAGTGTATGCAAGTATGCGCGCGAAATGTTTCGCGAAGAACTCAACGGCGACGACAACTACGACACGGTGACACCGTTAAAATCTCGTCATTAAATCTAACTACGTTCTTCTGGCTGCTTCACACTGGAAATACACGCCTCTCTCGTTTCTCTCTACGCAAACATAATTGTGGACTACCTCGGCGAACGCTATTACTCGTGCCGCGAAAACAACGACGTCCCATTTCCGATTTATCGAACTCGTAAAAATGATAAGTAGGTTGCAGATTTATATCACAAATAAAACTATTATTATTACCATTTCTCGTAAAAATGATAAGTAGGTTGCAGATTTATATCACGAATAAAACTATTATTACTGCCGTTTCAGAGATCCTGTCGCGCATACAGTATATTTCGATGTCGAAACCGTTGGTAAACGACACGCGGTGAAAAAAAGATGATATTGTTGAACTCCGTTCAGCTAATTACCCGGCTGAGTACAGAGCATAAATGTTTAATTTACCCCGGCAGTAATGGTATACGTGACTATTATATTTTAACAAAATTATACCGCGAATATAATTCCCCATGCATAATTCAGGACATAATCACACATCGCGGTCGCTGTACTTGATCGCTAAAACGATATAATTAAAAACCGCATTTCACTGATTATCGGGGCATGAACAACGTATCGTCACAAACGGCTATGTATAAATGCCCCCAGTGTTTTAGGGGGGAGGGGGGTAAAATTCTTTTAATACGGATCGCGCGGCATTTCAATTTTCATTAACAGCCACAGCCAGCCGTGAAGCTCGCACGAAAATTATTGGGCGCGGTATAGTTCGAGGACGTATTCGTTGCGTTATCCGACTCATTATTTATCCAGCGGCGAGCGGTTCCAACTCTTGGGCGACGGCGAGATATCTCCATCCCTATTGAAACGTGGAAACACGGTCGGTCTCGCCGGTTTCAATTACGAATGAGGATCAATTCGAGGCAGCAGCCAGGCAGCAGCCAGATCGTATCGCCATTGTCAAGCACCCACTGCGCATTCCGATCGGACACAAAGTGTCTGCCGGATTCGTATTCGTCGCGGAATACCTGATTCCCGCTACTCGCTCCGCTTCCATTAACGACTCGTATGACCGTGCGTCGTTTAATACCCGCTCGCCGAGCTTCCCGATATACATACATATACGTACGGGTTCTCAATCGCCGGGAGATCTTCCGACACCGGACGCGTTCCGCTCAAGCGCGTGCATTGGCTCCGAGCGTTCGCCTCGAAAAACGACTTGCAATTTTTAAGCGGACGATCGGGCCGTTCGTTTATTTCAAAGGAGTGTACGAAATGAGTTTCAATTTGAATTCGGGGAATTGTCGAACAGAAGGAATGCACACAAACACAGATGATTTTTGCAAAGGTTAATCACGTCGCATCGTCAACGTTCGCTAAATTAAAGAAAGTTTGCGAGGAGAGGAATCAGAGAGGATGAATTTCGTCCGACGGGGGGTGGGGGGCGAGAGGTCAAGAGAATAAAGAATCGTCGAAGGGGGAGGGCCGGGAATGGAGATGGAAAAAAGCTGAATAAGAAAAAAGAGGGACTATCTTCTGCAGACTGAAGAGACAACGGCCGAGGAAGAATGTCTTTCGCATCCCGAGACGAAACGAACCCCGGAGCTCGGCAGACTTCGAAATTCCGCGAGTTTCCGCAAATTACGCTCTGCAATGCGGCGGAAGAAAGTCCTCCTCCACGGCTGTGTTTCATTCCGCCGGAATTACAATAATTTACTACAACGGGAATGTTAATGTTCAATGCCCGCCGAGAAGCAAAACGAAAGTTGCCATATTAATATTGACATCTATTATTCATATTACCACCCACTGAATTATTATGTATATTATTCGTTTTGCATTATCGCGTTATACTTGATGTTAATTGTCCACGAACTCCTGGCTTCGATCAAATTTATTGAGAAATGAGAAATTATTTTCTCGCAAAGAATTGCATCCTAAAGAATTAAGGGAGTTTACTTGATAATTGAATTAACGATAAGATTTAGCTAAAATCTTACATGGACTTTCGTTTGCATATAAAAAGATTCATGTAAAAATTTCAAGGCTCTTCATTGCTTTATAACCGAGTTAAAAATTTATGAACTTTGCAGAGTTTTATGAAAAAATAAATTTTCATCGATAAGATAAAATTCGCAAATTTTTAAATCGTTATATCTCGGTTATAAAACAATGAAGAGCCTTTAAATTTTTATACAAATCTCTTTATATGCAGACGAAAGTTCATGAAAAATTTTATCTAAATTCATCATTAATTCAATTATCAAGTAAACTCCTTAAGAAATTGAAGTATAGACGATCTGCGTTGTTTTTCGCTGAGCGTATCGCGAGTTCCTTGACCGAAACTGCATGTATTCCCCGGACTTCCGGCCAGGTTCAACCGCTGCGCCGCGTCGGTACAAACATCCGCGTTTATTCCGGTCTGCTGGGTCAGGTTGGCCGCGTCTGCCTGATCCGAGTTGGTCCACCGCGCCGCGCCGCCGAGTCGCTCATGCGATCGCGTCTCATCCCGTAGGAGCGTCTGAAGCTCCCGAGGAAGAGAGGCCGCGAGCCTGATATTCCTGAAAATGCACACCCCTGCCGAACTATCTACGCCCGCCGTTCCCGAAACGCTTTGGAATTGCCGGTTTATCCAGACGAATTTCCGCTCAGATAATTCTCCCCCGCGTTTAGAATTCGAAAAGGGAACCGCGATACACGCAATAACCGTTTGTAAGGTCACTTCCGGACGTACGTTCTTGCGTCTGAACGGACTGCTTCTTCCATCCTCACGTATTTATTCGTTCGCTTTCCCGTTTCTAAAATGAAACTTCATTACGTGAGAGAAGGGACTGCAGAATCGCGGGATACGGAAATACTGCTGCCGTTAACTTAATTAACTGCGCCCGGCAATTGTAACGCGGCGTCAGCAGATTCTTAAATAATTTAATCTTTCTAATGTACGTATAATTGCCGGCCGGCAGAAGAACTTATGGCTCCTGAGTGGTAGCGCAAACATCCTTGCGCGTGGCACGCGATTTCAATTTGTAAAGTTGTTGGCACACGTACCGGTCGTCAGTTTCAACGATATTTACGCAACGCGATCGAACCGGGTCGCCGGGGATCGCGCGGCGGCCGTTCCCTTGCCGAACTTTAAAACGAGAAACATGTTTATCCCGTTGCTGCCGGCTGGAACTTTGAGAAAGAACTTTCTCAAATCCTTTCACCATAATTATTCGCACGCTTATACACTTTAATGAACTCCGAGCGCTGCTCAAAGACCGATACAAGATTCCGCTCATGCATTTTGCATGCAGACACTTTTGTCGCCGTCGAATTTGACGTGAAACTTCATGTCCATTTAAATATTTAAGTATCTCGAACATTCCGCGTGCTCGGAATTACGCGGACTCCAAAAATCTGCTCTCTAAACGGATTCCGGTATTATATTTAGTTTCACCGCACACATTTAAACAATGTTGAAAAGTTGCTGCGAGTAACGGTTACAGAATGCTCATAATTAATTAATCTCTGTATTAAATTTCCGCGCCCGTGGGCTATCGCGTTAATCGTGTTTACCGGTGAAATTTCTAGCAAAAACGTAACTTTCCACCGGCCCGGCCCNAAAAATCTGCTCTCTAAACGGATTCCGGTATTATATTTAGTTTCACCGCGCACATTTAAACAATGATGAAAAGTTCCTGGGAGTAACGGTTACAGAATGCTCATAATTAATTAATCTCTGTATTAAATTTCCGCGCCCGTGGGCTATCGCGTTAATCGTGTTTACCGGTTGAAATTTCTAGCAAAAACGTAACTTTCCGCCGGCCCGGCTCGGCCCCGGCTGAAAACTAGTATTGCCACTCCATTAAATAATGCAAAGCGCTCCGCGGAGTTCGCCGACTGTCCGAAGCCGGGGCCAACAAAAATTAGCATAAACTAATGGGCGCCGAAATCGAATTACGGCTGCAAGTAGAAGTTAAAGGCGTCGCGATGCCTGTGGATCCCAGACGAAATACTTGCGTTCCGTTCGCGTCGGCCGTCTCGGCGCAGTTCTGGTTTAATTGCATCAGAACCATCGCTAAAGCCGAAGTAACTTTACAAGCAAGTAACAATCGCGATAAAACTAGATTGCGGATTTTTACGGCCGTCAGTTTATAGAGTAATTTCCGCCCGCTGTATCATTGATACGAGCCTAAAACGGCCCCGTGAACCTGGCCAGGTTGTGTACTTGATGCGAGAGCGCGCGGACGTAATCCTCCTTTATGATTTTTTATTAATGCCGGACGAGGTTCGCTTTGTTTCACTTAAAAACGACGAGATAAAAATTAATCCGGGGGCCGAAAACTGCGCGGTCGAGCTCCGGGGACCCGTTACGCGGTTCACTTCAATTCCGGGTGCAACGACGACGACGTTGCCGTGGGGAGCGAACGTTAGGGGGAAAGTGGGACGAATTTGCAAAGTTAATTCGGCAGATTTCACGGATAGATCGGGGTAACCTCGAGAGCGGAACAAACGGCCGGAGAAAAGGGCAAAGAAGTGGAGAGGAGCGAGATTTGCAAATTCGAACCTTCCTGTCCGTTCAAGGATGGCCGTAATTATTCTTGCCGGGACGTCGTTTGATTACAATAGTCTCGATCTCCGCGGGAACTGGCTCGGCTCGATCCACTCTCTCTCTCTCTCTCTCTCTCTCTCTCTCTCGAGGGTAAAAGAGATACTCCGGCGACAACGCGAAATTGAGAGTATCTCCTCGGGAATTGCCGGCCGCTCTCTTTGCCCGGACGCACGCAATTTTTCTTTTCATCGTGCCAAATCAAACAGAAAACTGTATGCAGTTCTGTAGTAATTTCGAACGACGTTAATATTTATTTTCCACAGAGAAGAGCGGTAATACCTTTTGTGCAAATGATACGTAAAAATCCAATGTATTGAATAACCTGGTTTATCTCGTTTGGAAAAATGTAGAACCTTTTAACGAATTCGGATCGTATTTACGGACACGGAAAAGTTATCTCGGATATGGAATAGGAAATAGAGAAAGGAATAGGTTGGGGAATACATTTGCTGCGGACACAGTTGCGCTTCTGTAACGGTCACAAATAGCATAACTCTGTTTACGATCAAACAAGTAGTATATCTTCGTGCAGGCCAAACAAGCAGAATATACTCGTCTGTGGTCAGACGCGGGGCGAGCTCCGTATACATGATCGAACAAGCGGCACAGCATCGGTATCCTATCCGATCAAACACGGTTCTATGCTCGTAATATATGTCGGACAAGTGGTATATATTCACCGTGTGTAGCAGCCCAAGAGGTAATTTTCATACGTAACTAGACAAATGGCTAAGCAATTAGCTTCCGAAGCTCAGAGAGACACGAACCGTACTTCTGATTATTTAATCAAGATCGAGCGAAAATAGTGCCTATTAATCTCTATTAGTATTGGGCTTCTAGTTAAGTGCAACACGCGATCTATTATTGACGCGCATTCGCTGGTGAATTCGCAATTTCACTTCGCAATAATGAAGCCACACGTTTTTTTTACGTAGAATTATAGTTCAAGACCTTTTCAGATATATTTACAGATATATTAATATTCAGACTCACTTCAAAACGGAATAAGTTCTTTAATATGGAGCCAACTAACTGAATTTTTTGTCGGCTTTTAAAAGGCTTAGTTTACTATGTAATGTGTAACAAACAATTAAAATAAATTACTATTCGTCAAAATCTCGAAGAAAAAAGGAAAGATCATGATCATTCGGGACTATGAAGTTTGTGTTTTTGACCTTTTATAATGTGAGTCTTAACTGGACGTTATAAAATGTTTGATTCTGTTAAACCGTTGGTGAGAGTGTCCCGTTTCTAATTATTTTTAATCGTTGTCGTAGATTAACACTTGATAAGGGCTTACAAATGAGCCGAAACGTTGTACTTTACAATTATCTTATGGAAATAAACTGACTCTTGTCCAGGCATTCGTCCAAGAATAACAGGTCGTTTTGAGTATTATTAAAAGATCATGATGTTAAACATTTTTGTTAGAGGCTCTAGCAAAAATTTGAAACATCCCGTTTGTAGATCTAAAAGTGTTATATGAATGTATAAAGTTTTATAAAAATCCATGAAACCATAAAAGAGTTAGACATATCGAAACATGTAAATATTCGTCAATTTATCCCAGTCGTAGATTGAAAGTCGTGGAGAACTACGATTTTTTCAATTTCTAATCGCTTATAGCGCATAGCAATATTGATCGATTTTCATGGAACTTTGTACATGCAAATAACTTACTTAGATCTGCAAACGAGACAATTCCAATTTTTATTACAGACCCTAATAAAAAAGTTAAAAACCATGTCCTTTACTATTTTCCTCGCGATTTCAATGAATACCAAGTTTTCTTCATTTTTTCTTACACATTCTATAGTAAATTAAGCTCTCTAAAATTCCACAGAAGATAAAGTTCTTTAATCCAATACTAAAAATCTTATACCGTTTGAAAATGCGTCCGAATATTAATGGAAGTCACTGTAAGTAAAAATTCTCGAGAGGTTCTTATACGATTCGAGCGTGGCTACGAATTGGTCACGCGATCCCCGTTTAATTGCACGCGTGATCCTCGTTACCCACATTTCAATCGCAGCCATTGGCCCATGATTCCCACGCGCGTGCACGCCAAGTGTGCTCGCACACATACTCGCGTCTTGGGTCTCTAACTCCATTCGACGGCTTACCGCAAATGCGCATCCATGCAAGCCGGCTGAGTCGATATTCTCGGATATGCAAATTCTACGTGTACGCCCACCAGTCCTTAAAGACAGCGAGCCACCGCCGCCGCTGCCGGCTTTCCCCCGGCGGCTTTGAAACATCCCCGCGGCCCCCCGTCCTTTCCCCCCCGTTCCATCCGGCGAATCGCTTAATCGACTTCGCCTCTCTTCTAATCGAACACGCGCGGTTCGACTTTTTAATAGGATTTCCATGCAGATGCGGCCGGTAATCGACTCGGCGGTAATCGCCGTGCGCAATTCAATTATTAGGTTATTATGATTGCCGTTAGAGAGGACGGTCCATTATTCGGTCGGTCTGATTTTACCAGATAGCCCGGACACGATCGCCGAATTATTTGGAAATTGATTTCGGTTCCGAAGCTTCGCCAGTCAAGTTAGGCTAATTGTCGGGTAGGGAATATGTAATTAGCGATTACAGCCGCCCGGTGCCGTTTTCCTATGTGTCAATTAACCGAAAGATATCACTTTCGACGGACATTGTTTCGATAATCATTCTATAACTCGTTTCACGCCCGTCCCGTCAATAAATTACCGACGCGGCTTGTTCCGCGCGCATGAAACATAAACAACGATTTATCTAATTGCCCAATAATTCTGGACTTATTTATCGGGGGACGCGCGCGTCGCCCGTTTGTTTCTATGAAACTGCTATTTAGGTTTTCCGAAATTGGCTCCGATTTTTATTCGGATAAGCCGGCTACCCGATTTATACGTGTATCGGCTGTAAACTAGAGCTTTGACGCGAGCCAGAATTGAATCTAGAAACGGTGGCCCGACGTTTGTTCAACAAATAACTAATCAGAACAGTGAAACGGCGAGCGATTGGAAATCAATCGAGTCCGCGATTTCTCCTCCGGTGTTTTTCATCTACGGATTTTCCCTGTCCGTTCGCCGGAACGAATTAATATGATCTGGCGGCACGTAAAAAGTTTCCGTGAATTCGAGGCGCTTTTCCCGACCGTGGAAAACTAAATATTTATAAACGACTCCTTTCGCCGCGGTTCTTCTACGCGGACGCCGGCTTTCAAGCCGTAACCCGAGGAAAACTCGGAAACGGAATCGAAATAATTCGATTCGATAATCGCGACACTTTAATCGAAACGTTTGGAAACTTTCAATTGGGATATTAAAAGGTCACCGCGATTTCGCGTAAACTCTCGAGACAAACGCGCCGCGACGGGAGGTCAATTGTCCCGGAACTTTTTAATCATTCGGCAGAGAAGAGAGCTAGGAAACTTTGTAATCGGCCGGAAACGAGGGGAAGAATCTCGGACTAGAAATAAACCGTTCGAAAGCGGTTCGACAAAAGAAGAGTAACGATTATAATAAAAATGAGTGTTCGGCGATTCGGGCGGACGGCGGAAAATTGATTTGATCTTGTTGTCGGCCGCGGGTCGTAGCAAAAGTTTCAGCCGCAAATAAACCGACCTTTTGTCGCGCGTCGCGATCATTAATTATCTCCGCGCGAGATTTACCAAGTAAACAACGCGCGAGGAACGCATTATGAAAGTTCGAATTCGACGCAATGCAACGCGAGCATTTCGACGACCTAGATTATAATTGATTTATCAGGCTCGGCTCACAAGTGTCGGATGGGTACTGAGCTCTCGTGACTAATGAATACGCGTTCGACGGGATGCTTCAATAATCCATTTGACAACGGAGAACGATGTCGTTTTTCATTCCCCCTTTTCAAATTGCTCGTTTTCCCTACTCGCGCGCGCGCGCGCGCGCTCACGTACACCGGCAGATATATCCGCGGAACACGGACGCGTCGGACGGTGAAATAGGTCGGCAAACTTTCGGAAACGTAATTCGCTATCGCCGCCTCCGCCGCGTAAAAAAGTTGCCGCGATACTACGAAAACGAGTCTCTCGCCTTCTGCGAGTTATAGAAATTTTCGAAACGCTTAAACGCGGGCCCGAGTTACAAGTGTCGCTGTCGCACGGTTATTTTTCCTTTTGTCGAGGATTCGCGCGATAACGACACTTGTTGCCACCCCCACGGAGGAAAGTTAGGCTGCTTCTTGCTTCTATCGTACGTGCATCGAATTTCTGTTATCGGCTCTCTGTTGAAATATTCCCCAGTTCAAGTGGAATTTATAACTAGACTCGAAGCAACTCTTAACTGACGTCGTCGTTTATTATGTATCAAAATATTCATGTCGCCGTAAGAAATTTATTTACTTTTTCATGCGTCCGGTCTTGCCAGATTATTGAATCATTTCTCACTTGGAACTTCTATTGTTCATAAGAAGAAAAGTGATTCGAAGTAAAGGAATCTACATATTTCTACCTCTTTTCGACCACCTGACAAATGTTTCCCGCGTGTGCATATGATAAAATAGGAGAATCGACGATGCCGCCGCTCCTCCCAACGCGTCGCTCGTTTTTCACGGCCGCGTAATATCTGGGCTTCAACTTTTCCGAACTCGCGCGGTCCCGGTCAGGCCGCGACGACGACGTCCTCGTCGTCTTTGATTTTTTATCGCGCACGCCGGCAATTTATTTCGTTGATCGTTCTTCCGAGAGTTGGCCCATAAAAGTCGTTACAACCGCTCGGCAGAAATCGTTTCCTCCCGGAATGGATGATTGTTGCGAAACACCGGCGGAAATGAGAAAAAATACCATCTGCCCGCCGGAAAACTTTCATAATTGTTTTCCAACGGTAACCGGTTTAAATCGAACGTAAAAATCCGCTTCTGCGGACAAATATTCCGTACGAATTTGTTTTTGTACAACTTTTGCTTCTAAACTGAATTCCGGGCACGAAAAAATTCGAGGTATTTTCATTTGCATGAAATTCGATGAAGAGACTGAATGAAATCGGATGCCGCGATCGGTTCGCCTCTTACGTAGCTTCCCTCTTTGTTCTCTTCAGTTTCTTTTACGATGTACAAAGCGATGCGTTTCACGTCCCCTTTCCAATCGGTAAACCGAACGGAGATAAACAGAGATAGACAGAGCGAGAGAAAGAGAGACAGAGAAATTCTATTGGTGTTCCATGACGGATTTCGACACGAAGGGTCTGGTAACGAGCAATCCGAATCGTCGGAATCGTCGGATTCGACAGATCGTGACAAGAATCAAGAGCAGTGCTTTTGATTGAGACGCAACAGGAAACACGAGGGGCACGAGCTACTTCATAAATATTTTATTGCTCGTCTCCGTTCTTTCGCATTACCGATTCTGTGTGATTTACGCTAATTTCATGAAACAGGCTCACGGAATGTGGATACGAGCCGCTCGAAAAAGGTCTCAACAGGTTAAAGGGAACGTCGACAGACTTTCTACTCGATTTCCACGCGGTTTTTCAACCCGACGATCGTCGATTTAACGGTCTTTAACATTCATTGCTTGTTCCCTTCCGTTTCTTCGCCGTCGCCGCATTTCGTCTGGTGTGTACGATGGTTCGCGAATGAATGCGTCCCTAAGGACGCGTTCCGAGGAACAGCGTACCGAGTGCAGGGGGCATGAAACACGCCGAGTGTGGTTTCATTGCGAATGTTTTAAAGACAGGAATAGCGTGAAAGCCATTGCGCGAGAGGGAGCTAATTATTTCGCTCAACTCCCCAAATTGTGATTCCACACGAACGATCTCCTTCTTGTAATGTCGTCGATTTAATTTTGATTTAATTTGAATAAACCAGGAGGCTTCTAATATCAATGCAAATTCGCTGCGCGAACCGTTTGGAATCGGAACGAACGAAAACAACAAGGATGGTAACGAAATACCAGTAGTTCCATCCCGATCATAGACGCCCTTTTCTCATCAGGTTTTCGCCCGTCAGGAGAGAAATTCGGTCGGGAACCGCAGCCGCGTTTTCATTAACCGACCGACGCACAACGTCATCGCGGGGGATTCTTCTTGCCAGGAAATGAAAGCCACTGTGCTTAAGCTCTGTTTGAAAAGCTGCGAACAGCCACGGAACGTTGCGTTAAAGGGCGGCCGTGATTATTTGAACAAGATCCGAGAAAAGAGGGAACCGGGGGCCGAGAGCGAGGCGCGCCGCGCACTAAAGGGAATCGGGACGCGTAGCGGATAAGATATACACGCGGCCGCTAAATTCTATCGTGTTCGTAATCCCCTTCGCGTCTCTCCTTTTTTAACGTCTTCGATAAGCCCCGCCGGAGGAAGGCGGGAGGAGGAACGCGGTGAAACGCGAGCGTCCCTTTGTTTCGGCGTTCAATAAAACTGTCGTCGAAAACGAAAGGAGAGGAAGCGGCGGGGACTTCGTTATTTGCTTCCTGTTATTGTGCGTTCCGGCAGATTTATTTAATGGCGTCGACTGTCTCGCGACTACTTGCCCGGAAATTAAGGTCCTCGCTTTTATCCCCGCGCGCGCGCGCACCTATTACTATTTACACGTGGATATTACAACGAGCGCCGGCGATAATCGCGAAACTTTCGCCCGTTCCTTTTCTTCCACGGAATTTTAACGAGATCCCGCTGCCTTTTCGACGATTGTTACCGGGCCCGCGTGACCGTTTACTCGTTAAAAATTAATCGCTGGAAAACAGAGACGCGGCCTTTCATCGGACGACAAAAGAAATGACGGTAACGAGTAATGAACGATCGTTTCTACATGCTCTGTCGCGGGAATATGTGTGTCCGAGGTGATCGCGGTAAACGAGTGGGTGGAGACGGCAGGAGGAAAAACGGAGATTCGTCTCCATTTTCTCTCGTCCGCACGTGCGATCGCGTTTCCCTCCCACCGACTAGGTAATAGACGACGTTTTTCGTTTCCATTTCGAGTGCCAGCAAATTCAGTACCTTCGAAGAGATTCCACAACAGTGTACAACCGGTCCCTTTGTGCGAATCCACGAATATAGAAGGATCCTCCTTCGCTCTTATTCTACTACTGAGCCACCACGTTACCTTCCTTTGAAGTACCTGGAGATTCATCAGCCAAGAAGCAGCCGAATCATCGTTGCGAACAAAATCGATCGTCTATCTCCACGAATACCATTATGATCCAAGACGTTGTTCACTTCTCACTCGAGCTCCCTCGGAGGAAAATTACAAGGAGACCAGAGCTACGACGCACACTGCGGATTCAGCGGCGAATAATTAATCCCACGCTTCTTGATAACTCACAGATGAACGCGTCTCTTTCGTGCGAAGTGACCAAAGGGGAGGATCGCAGATGTGGCGAGCACGAGAGTCTCACCGAGTACTGTGCACACAATCGGCCACGCGGTGCTAATCCAGATTAGAGTTCGCGGCTCCACACATGCCTCATTGTAGGAACTGAAGTATCCGTTGAAAATTCACCGCTGCGAATAGTTAGAGAATCCGTTACGAGAATCATGGCCACGCACTGGTCACCGACAGTCGCTGATGTAAATACCTCCTGCGCGGACGAAATCACGAATCATGAGATCAGATATTCAACGATTTTAGTAATACCGATTCGCGGACCGGAAAAACCGTGGCACTTCGTCGATAGGAAAGCATAGGAGCGACGCACTTTAATAATGAAAAGCCGGAAAGACTCGGGGAGGGTTATGAAATTCCGCGAAAGTAAAGGAGGACTTATGCAACGTTCAATTTGTATAATGTATTCAAAATACAGACTACGCAAAAGTACCCGTGGTCCCCGGGTATCTGCAATTATAATTTTTCGGATTAAGCCGCGCTACGCTTTCGGTCGCGGCGAGAGGCCTACGGTCTCCCCGTGCCTGGTTAAAGGAACATGAAGCACGCCGAGTACGAGAAGACGGTGTCGGAACATTACGACGGAAAAATTCACACGGAACTTATAAAAATGCATGAACGAATCTCGTTTCCCTCGCGAAAGATATTTACATCATCCGATTCGCGGAGGACAGGCCGACTGTCGAGAAATATTTCACTTCGAATCTGCGTCACTGTGCGTCGTCGACGGATCTTTATCCCCTCGTTCGCCTCGCTTTTATTTCATTATACAACGTTCAATTTCACACTGCAACGATCGCATTCTATTCTCCGTGGCACTGAATCACGATTAACAGTCGACACACAATCACACAGATCACAATTCTGGAGCCTCTGCAAGTTCGATCGAACTTTCACCCCTCGATCCGAGCTCGTGCAGAGCCGGACACACGACGGACTCGGGATCGTGGACGAAAAAAATGGGAGAGCGAAAAAAAGGGGGTTACGAAGAAGAAGAGAAGAAGAATGCGTGAGAACGAGGTGAGAAGAAAAAGAGAGAAAGGGGGAGAGAGAGAAAGAGAGAGGACAGCGGGGTACAACAGCACGATACGGTAACAAGTGGAAAAACTCAACGGCTAGATCCGACGGTCGTTGTGGCGCGCGGCGAGCCACTGACTGCCTCCACCAATTCCACGCCTTTCCCTGTCCTCCCACCCTCCGTGCGCCGCCACCTACGCCGATCACCCTTGCACACCCTCTTCGCGCTGTCCTCGACAACCCCAGGCGCAAACGCTACGAAGATCCCCGTTTCTCTTGCTCTATCCTCCTTCGGCCCCTCTCCATTCCTCGTTTTTCTCTCCCCCTCTTCCTCTCCACACTCCACTCTTTTATCTCTGCCCACGCATTCCCTCTCTCTCGCTTTTACCAGTCTTATAATGCCACCCGTGTTATTTCATTCTTTGCATCGCTGTTCACTGAATTTTGCAGTACTATTACCTGTTTCTTCTCAGTTTCCGCTCTCCCTTTTCCTACCCTTTTATTATATCCTTTTATTACTCTGTATTTTTTAACTCGGCAACGAGACAGAATCCGATCAGCCTCATTTTCGATTCGATTCCTCGCGTCAGACTTTTGTTTCCTCTATTTCTGTTTTAGCTTCTCTTACTCCCTATCTATCGGGTCCGCATTTTTTCGTAATATTTTCTCTGGTTACTTACTACGCCGGACTGAACTATACTTTTTTGTTCGCTTTCATTCGTGCTCGTTTGCCGCTCGAATCTCGCTTCCTACTATTCGATTTCTTTATTTGCATATTTGTAACCCAAAACGTCGCCTACACGTTTCGATAGCGTTCTCTTGCTCCCACTGCGACTTCTATTTTTTAGCCTCGCTCTCTTCCCGTTATTCGTTTGCAGTTTGTATCTGGGACACTGGAACTGACGTTCTGAAACAAACCTCTCGGCCCGATCGAGCGTGTAATTGATAGGTTTGCCCGGTCGACGTCGCGCTACCTTTCAATTACTTAATTAAGAAACCGAGCATTTAGTTCTGAATTGCAGATATTTCGCGGCGGGGACAGGCGGCGGCTAAAATAAGGCAGCGAGAGACGGGGAGAAAAAAATGGAGTGGCGAGCGTGAAACGGTTGTAAATTAAATAATAGTACCGTCTGCGCGAAATTCCTCTGACTCCACTGGCTTTTCTGGCTAAAACGCGTTTGCTCCACTTGTTCGTTACCTTCGACAAGCGGAGCCCTGGGATTACCACCGATCCGAATCGTTTTTCGGGGGGAAATCGTTTTCGAAATCAATTGGATTTGCACGCGTTCCCCTTTTCCTATCAGCCGACCGATTCTCCTCGATTCGGAACCGATTTAAACATTTATCTTTCCACTTACGTTTCATCACATCCCGAATCTAACTCAAACCGCGCTTTAACTTAAATTACTATTAAGAAAAAGCTGTTAATACTGTTTAACATGACTCTCCAGCAAAATCTACTTTAAAACGATCACTTCTTTTTTAATAAAAAGCAGTCGCAAATCGTATCCCGCGTTTATTGTACTCCGACCGTTCTGTACACGGAGATTACGATTCCGCGGATTTCCCATAGGTTTTTTTCCTATCGCTAAACGGATTACCGTGAATTATACCGATCCGCATTTGCGTCAGCCCGAACAAGCATCGGGGATCGTTATGATAATTCCGCCGTCTCCAGCCGCTCGTCGAACCCAAAGCTTTCAGGAGAGTCTTTCGCGAACGTTCGCGACGATTTCATCCGCCCTAAACCCCACACAGTCGATTCGCTATTTTCATTTTTATTGACTGCCGCGTCGCGTCGCATTACATTTAAATCGACGCCGTGTTCCGCGTCAGCTGTTTTTACAATCGTTTCGCGTTACCTCCGATCCTCTGGCCGTCGATGAACGGTGTAGCCACGGTGTATTGGAACGCGGGCGAAACGCGAGCACGATATTAAATGCCAGCGAAAACCAGCCTCGAATTTCGCCCAGGCACAGCAGCTAGACAATTGTTCCGTTCCGGGGGATTCCAGGAATAGCCGGGGATTCTCATTGCGTGTCACGAGAAAAACGGGAAAGAAAACAGAATAATAAGGACTCGGATATTTACGCAGTCTAATTCGCAGTTGCTGTTCGTGATCGCAGTTACATTTCTTTTCCTCTCAGAAGCGCGGAGGAAATGGAGTCTCGCGTTTATGGCATTTTCTGTTCTCCGAAATGCAGAGCGAAATTGCTGTACGCCTTTCTTTCGCTGCGTTTCCCGGTGTCAGTCAGTTTTCTTCCACGCGTCGAAGACGGGTTAATTAAATTTCGTTTCGCGGTCGAGGAACTCTTGAATGACAGCGCGAATTTCGACGTCGGAGCTTTTGATTAGAATCGAATTGTTTTTTCGCCTATCCGAGCGGTCAGCGGCGAATCAATTTGCGTCGCGCGAAACAAAGAGAAAGTTGGTAAATCGCGTCCGCGCGAATTATCGACTAACAGACAGGCACGCGGTTCGGAATAATTCTCGAAAGCTTCTCATTGCGTTCAACTGTCGAACAAACCTGGCCCGGGCCGGGTTTAGCCGCGTTTTAAGCCGGAACGCGGCGCGGAAAACGTTCGAGCCCGACCGCCGCGCCGGATTTATATCATATTAACCGTGCAGGAATTATTTCATGTGTCGCCGAGCAATGCGGCGGTAATCCCACAACGAATTACAGTCCAATTGCTCGCGCGGACCCGGGAATTCCACCTTTTCCTTCGAGCAACTCGCCCTCTCGTTCTGTCACGCGCAAACGAACGCTTTTCCGCTGTTTTGCGTTCGCGCTGCCGCTTTAAACGCTCGCCTCGCATGCGGGCTCTCCGCTTTATACTCCTCGGCCCCCGCCCTCCCTCTCCCGCCGGAGCCGTAGTTGTGGTTCTGAAACGATGAACAGAATGCGCGTATTTCACCGCGTTACACGTTAGTTCCACAATTTTTCAACCGTGTCTGACAATCGGCGTTCGATGTTCGATTTTCGCCCTCGTTCGCGTTTTCGGCCGCGTACGAAATTCGTCTCTCGCGACGGAAAAACAGCTCCCCGTTCTGGCGTGGCAAAAAGTAAAGCGGTCACGATATTAATTTGTCAAATTCCCCGTTGTAGACCAGAGTCGTCAGGAGTTGCACGATTTCGAATGTCTCCGCTGTCGAGCGATAACGAAGTTCGATCGAGCCGGTACGTACGGTCTGCGAAACGAAATTCGATCTTGGAAACAGCGGCGCGACGAGTTTTGCCCGAAACACGGCCAATGATCATCGTCGCGGAGCTGTCGCGCAGCCGGTTCGATCGCTGGATGACCCCGTTTTCGAGCCACGCTCTCGCGGCGACTACGCCGCTGCCGCTGGCTCCGCTCTATTTTCGCGTTCATTTCTCCAGCAGATGACTTACTCGAGTAAAACGATCGCGTTCGATCTCCGAACGTTTCGACGCCGTAAATCAAAAGACAATCGAAAGGAAAATCCGATCAGGCTCGGGAGGGAGGCGGGCGGGAGGGGCTCGAAACGCGGCAGGAACGAAGTGTCAACAACAGGCAACGAAAACGACCCCTCTGTTTTCGCCTGTCGATACACTGTACTACCTTGTTCGGAGCCCTCCGCGCGCAGCACACGCTCCTCTCTCTACGGCTCCTCTCGTTCTCTATCCGAACCCCCGCCGCAACTCCGTGTAAATTACGTTCCCACGATGTACCAGTGTTTTCGCCCGCGAATGGGAGCGGCCAGACCCGAAGGGTTTCCAAACGTAGACGCGGGCGAGGGTAATAAAATAAATTGCAGCACTTAGCGAGAGGCTCCGGGGGCGGCTAATGCTCCATCCCCCCAACCCCTGACGGCTTCCAGCCGCCAGCCGAGTTACCACTTTACTCCTGCCAGCTTCCCATCGCATCGGCTAAGTTATCTCGATTAGCGATGCTTAATACATCCCCGTGCCAACTTCATGGACTTGAAACATCACTCGATCGCTCCTTCGTGGGGCCAGCCATCACGGAGGAGCACCCCGAGACTTTTTTTTTTACTCTTGTATCTCATTTCTTCTGGATTATAAATTCAAATTAGCGTGATCTAATTTTTACCAACGGGAGATCGCAGGATAAGAATTTTTTACAATGTTAGCTCACGGTCGTTTTATAAAGGAAATCTATTATTTTATGGTGGAATAATATTTGACACCTTTAATGTATTGTATACTTATAATTATGCGTATGAGAGGATTTGGATTAACTTGATTATTTTAAATGTTTAATGGTTATAGTCTAGTTAAAGTAAGTCAAACTTTTTAAATTATCACGCATCTCGGGGTCATTGGACAGTGTCGAGAAAATTGGAAATTCAAAGTGGGAAAGAGAGCAAAGGAGAACGAACTCCAGTGGATCGGGCTTCGATATTAGCTTTGGCTGCGCTCGAGTATCGAAGATTCGATAAACCAAGCCCAAGGAAACGCGTTTGTGTTTTTGGTACGTGGAGGAGCGACGGAAATCGCGCGGATCTCTATCGGTTACGAATCGCAGAGCTGCTATCGCGAGTTCTCATTGGAAAATGTTTAACTTTCTCAGTTGAGCCGGTAGACCGGCGAGCGATACAGCCTTGGGACCGAAAATATCAGTTCTCATGCATTAATTCTCGATAAAAAGGGAGCAACAGCGTGTAAGTTCTTTCATTACCGAGTACTCCTTCGATTTCGTGAATTTTCGAGAGGTCGGAGATAGGTCGGAGATATCGATTGCAGTTTCGATCAGTCCATTGCCTCAGTCAATGATATTAAATATCATGGATCTGATTTTCGTATGAAGCTTCATTATTTGTCTATCAGGAAACAAGTAATTCGAACCACTGAATATCTGACTGAGCTATGCGTCCCGAAACATGGAGCTTTTGAAGTCAATGAACATTAGGTAAGTCGATTTACATTACGATTGAAAGAAATATACGTACACATAAAAAGAATTCATTGCCGTTTAAAAACGATTTATGAAATCAACCCTTATTGCCTAAACGTTTCTTCGTCACTCTAATTGGAAATAATAAATACCAATTAGTTGTATAAATAAAATCCAGGGAATATTGTTTTCTATAATTAATTTAATCGAGTCCTGATAAACATCAAGTTGCAATAGAAAAGAATAATACTTTAATAAATCATTTATGGATTCAGGTATCGTTACTATTTATTTTTAACAAAGAGGTAACAGGATGGACTCTTTAATAAGCAGAGCTATGTATTATTACTGGAATACGGAAGCTGGTGAGTCGTTAACGAACTGGACTAATTTCTCATGTGCACTTGATGAAAGAACTATCTCAAAAAGAATTGTTGATATCATTACATTAAATTTTCAGATCCCAGAACGAAGAATCTCCCACTCGTCTCATCACCAGTAACAGTTCTTGTGCTCATAATTTCGTACTTATTACTTGTTCTTGAATTCGGTCCTAAGTACATGAAGAACAGGAAGGCGTTCAGATTAATGNTACTGGCAGCTTTTGAAAGCTTCGAGCCACGCACCTGACTTCATAATAAAACCATCAGTTAAGTTTAATTGCCGAGTCTGATTAACTCGTATGAATAAACAAATTACATTCTTTTATGCATGTAATTAATGTATATTCTTTGTGCAATATATTTTACATCTATATAGTATATAGATATTTTATCGTACTCTATTTAGAGCGAGTACATCTTTTCGTTCGCCAATGTGGCGTTTGAGGCGAAAAAGCGAAGTCCATTTTTCGTGGATTTCACGAGTGTTTTGTGAAAAAATTTAGGGATCGCGAGTCGTAAAGCGTGTTTTATAGGGGGCCACGTCCCGGGCCGCGGGAGGGCACGGCACAAACTATAAAATATCGCTCCTTGTAATGCAGAGCATGCGTCTTCGGCGGGTGCAACGTCCGAGGGGTGGAGATCGAGACCAGACTTCTGGGAGAATTCGCGAACAAGCTTGACGTCCGGAAGGCGAAGAAAAACTAGGGGAGGCAGTAGGATACGATCGGCAGTCCGACATGTTCGTGAACATATTTTATGCAACACTGATTTACGTTGATTGATTCCGAATTGGTTTATTCTTAGATTTATCCGATCAAATGTATTCAGAGAAAAATATAATACTGTNAACTCGCCCTCTCGTTCTGTCACGCGCAAACGAACGCTTTTCCGCTGTTTTGCGTTCGCGCTGCCGCTTTAAACGCTCGCCTCGCATGCGGGCTCTCCGCTTTATACTCCTCGGCCCCCGCCCTCCCTCTCCCGCCGGAGCCGTAGTTGTGGTTCTGAAACGATGAACAGAATGCGCGTATTTCACCGCGTTACACGTTAGTTCCACAATTTTTCAACCGTGTCTGACAATCGGCGTTCGATGTTCGATTTTCGCCCTCGTTCGCGTTTTCGGCCGCGTACGAAATTCGTCTCTCGCGACGGAAAAACAGCTCCCCGTTCTGGCGTGGCAAAAAGTAAAGCGGTCACGATATTAATTTGTCAAATTCCCCGTTGTAGACCAGAGTCGTCAGGAGTTGCACGATTTCGAATGTCTCCGCTGTCGAGCGATAACGAAGTTCGATCGAGCCGGTACGTACGGTCTGCGAAACGAAATTCGATCTTGGAAACAGCGGCGCGACGAGTTTTGCCCGAAACACGGCCAATGATCATCGTCGCGGAGCTGTCGCGCAGCCGGTTCGATCGCTGGATGACCCCGTTTTCGAGCCACGCTCTCGCGGCGACTACGCCGCTGCCGCTGGCTCCGCTCTATTTTCGCGTTCATTTCTCCAGCAGATGACTTACTCGAGTAAAACGATCGCGTTCGATCTCCGAACGTTTCGACGCCGTAAATCAAAAGACAATCGAAAGGAAAATCCGATCAGGCTCGGGAGGGAGGCGGGCGGGAGGGGCTCGAAACGCGGCAGGAACGAAGTGTCAACAACAGGCAACGAAAACGACCCCTCTGTTTTCGCCTGTCGATACACTGTACTACCTTGTTCGGAGCCCTCCGCGCGCAGCACACGCTCCTCTCTCTACGGCTCCTCTCGTTCTCTATCCGAACCCCCGCCGCAACTCCGTGTAAATTACGTTCCCACGATGTACCAGTGTTTTCGCCCGCGAATGGGAGCGGCCAGACCCGAAGGGTTTCCAAACGTAGACGCGGGCGAGGGTAATAAAATAAATTGCAGCACTTAGCGAGAGGCTCCGGGGGCGGCTAATGCTCCATCCCCCCAACCCCTGACGGCTTCCAGCCGCCAGCCGAGTTACCACTTTACTCCTGCCAGCTTCCCATCGCATCGGCTAAGTTATCTCGATTAGCGATGCTTAATACATCCCCGTGCCAACTTCATGGACTTGAAACATCACTCGATCGCTCCTTCGTGGGGCCAGCCATCACGGAGGAGCACCCCGAGACTTTTTTTTTTACTCTTGTATCTCATTTCTTCTGGATTATAAATTCAAATTAGCGTGATCTAATTTTTACCAACGGGAGATCGCAGGATAAGAATTTTTTACAATGTTAGCTCACGGTCGTTTTATAAAGGAAATCTATTATTTTATGGTGGAATAATATTTGACACCTTTAATGTATTGTATACTTATAATTATGCGTATGAGAGGATTTGGATTAACTTGATTATTTTAAATGTTTAATGGTTATAGTCTAGTTAAACAGAACGAAGAATCTCCCACTCGTCTCATCACCAGTAACAGTTCTTGTGCTCATAATTTCGTACTTATTACTTGTTCTTGAATTCGGTCCTAAGTACATGAAGAACAGGAAGGCGTTCAGATTAATGATGTTTATGCGAGTTTACAATTTCTTTCAAATGATTGCGAACATGAGCATTGTAGAAGCATTCGTTATCGCCGGATGGTTCACAGACGTACAAATATTCTGTTTGTGAGAAGGACAGATGCCGGATCTTAATTCACCAATTAACATCAAGGTGCTTTGATCATCGATTATACAAACTTCCACATATTCAAAAATAAGATGTAATTTATCAGTCTTTTATGATTGCAGATAGCTTACATAATGTGGCTGGGGATGCTATTGAGAATTGTCTATCCGATTGAACTGATAGTAACAGTGCTTCGCAAGAAACATCTGCACACAGCGTTCCTGGATGTCTATCTTCAAGTGTCCACGCTTGTATTGGCTTGGTTTATCACGAAATACAGTCCAGTATCGATGGCAGCGTTTACGCTCATGTTAAATTCAATTGTCAATTCTATAACTTATACGTATTCTTTCCTCTGCACTTTCGAAAAGATGCATATTATGTTGGAGCCATACAAATATATAATAACTGGCGTACAAATAGTAAGTATAGGTAAACCATAATGTTGAATTCCAACCCGTCCTCTGTGCCAATTTCTATCTATTTCTAATTAAGAAATTCTTGTATCGATGGAAGTTAATTAAAATGTTTTATCAAAAGAAATTTTAATATAAATTAAATCAACGATACTGACGTTCGGAAAATTAATCGTAATATAAATTCCTTGTGACATTTCTTTCAACAGGTGCATTCCCTCATCTCAATAATGCATAACGCGCAAGCGTTTTTACCCAGCTGCCCAGTGTTGAGACTACCACCCATCATGACGATAATCAATGTATTGATTAATTTCTGTATCCTTTGTAAAGGTGTGCTACGAGAATTATAAATGTTCGATGATGTTTGAAAAAGAGAGAAATCGTAACGCCCAATTGTTCATCGCGTAATTAAATACCTGTTCTCCAAAGAGAAGGTATTATTTTGATGTTTCGAAATTTATGGGTTCTCCGTATATATAAAAATAATGTGGTACATTTCATATTATTTTAAAAATTATAATCTATGAATGTTATGCATATATATATTTTACCATTTATGAATGTTATGCATTATATATATATGTATTATATATTATATTTTATGTAAAATCAAAATTAATCTTATGTGTGATTTAAATGTTGTTGAATGTCAAGAAATAAAATACAATATCTGTCATTCAATGTTTGGTGACATTTAATGATTCTCTTTCTTGCTGATCCCTTAACTGGGAGAACCACTTGAATTCCGTGAACTTTCCTGTCGTTATAACAAATCCAGAATATTTCGCAAACTGAATTAAACTTTGATCGACGAACTTGCTACGGGCAGATTTTCAAGCTTAGGCTCTCAGTGAATTAATTACATTCGTATATCCGCTTTAACTTTGTCGGGTAAAGAGTTTGGGATATCGAAAAGCGCCGCCTAAAGGATTGACAAACGTAAATCTCGGAATTTAGCAGTTAATTAAGCCGCGGGATCCGTTCTGCTGAATAAGCTCTCGATATTTTTTTCTCTGAAATGTTTCGTGATTCGATTGTACAGATAACTCAATCGCGAAACGAGAAACGTGACGTAAAAACAAAAAAAATGAACACCGAAGAATATAAAAAGTACAGTTGACACAGCAAAATCGATAGCAATAGAGAATATTACTTCGAGATATAATTGATGTATCCGATTAATACGATGGCTTCCAACATGTGGGTAGAAAAAAAAAACGATTCCCGCGAATTTAATATCTGGTGCAGCGTAAAGCGTACGAGGTTTTCTTTGTCGATGCCATTTATTTGTTTGGCCATTCCTTTTTATTATCACGTGAAAAAGTGATTACATTTTTACATCAAAAGACCGTATTTCGACGCACAACTTCCGCAGGATTAAGTTCGCGTGTTTTCATAAAATTGAATTTCATCCTTCGTCAGATTGGATTTTCTCTCGTTTAATTAAAATACTTCTGAGAGAAGAAAAAATATTGTTCACCAAATTTCGAGAAATGCTTTAAATAAAAGCTGTAGATGCGGCTATTATCTACAATAAAGGTTGTACATAATTTTCTTCTAATAATTCTCCTTACAAATTAGAAACATAATTGCAGCATGGAAAATCTGTTGATATAAGATCATAAAAGCCGATACCATAATTGAGAGAACCTACGGTTCTTTCTTATACTGTAGCCGTCGTTTTGTATTCGCCCTGCAACCTAGATAACCCGTATATGGGAAAATTCCAAGTTCCAATTAGGGCACAGAGAGCTTGAAATTCCAGTTCCGCCTTTCAATAGCGATTGGCACGTTACCGCGAACTAAACTTTAAACGAGAGGATTATGGGATTGCGCACTAGTTGCCTGAAGTTAAGACCGTGTACGATGTCTCGCAAACTGCATGATCCACGCAACAAATGTATGGAACGGGCGAATTCCGAAATCCGATAGACAGGCTCGTCGTTTTTTCCCTCTATTCTCTATAGTTGCACTCGCATTTGAGATACTACCGTTTCGTTACCGATATTTTCTCTTCGTCGCCCTGATATTATTTTTTATCACTGAAATCCATTCTCTGCTTCCGCGCGTACACTCGCGCTACGCTTTGTCACGGAAATTCTCATTTCTAAAATTCCTTTCTAGAGACGAAACCGCGCGTCTATTCTCTTTGTTACAAGAATTTTTCCGCGGAAGATTGAATTTTCCCGTTGCTCAAACTCTTTATTGAATACTGCGTCCCCGGGACTTCGTAAACTTTTTCCAAATCCTAATTCCGTCGCAGTAGTTTCGTCCGTCTTCCAGCGTCGTCGAGAGCGTAGTAAGTCAATCGGTAATTACCGAAAAGGAAGCGATCCTGATCCGGCGAGCATGTTCCTTCACGTGCCATTAGACTCAGACAATCCTGACTCCAGTTTCTCGCGCACGAAAAAACAGTACGCGTTCTAGATCAAACCCGAATGATAAAAGTCGAACCGGAGAACTGGAATCGAGTCCCGGTGAAACCGGTTCAGTTTCTCGCTTGCACGGTTCGGGGCTCGTCCTGTAGTTTCTGAAAACTGGAAATCGTCGACGCTGCATCCACCGTTCCAAATCCGAAGTCGTAACAATGGAAAAATATCTTGGTTGGCTTCGATCGTTCGAAATCATTTCCGACGATCATCAAAGCGTCAGTCCTTTCTTTTCCGAACCGACGATAACCGAAAGCAGCGATCGCATACTTTCGTATTCGGTGGAACTATCGAATCGGTCAAAACATCGCACCGACTGCTATTGAAATCGATTTTATCTCTTTCAATAATAAATGAATAAAAAAAATGTTGGCATTTTTATTTAACAATCCTTTTCGTCGGAGAATCAATTTTTTCTGTTCCGTCATTAAGGGAGTTTTTTAAGGATCCATTCAATTGTTAATTCCGCGCCATTGAAGATACTCGCTCCAATTTCTTGGATTCGGACAGAATTTAGTCGGAAGTTGCGACTTACGACAGAAATGAATTACAATAAATTATACGAACGAACGGCATATCAATGTCTATTCATTTCTTCCTGAAATTCCCGAAATCCCAAGTCAAAGAACGAGGTCTTACAAAATGACAATTTAAAACCGTGAAACGAAATTTTGGAAAGGCTTCTCCGAACGGACCCGCTCAATTAGAAGCTCAAACACTATTCCTATTTTCTCTCGCAAAGTTCTCCAATTTTCTTTGCAACGTCCGAGACACAGCTTTTACGCCTCGCGCGGAAAAAGGACTCGTCGTAAAAATAATAGAGCAATAATTTCACGGTCCTCCACGGAATATAGAAACATTTTACGGCCGCTTTAACGAACGTATCTCACGTATAGTCAGTTTCACGGTGCGCTTTAAAAGCCCATTATCTAACAATATTCGTTTTGCGATCACGATGTACGCGATTCCTTCGCTGGGGGGAAAAAAAATTTTTTTTCCCTCGCTTAACATACCGGCGAATTCTCATATTTTCCGTAAAATTGCTCCGAGTAACTAGACCGCGTTCACGCGTTGAAAAAGTAATGAGTAAACTTTCACCGGCTCCGCTCGCCTCCGCCTCGTACATTTTCATTATTTTTGGAAATTTCAACATTTCCTCACTCTCGCGAGGAATGCTGTTTCCTCGAATGTTTCAGGAACCGCCGGTGAAAAAATCGAGTACCAATCAACGCCTTTGGGAGTTCGACGAAATTAATTAACCGATCGCGTCGATCATTTTTTTTTTTAGGTAACGCTCGGAGGCGTGGGCGATTCGGGTCGTATCGAAACGGTCGCATTTTCCGCGACACACCGGGCGAGTTATCCCGTTCACATAGTTTATGCGATGCCAGAAATTGGAACGAGGGTGATCTCGGTCGGTCGGTCGGTCGGTCGGTCGGTCGGGAGCCGAGAATGCAAATATCAATTTTGCAACGGGCCAGAGGAAAACGCGGCGGAGAGAATGGCGAAAGGCAAGGGAGAAGACCGGGAGGGAATGGAAGCGGTACAATTGAGACATCGACATAAGCGTTTTAAACAAGTATGCCCGCATCGCTTTTGTTCCACGCGAGCTGTTATATCGTCACTTTACACTGCACCTGCCGCGACTATTGTTCTTCCTATGAAACGCCCGGTCGACATACATGCATACTTGCTCGCGACAACGCGATGCGACGACTCCTCTCATGAACAATGTAACATGGCAAACTAATCTGTATCCATCTATGCACGTTAAAGGAGTCCTCCTCCTCCTGTGTTGTTCAATTCATCTGTTCTCAAGGTTCGCGTTTGTTTAACGTTTCGATAATCCCTTCTGATGACCTAAATCATTCGCACTCTTCGCAATTCAAACTATCCAATGAAGTTCTAAAGAACTCGTGAAATTCCTTATTTAAGTATATTTTAATATTCCTAAATAAACATAAAAACAAGCACAAAGTCTAACGAGGTTTAATTAACTCCCCAAGAATTCGGTTTTGACCTCTGATTAAATTATTGCCTCTAAAAAGCGTCAGAGATATTAATCTTATTTTAATTAAACAAAGAGTGTAGATTACAAAAGAAATCTAACGGGGAAAATGTAAGAACCGTTAAGAGCGTTTTGCTATGAAATCATATAGCCATTGAAACGTTCAGGTAGGGAGGGTGATGTATCGATAGAAATGCATTGGCATAATGGGACGGCCGACGTCGCGTCGGAAGCCAGAGGCAACACAATCGCTTAAGAAACAAAGGGAGGGAAAAGTTTGCAGCGCGGCGCGCCGCTGCTGGCTGCTGATACAAAGGGGGATATTTTTCTTTCGGTAAGGGAAGAAAAAGCGGCACGCGATAAGACGCGGAATTACCTCGATGTAGTAAGTACCTAACAGAGCTGCATTGTTAGGAGACGTCATAGCCAACGAAAAGAACTCGATTACTCCTGTTTCGCGAGTCCGGCCCGATGAAATACAGCCGGAGACGCCCGCTTTTATGGTAATAATAGGAGCCCCGATTCAGCTTGCGGTTCTCGTTTAAAACTTTCGCAAACGTACAGCCCGCGAGAGGAGGAGAGAGGCCGTCGGATAGGAGGCAGTTTTAAGGAACGAAATAAGAGAAAGGGGTGGGAACGAGTTACGAGGTAACTCTGCACGCAAAAGGTATCGCTGTTATTCTTCTAACAAGGTACGTAGTATCCAGTATCCCATGAAACAGTTTATTTGCTTCACCGATCATTCGAACGATCCTTGCTACCCGTCCCTCGTATCCTAACTGCGTTCTGAACTCTTAAATGAAACGGACGCGGTGTTCTATTATTCTGATGAAACAGGAGAGCGTAAAACAGCGAAGAGAGAGAACAATGAGAAATTCGAATATAAGATAATTGGCTGGTTTAAATTTGAGAGGGACAGAACTTCCAATTACGCGGAATGTCCCGATTTAATTAAAAAATTCCCACGAAAATTAACCGTAGGCCAAATTGCTGGCAATACATAGCTAATTGCTATTACATCAGTGGCGCATCCGGCAGGTAGGTAGGTAACTCGAACTTCCGCGCTCTGCCAACAGGGTTTACTGTACTCTAAGAGCTTCCGTGTACCCGAGGAATAACACTCTCATCCGTTCAAATTACCGTCGAACGCAATGGTTCCGAAGTTCGGTTGATTTCTCTCCCGTTAATAGACCACGCGCGAGCGCGTCGAAACGCCCCCAATGCCCCCTTTTTATATTGCCGGCTAGTTAGATCAGTGCCACGTGGGACACGCGCGATCAATCTCGCTTTATTCGAAAAGCTCGGACCGTTCAAATAAAAGAGTCAATTAAACGAGGGGAAAAAATGTTCACGATCAATTTAGGATTCCTCAAGCTTTATCGTCTCGAATTGAATTCTCAAAGCCAAACTTTCGGCGGTTGTACACGGGGTAAAAGTGCTGGAAAGTGAAGCAGAAGGAAAAGAAAGGGCACGGCAAGACATTCACTGCAGCTATCGATAATTCTGTCTACGGAAGAACAGTAAAAGGGTTCCAATTTACAATTCTCTGCTCTAAACAAGTGAAATTTTCACGAGCCGAAAAGAACAGCGTGCAGTTGTATTATTTACTGTTCAGAGACCGGAAACCCAGCCAAAGTATCTCTGTTTTATTAAATTTTCCAACGTCCAAAAATGGAAAGATTCATCGCGATTTCTAATCGAAAAATCGCGATATCAGGCGTTCGTCGATATATATTTTTCATGCTTCATTTAATGGAAACATGTCTGCCGAGAGCGGAGAGCTCGTTTTCAGAGGCCCGTCCTATCGTGCCGGGACGTTTCGCGTCACCAATCAAAGCCATCGAAATTAATGACTTTACCCGGAGGGGACAAAAAAAAAACGAAAGGAGACTATCGCGTATATCGGCAACACGTTCAAATTAAACTGTGTTTTCCCAGTTACATTCCGGAATAGAATGAAAAAAAGGATTCTTTCCATTCCTGCTATTCCGTGTCCTTTACATGGAACACAAATAACGGTCTTTTATTTTCGGAACTGTGTAACTCCCTGACGAATAAGGAAAGTCAAATAATATCGACGAGACGGATTTATCCGACGCAGGTAACTCGCATGCATACAACTTGATTAGGGTAACCGGGTCCTCTTCATATTGAAAGAACTAATTCGTTCGGCGAGCGGCGTATAAATTCGCCGGAAATATCCAATGATCGTCGGATCAAAAACGAATGGATTAAGATCAAGAGAGCAACTTCGTGCCGGTGCATTTCGACGAGCTGCTTTTCAGCCAGACGAAGACTGCATACACAAAGTTAACCCGGTGTTGCTCCCGGCGGCGTCGCGGCGCGCTGCTAGATCCGACGATAGATCACGTTTTAAGAATAAGGCGGCTGGAAGTGGCCGATCGAACCGTGGAACGTTTGCATGAACGATAATGGAAAAAGTGGTCGAACGAAGGGAATTACACCGAGTGCGGAGGAGTAAAACGGCGGTAGACGCGGTCGAGCGGCAAAAATAAGGTGGGCCGAGGGAGAAGAAATAGTTAGAAGATTGATAGGCGGATAAGAAAAAACGGGTAGGCAAGCAAACGGGAAGGAAAGATAGAAGCGTTATCGACGCGCGGAATTTATCCCTCGGCGGCGGGAACCTGATAGATTCATGGACTCCGGGGCTCCAGCCCGAAAACTTTCTTTCCGTTCAAAGCGTGCCTCTGCTCGCGGTTCAATCAGGCCCTCGATCCCGGTGTGCTAATACCGGGTTTTAAAAGTCTGCTAAATTCCCCCAGAGTTAGGTTAATTCCGAATCCAGTAATTAATGGATATTTCATTTGGCTTTATATAGGGAACGATTCATTTACGCAACGGATTGCTTACCAATTATAAAAGGATAACAATTCGTCCGGTTTTTTCTGTCGCGTCTGATAGAAAGTACAAACTGGAGGAGGATTTATTACATCTGCCTCGCGATCGGTCTACGATAATATCCTAAACGGATGTACGTACGTAATCCGCTTGGAGATTAACAAAATGCATTACGCAAACGTCGTATCGGTCCCACTCGTATACATATAGATAGTATACGTATTATGCGCCGCGCCGGGGCACGATTTGCTGAAATTGAAAGACGTAAATCCCATTATTCGGATCGAAACTCGATCGAATTTACTCGTTCGCGGGGGCAGATTATACCGTCATCTACGCCGGTTTTCGAGAACCGATTTTCGAAATATCCCGGCTCGAGCATCGCGAACGAAGCCTGCTCGGCGATCGTCCGGGGAAAAATAATAAAACGCGCCCGGTTGAAAATATGAGGTATTAGCGAGCGATGAATAAAAATCGCGGTACGCGGCTCACGATGAAAACGGCGGCCGTCGAAATATATCGTCATTTAGCCGACACGATGCGGAAGCTCAAGGCGGTGGCTCCTAAATCTCGGTAAATTGGCGGAATGCCGTAATACAGATAATAAAAGTACAGTTAACGCGGCCGCGAGTGAGAAAAATTACTGGCAGCTTTTGAAAGCTTCGAGCCACGCACCTGAATTCATAATAAAACCATCAGTTAAGTTTAATTGCCGAGTCTGATTAACTCGTATGAATAAACAAATTACATTCTTTTATGCATGTAATTAATGTATATTCTTTGTGCAATACATTTTACATCTANCTTCATAATAAAACCATCGGCTAAGTTTAATTGCCGAGTCTGATTAACTCGTATGAATAAACAAATTACATTCTTTTATGCATGTAATTAATGTATATTCTTTGTGCAATATATTTTACATCTATATAGTATATAGATATTTTATCGTACTCTATTTAGAGCGAGTACATCTTTTCGTTCGCCAATGTGGCGTTTGAGGCGAAAGGGCGAAGTCCATTTTTCGTGGATTTCACGAGTGTTTTGTGAAAAAATTTAGNCATTCTTTTATGCATGTAATTAATGTATATTCTTTGTGCAATACATTTTACATCTATATAGTATATAGATATTTTATCGTACTCTATTTAGAGCGAGTACATCTTTTCGTTCGCCAATGTGGCGTTTGAGGCGAAAGGGCGAAGTCCATTTTTCGTGGATTTCACGAGTGTTTTGTGAAAAAATTTAGGGATCGCGAGTCGTAAAGCGTGTTTTATAGGGGGCCACGTCCCGGGCCGCGGGAGGGCACGGCACAAACTATAAAATATCGCTCCTTGTAATGCAGAGCATGCGTCTTCGGCGGGTGCAACGTCCGAGGGGTGGAGATCGAGACCAGACTTCTGGGAGAATTCGCGAACAAGCTTGACGTCCGGAAGGCGAAGAAAAACTAAGGGAGGCAGCAGGATACGATCGGCAGTCCGACATGTTCGTGAACATATTTTATGCAACACTGATTTACGTTGATTGATTCCGAATTGATTTATTCTTAGATTTATCCGATCATTCAGAGAAAAATATAATACTGTTCACGTGTTTCCAGAAATAACATCAGGCTCACACGGTAAGCCGAGAGGAGAAATGTCTGTGTGTGTACGTGTGAAATGAAATAGAGATGATTGCAAACATGAGAAGTGGTACGCGCAAGAGGCTGGTGTTAGATTTATTGGAAACCGCTGCGGTGTCAGGGGACCGGATGTAGACTACCTAACGCCGATGAGAGTTGACAAAATAACCGCAGATTTGGGAGGGCAAGCAGAAACTGTTTCAAGAAGAACGAACACGAAACCTGACACCTCGCGAATCATTCTACCCCAACGGTATTGGGTAAACTCAAGTCAGACGCCACATTTCAAATACGAAGTGAATCAGTAAGTCAGAAAGTGATTGATCATTCTTTTGAATTAAATTAAAATAAATAACTTTGAATCCTCGCATTTTTAGAAATTACATTTGCTTCAAAAATTTTTTTGGAATTAATAAATACTGTATTATTTTATGACAATTCGTATTGACTCAATCTGTATTTTATGTACGATATCTTATCTAAATTCACACTGAGATTCGAGGGACAAGGTATGAACTCTCTCGGAGGAAGCAGCAAATATATTTCCAGAGGTGGAAAGTATTCATTCAAAAAATGGTTACTGATAGCGAATAAAATGTGGATAACCGTGTTACACCGAAAGGAGTACGAGAAATGATCTGCGCGAAGATTTTAGAGATACCCTCGCATCCTTTCATTCCTCGTGTTCCAACTTTTTTATGCGTCCCCTCCGAGCAGGAGATTTCAGCCAGATGTGACTGCAAGAACGAAAGCAGATGGCGAAAGAACGAGATAAAACGAAAGGATAAAGTATGTTGGGGTTCGCAAGAACGTGGAAAGATAGCGGGTAAAGTAAAACCTAAAGAAATTTGAAAAATGCCCGAATCCCCCGGCGCGTGATTAAAAAAAATAAACGTACATATCAAACCGCGGCGAGGCGCGGCGGACCGAAGACGCGAGACAAGGGGAACAAGATTAACAGATATGAATGTACATGTTTAAGCAAAGGAATCAAAGATCCGAGTCGAAATCCCCGCGTTAGGCAGGCTTTATATTTCTTCTTCATACATTTATGGAGAAGCCTCGGAAAAATTTGCTTTATCTACGTGTTCCTCCGTAGCCGCGTCTTTTCTTCATTTTGCGTTGGCCAACGACGACGTGAGGTTTCCGCGTTAAAAAGGAACGCCGCGTTCCCGTTTAACGAGATTCACCTTTCTTGTACACACCCCCTTTTCTTATTTCCCCAGCCGCGCTCGCGTTTCCAGCCACAGTTTTTCCTCCGCGCCTCCGCATCGGCAAACAGTTTCAAATATAAATACCTCGCGCGATTTTTCCGGGGAAAATTCCTCTATTATATTCCGGATGAAATTTGCGAGCGCCGCCATGACAAAAAGTACAATCCCCGCGAGTGGGCGACGTCGATGATTCGCCGAAAACTGGCGCAATCCCGTTCTTGCGATTACTATCGAATATAATGCGAGTCACGGGGCAAGGATTCTCGGTTGCGGTTCGCCGGCGATCCTCCGTCGCGGTCGGAGAAAACAGCGGGACTCGTAAGGACGGGAAACGAGAAACGGGGACAAAGGCCTGAGGACCACATGCAATCTCACGGCTGATTGCGCGAGTTTTACAAGTTCATCCGATATCGCGCGGGTCACGATACCCCATACCCTTCGGACGGGAGACGTAGAAACCTCTTGGTCTTCCAGACACCGGAGCGGGACGGGAATAAACGGCGGACGGAGAAGGAAAAACGAACGGCGGGGAATCAATAGCCAAAGCAGCGGTGCGGAGTTATCGTTATTGCAAAGTGAATGTCGGCGGAGTTCGGTCCGCGGGGGAACGAGGTCTGACCAGTCAAAACTTTAATTTCGATTCCGGTTGACCGATAATTCAGTTTCTGACCATCCCAGAAAGAGGAACAAAATTTTCGTCCAGTGAAAGATTCTCCTTTGTACGCCGTACTACAGTTTTTTTTTTTTNCCGTTCTTGCGATTACTATCGAATATAATGCGAGTCACGGGGCAAGGATTCTCGGTTGCGGTTCGCCGGCGATCCTCCGTCGCGGTCGGAGAAAACAGCGGGACTCGTAAGGACGGGAAACGAGAAACGGGGACAAAGGCCTGAGGACCACATGCAATCTCACGGCTGATTGCGCGAGTTTTACAAGTTCATCCGATATCGCGCGGGTCACGATACCCCATACCCTTCGGACGGGAGACGTAGAAACCTCTTGGTCTTCCAGACACCGGAGCGGGACGGGAATAAACGGCGGACGGAGAAGGAAAAACGAACGGCGGGGAATCAATAGCCAAAGCAGCGATGCGGAGTTATCGTTATTGCAAAGTGAATGTACTATCGGCGGAGTTCGGTCCGCGGGGGAACGAGGTCTGACCAGTCAAAACTTTAATTTCGATTCCGGTTGACCGATAATTCAGTTTCTGACCATCCCAGAAAGAGGAACAAAATTTTCGTCCAGTGAAAGATTCTCTTTGTACGCCGTACCACAGTTTTTTTTTGTACGAATCTTTTTTCTACGTCGAGTGGTTATGACTGGGGGCTACTAATTTTTCCAGATCGTTGCACGATTAAGCTCTTCCGCCGTGAAAAGTGGCAGTAGGTAGAACATTTCGTTTTCTAGACCACGACGGAACGGTTCGGTTCATTCTCTCGTCCACGATTTGAAACGGGAACGAGCACACTGGATTTCAATAGCAAGCGAAATCGAACAATTTTCGTGATGGTACCAGAGCGAAATTGCTTCGTGCTTTACTAATCGAAAATTTAGGGCGGCCAGATCGGTGGACGTAGTGGCTTACGCTTTGTCTTCGTCCTTTTTAATTGTTCACGCTACGATTCCCACCCAAATCGCTCAGTAACAGAATAAAAGTCCTTTCTTCCCGTCCTTCGACTCCAATTTTTTTCAAAAACACTTTCAATACTTTTGCATTCGTTCCACACGACGAGGAACGATCTAAAAAGAACTAACGAACTCAAGATATTTATGTGGTGCAAGATTTAAAGAAAATTCTTCAACCGTCTCTACCGATACTCTGCGCAGCCTGCGGGCTGGTCGCAATTCCGGATGTTAAAGTCTCCTGCGCCATACGTGACGGTCGAAACGTGCCACCGGCGTGTTTCTCAATTATTTCGAACAAAGGACTCTCACGCGGTTCGGCAAACGGCGTAAATTTTCTGTTTTGAACGTCTAAGCCCATACGTGACCCGCTTTTTTTTAATAGAAATGCAAAATTCATAACTCCGCAGCGAGAGTTCTTTTTATTTGAATTAGAAAAATCGTCGTTTGGATTTTCTGTACAGAAATCATTCTTTAGCTCTACACTATATTTAAGAGCTTTCAACCCTTAAGGTTTTGTACACTTTTGGGATTGACTGTTTCATCCTAGACAGCTTTTTGAGGGTTAAGGGACAAATTCAATAGTATGTCTTACAAGAGCTCAAGGATCGGCCGCGATGAGAGTTAGAAATTGTAGATCGACGGTGGCGGGGGCGGACACCCTCGCCGGGAATAGCTCCCATGGATATTCGTTTCACGTATCCGGAAAAATTAAAGTAACGGCCGAACGACGGGTCAGGGGAAAAATATCTGAAGTTCCTGCCGGTGAGAACCGAAAAGTTTCACGGTAATACGAAAGGAAAGTTTGTTCATTGGCTTCATCCTTTAAGTGTCAGCTGTTCCGCTATGTTCCCATCGCAGGTAGGTATCGCTCCGAGCAATGTTAAAGCGGGAGGCATAAAAGTTATCGAGAAGTTGTACGTTCGTTACAAAAAAAAGAAGGAAGGAGGAGGACGTCCGTGCGGGGGAACCGGTCCAGATAACCGTATTAAAAGTGGCAGCATCGCGGAAAATATGCTTGAAATCCATTTGCCGAGGTATGCCCGGTAATTTCCGGGCCGGATCCGCGATCCGAGTCAGAAAAATACAGGAACGGCCACAGGAGGGAGGGAGAGGCCTGGACACGACAGAACGTCGATTATTCCGCACACGGCTGCCGGAAAAATTGAAAATCTTTTTAATCGAAGACATCGTGCAGCTTTGAAATGCGACGACTTCCAAGTCCTGTTCATTTTACGTATCATAATTCCATGCGCGAGGACGAAACTGTTGAAGTTTATCGTCCCCGTCGAATTGACGACGTAAGCTCGCTAATGCGACTGAAGTAAAATTACTGAGAGAGAGAGAGAGAAAGCGTTTTATTGCTAAATAGTACTAAAAACAGCTGTTAATATGTACAATTTACAGATGAGTTACCGTGCTCTAGCTTTTGCTATGGCGAGGTCTACCAAAGTGCACGCTTCTATGAACACGTCACTCATTTCCGCCTCCGCGTTGACTAATTTAGTCACGGCTTTGTTGGGCCCGATGGCGCCCTTTACGTTCGTGTAATATTGTATCATGCGATTGACAACAGCCTCGGCGGTGTCGTCGAATTTTCTCGCTATCGAGGCACGTAACGCCAATCGTTCCTGAAGGATCACCCTTCTCGCATAAAGGTTTAACACCAGATCTGGCTGCCTCACTTCAGTGTTGAACATTACAGCCTGTTAACCGATTTATACCATCTCAATAACCATTAATAAACTATTTCCTCCCAAAAAAAGACTGAGGACTAATTGTAAGTGGAGCAGCGGAACTTGTTAAGGAGGTTCTACCGGTAACAATTTTAAAATTACGAAAAATCTAAAATTTAGCGTATGAGTAGATATTGGTTAAATAATGACTCTGTTAAATTTTGGTGAACTTTCATGAGAGAAAAGTTCTGAAGATTTAAATTTAAATTGTTTTTCGCAAATATCTAAGTTCCTATTGGTCGGACGATATATATGCATAGGATCGAAATTATAGATTGGTAAATTCTCTACAACAATCATTCTTGGTATTTTTTTTCTGCGAGTAACGGTTTTCAAAATAACACGCGACAAAATTTTAAGTTTTCGAACCAAGCCGCGTACATCATTCTTCCGAAAACTTCAAGTTTTTACCGCGTGTTATTTTGAAAACCGTAGCCCACAAGAAAAAAATACCAAGAATGAGTGTTGTAGAGAATTCATCAATCTATGATTTCGATCCGATGCATATATATCATCCGACCAATAGGAAATTAGATATTTGCGAAAAACAATTTAAATTTAAATCTTCAGAACTTTTCTCTCATGAAAGTTCACCAAAATTTAACAGAGTCATTATTTAACCAATATCTACTCATACGCTAAATTTTAGATTTTTCGTAATTTTAAAACTGTTACCGGTAGAACCTCCTTAACTAATTATAACCTGTTTCTTATCCCTGGGGAAGCCGACGACCAGAAAACCGTTCGTTTGCAAGTGAGCCAGCATTCTATGCACCACCAGTTGAACGATTATCTCGGCCGGCAGAGTGCTGCCCTTGGCCATATACCTCCTGAACAATTCTCCCTTCTCGCTACCGCTGGCGACCTCCTCGTGAAGCATCTGCGACACCGATACCAGAAACAGACCGTACCTCGGGGCTAATTTCTGGGAAATAGTACTCTTCCCGGCGCCCGGGCCGCCGATCACGAAAATTATCATCCCCTGATAGTTTTTCAGCGGCGTCGGGTCTATCCGCTCGAACGTTACGCCACGTTCGCGTTCAACTTTCTCGCCGCAAATACCCATCCCTGCAAATTCAACTTCGACAGTTGAATTAAATTTTTCCAAACTCTCCTAAAACATCCTTCCTCCGGTAACTTTATTCGCGGACGGACGTCTCTTATAGATTTCTAAGAAATATGGTTATGCTGCGGGAAAAGTGTCAATATTCAAGAAGACAAAACATTCTAACTCATTCTGGCCTCGTCCGGTTCTTTCGGGAAGTGTTTTAATGCGGGCTAACGGAGATAAATCGCCGGGCGCGAAGAGAAACAGGGGAGAGTCTGGTTCCCAGGGACGACGTGTTAAACTTGATAATAAAGATAAGCTCTTGTTCCGGCGGTCTTTGTGAAATACAGCGGACGGTTTACGTCAGGCGCTCGAAACTTAAATTTCGTCCGCGGCCCGTTGCTCTACATCCAACGCGCCGAGAAGAATCTCTCACGCGGACACGTAATCCCGGAATCTGTCTCCTTACCCCGTTACGATCGGATCATACCGCGACCATTTTAACACGTATATCTCGTCCCCTGAATTATTTTCCTCGCCGTTTTTGTTATACGTGTTCCCGTTCGGGAGTTCACGTTACAGCTCGCAGCTTCCGGGCACGAAGGAAAATAAATAATTCTCGTTCGCCGTCCTCCTTTTTTCGGATAACTGTCAACTCCGGATAAATAACGCGGACGTCCCGTGGCGTCGTGAATTATTCCACTGGCTGAAGTTGAACCCTCCATCCATCGATATATATATATATATATATAAAAAAACACATCGAATGGATTTCCAGCTTATTTCCTACGCTAATGAAATTTTCAAACGTTCCGTTCCGAAGATATGAACAACATCTACAAAGATGGGAGTCTAATAAAAGATGCGACGAGCTACACGCTTTTCGTATTCTCAGACAACTAGTTTTCTTTAATTTAATATTCAGTTTGTTTCTGGCTTGTCCTAATTGGAATTTCATCTCGAAGAGGAGAAAATTGAATGCTAACCTCCCGGTGTAATATGATATCGTGGAAGAAATGTTACTCGCAGAATGTTTAACCAACTGCTACGATCGAACCATCATCCTCCGGGAGTCTCGTGGAACGTACCGGTATAAAATATAGAATTTCACAAGATGTAAACCAAGAGAAATTGAATAATATTAATTATTCTTGTTGAAGGCTAGTTTATGCTTGATACGACGGACGAACGGCGAGAAGCTGAAGAAAAGTCTAGCCGAGACGTTCGGTTACATCGTGCGTCGATCGAGAATGGATATCGACGAGAAGATGAAAGAACTTTCAGATCTGTTTGTTAAAACCGGGAAGGAACTAGGCGATTTAGTCAGGAAGAACGAGAAATTCATAACGGACGAGATGCTGCGGGTGGAAGAAGCTGTTCGAACGGCCACCGAGGTATCGTTGCGTATCCTAATCATTATCAATTTAAGGTAACGATGACGTGGCTTCGCGGTACGCTGCCAGCTTCCACTCGTATTCTGAGCTCCGTTCCTCCTTTACGACGCGAGTCCACGAAAATTTCATGCGCCGCGCCACCTTCCGCGGCATTAAACCGCATTTCCATGGAATACCGCTTGGAATTTATAATCAGGCCAAGCCGTGGTAATATGGAACAGTTCCCCTTTTCTTTAAGGAAATGCGATCCATTTTAGTTTCGGTATAAGGTATCAACGTATTCTTCTGATTTTTAAACGAAACATCTTGACGGACATTAATCAACTTCAACGGAGCACGATTTGTTACGGGAATAGGAAAATGACAGAAGTGAAAGGGATAAAACTGTTCGCAGGTATGCGCTCGCGGAAAGATGGATGCTCTGAAGGCCGTCAAGGAGGAATACGCGAGGCGAGTGAAAATTTGCAACGAGAAGGCTGCAGCTGGGCTCCGTTCGGCGAAAACGAAGTGCGACCAACAATTAATGGAGACGGAGGCGCTGAGGAACTCGATGAAACAGATTTTAAGGGAATGCATGGAGACGGACGATTTTGTCAAGTGCATCGCCGGCGGCTCGAAGGAAGCCACGAATCGGAGGAAAGAGATTACGCAGGAGCTGAACGACACGGTCAAAAACGCGGAGAATTCGGTCACGGAACAGTTGGTGGAGGCGGCGAAATGCCACGCTGAGGCACAAGCGAAAGCGCTCGCGAGCCTCCAAGAAATTCTAAAGGACACCAAAGACTGCATCGCCAAGCATCTTTAAAAAATTATGTAAGCGTCGTTCCTAGCGGAATGCCAAACGCGTGATTCGTACCTTGTAATAAAATCGTTTGATTGCTACGAAAACATTTTGGGAATCAGTCACGGCGCGGCGGATCGGAATTTTACTTTCCACGAATCGAAGGACACGAATTTCGTTAAAGAAGCAATTCCAAGTTCCCGTCTTAAGTAAGCACCGACTCCTAGAACAAGATCGTTGGATCGCGAATGGAAATCGGCGAACCATTCGAAACTTACTCCAGTCGATCAGTCAAATGGACTGGAGCTCGAAGTTGAGTAACGTTTCGGTGGATATGTGTTAACCCGTCGAAGAGATAAATTACGATGCCGCTCGTTAACTCTCCTTCCACGGGGGATCAATCCGGCGCGATCGTTTCCCGCTTTACAGCTTTCCTGCGCGCGGCGATTCCCGGAATAGAGCCCAGATCCCATCTTCCGACTTAACGATCCGATCGTTATCGCCTCCACTCGTATTATGGCACTGTGTTTTGTTATTCAACCGAAGTGAGACCCACTCTCTATTCTCAGTTTTGTGCAAAATAAAACATCTAATCAATTGATAAAAATTATGAATTAAGAATTTACAAGAAGTCGAAACTTTTCAAAATATTGCAAGGTGAGAGTAAATTCAGTAAGAGCTCCATTTAACGAACCAAAATGCAAAATAATTAATCAATAGAATCTCCTAAATAAAATCAATTGACAAAAATTGTAATTTACAAAAGGAAATTCTCAAAATATTGCAAAGTGAGAGTAAATTCAGTAAGAGCTCCATTTAACGAACCAAAATGCAAAATAATTAATCAACAGAATCTCCTAAATAAAATCAATTGACAAATATCGTAATTTCCAAATGGAAATTCTCAAAATATTGCAAACTGAGAGCAAATTCACTAAGAGCTCCATTTAACGAACTAAAATGCAAAATAATTAATCAACCGAATCTCCTAAATAAAATCAATTGACGAAAATTGTAATTTACAAAAGGAAATTCTCAAAATATTGCAATCTGAGAGCAAATTCACTAAGAGCTCCATTTAACGAACTAAAATGCAAAATAATTAATCAACCGAATTTCCTAAATAAAATCAATTGACAAATATCGTAATTTCCAAATGGAAATTCTCCGAATATTGCAAAGTGAGAGTAAATTCAGTATGAGCTTTATTTAGTAAACCGAATTGGAAAACAATTAATCATCGGGATGAAATATTCAGACGGTACGTGCAAAGGTAGATGGGTGGTGGAAGGATTCACGGACCAGCGAAGCGAAGAACGCGTGCGGGTTAGTAAACTGTGAAAGATCGTCGCCGGTAATGCACGCGACACGGGAGAGCAATTAACGTAACAAACGACTTGATTCTGGCCTGACAGGTGTGTGTCCTAGTGACAGTCGACCGTGTCGCCGTCGTAGTCCTGGCTGTCCTGACCCATCGTAACCGGCGGCGCGGCTCGGCCCGGCGACCCCTTTAATGAGCAATACCACGGAGCGTTTCACGACTCTAGACGCCACCGGCGATTAAACTACCTGTTTACACGGTCCGCTGAAATCGAATGCCGTTCGCGCGCGAATTAAACGGTTAA
>SMSR01015968.1:85005-97449 GCA_019453355.1 Ceratina japonica | reverse complement strand
AAGCTTTCAATTTTCAAACTGCTCAATCTATCTTTCGTAATTATTATAAAATACAAGATCTCGTTGAACTTGCTTTAAAAGACAAGCTTTCAATTTTCAAACTGCTCAATCTATCTTTCGTAATTATTATAAAATACAAGATTCCGTTGCACTTGCTTTAAAAGACAAGCTCTTTGTTTAATAACGTAAACGAATCATTTTGACGCTCACCAAGCGTGGGAGTATTCATTCGTGCCATAGAAGTTCACCAGGTAATTGTGACAAGGTTCCGTGCGGCATTCAAACTTTTCGCTACGTATCTTAAAGTTGACTCCGGGTGCCTGGCGACAAAGTCTCTGAGGCTTTTGTAATTTATGCTGCGTCACTCGAGGTTCACGTGGGTCAAGGGGTAGTAGCGAGCAAGAGGAGGACACGGGCCGGAACGAAGCTGGAAAGCTGGTTAGGGAGCCACTCGTGTCGGCTCTATTTGACGATAGTCTGCCTTCCACGAGACGACGGCTCATCCACTCGAAACTCGACGATGACGCGAAACGAGAGAAACCCGAAGGGTTTTCGGATCGTGCCAGACGTTCCTCGGCGCCGAAAATATTTTCACTCATCCCACAAACGACAAGCGTATCGTAATAGTTACATAATTGTTTCAAGCTCGGAAATTTATTCCATTTTGCATTTGAAACATGCTTTGACGTCCGCGTATCGTTGTCAATCTCAGAATTTGGGAAATCGATAAAAAATTACTTTTATTCTTCAATAAGTTTCTGCTATTTTCTATATAACATCGATTTCCTGAGTGAAACGTGTAACACACGGTGTAGTATGGTCAGCTCGGTGCGAATGCACATGATTTGATAACCGAAATCTCCCGATCGTACACTTACAAACAGATTCTGATACACCCCCGTTCGTCGACTAATGCAAATTGACTTGGCGAATTAGTTTCGCGGCGACGAGGGCGAATCAGTTCAGATTACTCCATCCTATTCGATATCGAAAATCAGGAAATTGCATTGCCGGTCTGAGGAATTCGAAAATTCGCTTTTCAATTTCCAGTTCGAAACTTCCACCCGGTCTGCACCTACCGAGATCCGTTTATTAAGATCCATTTAACGATATTATTCCTCGTAAACGTTCGATATCGACAGATTCTGATCGATACGGACGCGGTTCCTCCATCAAAATATAGAACCCGTTTCGCAGTCGTATTTCAACGATGTTACGGAACACGACGCGCGTATCGGGAATAAAATCTTCCTCATTACAAAGGAAAAGAAAAATATTTAGATTAGAACGGACAATAGGAAACCACAGAATTTCGATGATCGATTGGCCGCCGTGAGACCGGCAGTAATTCAAGGAGAACGACTTAATACAATTGTCTCCGAGAATTAAGGAGACGGAAAAGAGTTATTCGAGAAATAGTCGAGTCAAAGGGGACGGTGTATTTAATTTCGTGCCTCATTCTCCTCGACTATTATTCTCTTCCGGCTGATATATATGCGTTAGCTCGGCCTGTCTCATTTAAACAGGCTACCGAGTCGTTTATCCTTAATCACTTTTCTTAATCTACCTCGTTTGCCTGTTACTTAATTAGTCAGTCGCTCAATTTTGAAGCTTCAACTTATAACGACACGCTCTCACACGGTATCGCGTATTTTACGCAGCCGCGAATTGTTATTAAATGAAGTATAAAACAGTGGAGTAGGCAATTTCCGGTTAATTCGACGTATTAGGGCTTCCCCGTTATTTCGATGACCGGCGAGGTTCAAATTCGATCGAACACGGACTGCTGAAGTCAGAAGTCAATAAATTAATGGCCTGGATGAACTGGACTCTGTTCTTGTAATTATGTCGGTAATTATACTGAATGTAAACCGAACGCAATGGTACGGTTACACGTTAGAGGCCTGATTACATTACGTCGTTCATGCGCATTTCGCGTGATTTTCATGCGAACCAGTTCGGAAACGCGAAACCGGAACTGTAGTAGGCAGGTCACTATTTGCAATAATTGCAATTATCTCTACCCGAGGAACAAATTTATTCGACAATTATCAAATATCGTTATTCGATCTTTTTTTTGACTGCAGTTCATATACTAAATAAATGTATCAGATTTCATGCATTTGCGGAAAAATTCGATATGGAGGAAGTATAAGGAACGCACGTAATATCTTAGGAACGATGCAAGTAAACTGTCACTTTTCAAGGGCGAAGCATATCTCCGTCTAGATTTCACATTTTTGAATCGACAAAAATGTATATTATTACAAATGAGCCGAAACGTTGTACTTTACAATTATCTTATGGAAATAAACTGACTCTTGTTGAGGCATTCGTCCAAGAATAACAGTTCGTTTTGAGTACTATTAAAAATTCTATCATTGGACGTTAAAATTCAAATACAAAAATGTATATTGTAAATTCTATTATGTACCGCATAGAAATCCGCAGTCGACGTAAGTAGAGCGAGGAAGCGGAAAGGGAAAGGGAGGCCTCGTAGAGTTCGCCGAGCTTTGGACTTTGGAAATTTGACAGGAATTCCAGCGCGATCGGACCGGGTATTGTTCGGCGGCCCCGCGACGCTGAAAAGTGGCTCGAGGAGAGTTTTCGGGATACGCTCGACGTTACCATCAGACGTACCACAGAGAATGGAACGACTTATTGCTACTCCGCGTACGTACGTGGATGATATACGTATACGATTTTTCTATTGGGTAGTCCGCGCTCGTCCGCAGATTTGCATGAGAACGCGGCTCGCGTCGAGTGTCTGTGTGAAACGTAGAATCGAATTCGAAGCCGCTGTCGAAAAACGATGTCATGCGCCATTCGAATACAGTACGCGGAACAAAAGGACCGCCGGTGTTCGTTGATATCATCGACTGAGAGAAAAACAAAAGATTTTAAACGAAATCAATAATCGATCAAAATGTCGTTCGTTTTTTAACGAATTGCACCAGTTCGTTCTCGTATATAAAATTTCTTAAATAAATCCAGCGGCCCCGAGGTGTACATTGGCTCGTGAGTTTCGGGGGTAAACGAAACCGCGCGTAGACACCGGCCGGGTAATCCAGCGAGGATTTCGAGAAAATTAAGGGCTCGTTACAATGGAAGGGCCATAAAACCCGGATGGTAACGCGACGTATATTTTATCGGCCACTGCCGGCGCATGTACCCGTGACGAACGACTCACGTCTGCCCTGTTTCATCCCTGCCCATTTCCTAATCTCGAATTTCGAATAAACTTCGCAGCTGCCGGAGTCGCGGCCGCGTTCATCGACCCATTCGCGTGATTTATCCGCGGATCAGCGTAAATCTCGCGCGGACTTATCGCGATCCCCGAAAACGATCAGTTATTTGATTATCCTGTATACGTTTTTGATGAACTAACGATGTTGCTTCATGCATTTTCACGTTAACTTAAATATAATGGCACAGAGATCGAGTATCTTCTGGCTGACCAATGAACGATCTGTTCTACTTAAGACTCGTTTGATCTATAAAAAATTAACGAACATTCGTCGCAATTTAATCAGAATCGATGACACATTTAACGATTTTCGCAAACAACACGTGAAATCGGACAGCAAACACGTTCCACGAGTTCCCAAAATTCCACGAATTTATTATTCACGAACAAGCAGCCAGGAATTTCTTCGTTTTCGATTTACCAGCGTCAATTATTGACTTGCGTTTCCAATTTTTCGATCGCCCTCCGCTGCGCCTCGTTTGGCTCGTTAAAATTAACGAAATGAGGTGAAGAAACGCTCGGCCGTAAACCGAGGACGATCGAATTAAAGTATACGCGAAGCCCGCAACTCGGTCGTGTTCGACGACTATAATTTATTCCGTTGACGGGTATAAAACTGAAAAAAAAAACAAGAAGGAAGGAGTCGCCGAGCGAGCGAGGGGGGATAAAAATACGAGCGCGGGCGTCAAAGGAGCGCGAAAAGTTTCGCGGTTACAACCTTCTAAAAAATTCTATGCATCTAAAATACACGGCGTCGCGGGTCGAAACGATCTGACTCGGATTTCCCACGAGCCGCAGCTGTTTTCAATCCGAAACCGCTGTCCTCCTTTTACCGAACTTCCTAGCATTTAATTAAATTCCAATTTACAACGCGGTACCAATCATTAATCAGATTANAAATACAAATACGACGTCTGTGAAGTTGGCACGGCATTTTATTAAAATACAAAAATATATATTATAAATTGTATTACATACCGCATAGAAATCCGCAGTCGACGTAAGTAGAGCNTTTCTTCACGCTTGGCAACACGTTCGATGGACGGACACAAATTTCTAAAGAGCGCACAGGTGGACGTGTAGAGGCGTCGACACGTACGTATATGCTCTGTGCCTTGTACCAAACGCTCTTTGATCCGCCGCTGCATTATGCATGAGGAAAGAGCCACGGTCTCCCGACGGAAACATAATATAACGCCGTGGAATCGTAAATCAAAGAAGACAGGGGGAAATTAATCGGAACAGAGATAAGCGGCCAAGAAAATAGAAGAAGGATCTTCATTATAGCGGGGTAAAGATTGAGACCGGGGGATGGTCAGCCGGGGTCGTGCTGAATCCCTCAGGCCCCTAGAATAAATCTGGCTCCGGTAATCATTTTCTTGCCGCAAAATTGACGCTCGTAACGAGCAGAGATATTTTATACCTCGAGTATTTTCTTTGCCGACTCTCTGCTCCCGATTTATTTACAAAAGTAGTGTGTATTGTGCCGGAACGCAATTCGGAGACATTATTAACGGAATGGATGAAGCAATGGGGGAGAAAAGGGATTCGATCGAACGGGCGGATGCTAAAGCTAATTAAGGTAATCGACAATAGAAAGGAAGGTTAAGGAAAACGAGAGGAAAAAGTTCCGAATGAAAATTATCGATTACTCTCCCGGCTTCCCTTTTCGTTGTGTTCCGGCTAATTGCGTTCGCATTAGGAATCGATAAATTTTCAAGTGCTATCAGGCAAGGAAGGTCGAGAAAAATTTAATCAGAAGTAGCAATGCTTTCTTTGTATTTCGCCTGCCATGTTTAAATGAAAATTGAATTCCGAAGATAGGGACTGATAAAGGAATCTCATTAAAAGAGTCGAATTACAGCTTTTATCCATGGGCTTTAATAGTAGGACTCTTTAAATAGATCCAATAATCCCACGGTTGTTAAGCGTCTTCGCCCAACGCATTTTATCATAATTGCGCGGTGCCACATTCGCTGAACGCGAAATTTTCATGAAACTAATAGCGCACGTGCGCGACCTATTTCACCCCCTATAAAACGGCTTGTCAACGCAGCTAATGTGTTTTTCCTTTTAAATCTGTCTTCCAATTATTTCCTACTCGTTTACCCCGAAAAGAGACGACGTGCCTCATTTACATTAACACGGTATATGATACGAAGATGGAATAGTTTAAATTTCTATCCATATTTGAGAAACAATAAATCCATGTTTAATAATTAGTTATCGAGCGTTCGCATTGAACGATCCGTTTCGCGTTAAGTCACGCGAACACGCTTCGTTGTTACACTTTTTGAGAACGCGGCGCGTTATCGGGGTCGAGCATAAATTGCGACGAGATCACAGAACTGGTTCGGTCGAGCTGTCCGGCTGATTTCTTTATCGCCGTACTTTGGCCGCGATATTCAGCGGACCGAAAATTTTCGTCGGACACGAAAATTTTCCACTACTTGGGATCGATGAAACTGCCCCCGAATCCGAGCTTTCAACCCGGACTCCGTGAGCATTCCCAGTACGCCGGTGAACACTCTCCGAACACCGTTCCGCCCCCGCCTATCCCACAAACCATTTTCCGACCAATTTCCAGCTCACGAATTGAGCCCTTGCCACGCAAGAATTGATAGACCTTCACGACGCCGACGGCCAGACACGCGAAAGAAAAAAGCTGTTGGACACGTGAGAGGAAACGTCGGTCTGATCGGATTCTACCCGAAAGGCGAATCGCCTTCCGACGCCTTTTTCCTTTCACGCCGGACGTTGGCAGGACGGCGGGACGGAACTCGCGTAAAAACACGTACATCCGTTCTTTTTTGCCGTTACACGCGTATTTACTCTAACCGTGAGATTTCTACGAATTTCAAAGACAGATGATACTTTGAATACCCAAATCGATAGTGGAGAAATAAGCTCGAAATGCTCGGTTCGAAATTATATGGCGCAAAAAAAAAAATTATGCGACCTGATATGTTCGAGTAATAACACTTATTGACATGCTAAGGTTTTCCTGTTTGATATTCAGCAATAAATATGGCCAGGGCAGGAGAAGCTTGCGCTTGGATCAGCGCCATGATCGACGTCTTAAATTTTACTTCGCGAGTCGGGTTGAATGTCCTGGCTCCGCTCGCTNGACCGTGAGATTTCCACGATAAAAGACAGATGATACTTTGAATACCCAAATCGATAGTGAAGAAATAAGCTCGAAATGCTCGAAATTCGACGAAACGATATGGCGCAAAAAAAAAATTATGCGACCTGATATGTTCGAGTAATAACACTTATTGATATGCTAAGGTTTTCCTGTTTGATATTCAGCAATAAAATATGGCCAGGGCAGGAGAAGCTTGCGCTTGGATCGGCGCCATGATCGACGTCTTAAATTTTACTTCGCGAGTCGGGTTGAATGTCCTGGCTGTGCTCGCTGGACGAAATCATCGACGCGAATATCGGTTTTCCAGGGAATTGCAAAATTCGTGCATTGTTTGCGGTGCCACATTACACACGTTCAACGTGTCAGTGACAATCGGACCGAAACGATCGTTGCCAGAATTTCGTTCATATATTATTGTACATTTTTTACGGTAGATAACAACGGCTGTGCTACATCATAAAATGAATTATAAATTGTTGCTATATCATGTAATACTAATGAAAATAATTTGAACGTTTAACTAAAGTGAAGTATAATTAACTACTCAATAATAATATATTAACCAGATCATTAAACAAACGGTACGGACGTTGGTGATTACCACTTGGTAGATTAGTTGTTACTAAATGCGTAATTACACGTTGAGCCCGTTGCATTATTGATATCACGTAATTTTCATGCCATTTGGTATTTTGAATTATGGTCATTAACCCCCAGGGAGCATCGGATTCAAAATCCGCCTCGTACCATCAAAAGAATACCGAGTTCTGTTATTCAAGGGTGCAAATAACCGAGAACAAAGGGATCGTGAAGAGAAAATAATGCACACAAAGAAAACAAGATTTCCTCTCAAATATCCAGTTTCGTCAAAGAAATGCAATTTTTAATTGAAGCTAAAACTGGTTATCCTTTGGCAAAGACTTTAACAATGAGAGATAAAAGCTTTTTCGCGAATTCGCGACGAAGGAACGAACGTTAGCCACCGATGAAAACAGGGTTGCAACGAGACACTCTACTTTATCGACGAAAGCTCGAAAGCTTGCGTACGCCCTCGCCGGTACCGGGAACCACTGAGCTTTCTGGTGGTCGGTAACGTCGGTAAAGAGCTTGCAAGCTCTTTGGTGCTTACCGCCTGCCCAAAATCGTGGAATCCTTTACCGACGGTCTAGTTATCGGTACCAGATAAAGGTAACAATTGATATGAACGTTTGTGAATAATGCGTACCTACGTTCGTTTAACAAAGTAAAGCTTGCACAGATGGAAGCTCGGCACACATTTTTGCCCTTTTAGTCTTTAAGAGTTTTATTCCAGGAGGAAATAAAAGTACTTTTTTATTCGCGAGCAANAGAAAACAAGATTTCCTCTCAAATATCCAGTTTCGTCAAAGAAATGCAATTTTTAATTGAAGTTAAAGCTGGTTATCCTTTGGCAAAGACTTTAACAATGAGAGATAAAAGCTTTTTCGTGAATTCGCGACGAAGGAACGAACGTTAGCCACCGATGAAAACAGGGTTGCAACGAGACACTCTGCTTTATCGACGAACGCTCGAAAGCTTGCGTACGCCCTCGCCGGTACCGGGAACCACTGAGCTTTCTGGTGGTCGGTAATGTCGGTAAAGAGCTTGCAAGCTCTTTGGTGCTTACCGCCTGCCCAAAATCGTGGAATCCTTTACCGACGGTCTACTTATCGGTACCAGATAAAGGTAACAATTGATATGAACGTTTGTGAATAATGCGTACCTACGTTCGTTTAACAAAGTAAAGCTTGCACAGATGGAAGCTCAGCACGTATTTTTGCCCCTTTAGTCTTTAAGATTTTTATTCCAGGAGGAAATAAAAGCACTTTTTTATTCGCGAGCAATTAATCAAAATAAGATGATGGATTTTAATTTATGTTGTCTATTAATCATGCTTTGTTTGAATTTTAACTGTACAGACAACCTGATCTATTGGAAGGCTGTCAAAGACGGCTGATTGGATTATAGCCCCAGGCAGGTACGCGCACCATTATGCGCGTATTTATGGCTTTGCATGCAGAAAGCTGAAGGGGGATGAAACGGGATATGACTACGCGTCACGCGAATTTTAAACCCCGAACTCCACCGTTCAAGTTTCGCTCGTATAATATCGCACGTAACGGATAGAGAAATGAATAATGTCTGTCATTATCTTATTAAGTTCCTTAAATCCAAGCCAATTTCATGCGAACCAGCGATTTGTCACGATTTGCTTACACAAGCTTAAATCTGGATTCAATTTATCCAGCGAACTAGCGACGATCGAATTCAGATTTATGTCAGCCGTTACAGTTGCCATTATAAGAAAAAGTTCGTTCAGAATTCACAGTCGACTGGCGAAGTTTGACAGTTTACTTTTGCCCGAAATATACTGGCTTATCCCATCCCCGGCAAGTCAAAGTTCGCTGTTCCCTACAAGCCGCAAAATCGATACCGAGATTAATCGCATTCCGATTCGTTTAACCGATATCTCGGTCACTGGCACGCGAATATGTTGTTACGCGGGAATACGTATCAGTGAATTTCGCTGTATGCGCTTCGCTCTCATATTATTCTCTCATTTAAACAATAACGAATCGACGATGTTTGCCTCTGTTCAAAAATGTTTCAGAGGCTGTGATCCTATTAACGCTAAATATGTATATCGAACATTTGTTTGACGACCAACAATGAATTTCACGATTAATATTTTACCACAGAACGTTCCATATCGATTTGCATAATGGACGTTCTGCATGAAGGTTTGTCTCGAAGATGCGGTTCCCCTTTGATCGCGAAGTGCGCGATTAAAATCCGTTCTTTTTTTTAATTTATGCCGCGGGGCCGCGTCNATATGCGCTTCGCTCTCATATTATTCTCTTATTTAAACAATAACGAATCGACGATGTTTACCTCTGTTCAAAAATGTTTCAGAGACTGTGATCCTATTAACGCTAAATATGTATATCGAACATTTGTTTGACGACCAACAATGAATTTCACGATTAATATTTTACCAAAGAACGTTCCATATCGATTTGCATAATGGACGTTCTGCATAAAGGTTTGTCTCGAAGATGCGGTTCCCCTTTGATCGCGAAGCGCGCGATTAAAATCCGTTCTTTTTTTTAATTTATGCCGCGGGGCCGCGTCCCAACAGGGCCGTGACGTTCAACTTTCTTCGCATGTAGGTTATTGGCTAATATAGACTACCGGCTACCCAACTTTTTCCATCTATTTCCATTTTCCCCGGCTCTCACGATAATCCTATCAGTTAAATGGAGCTCCTACCTCGTCGGGCTATTTTTCGTATAATTCTTTTAACCTTTTAACCGATCGAGGTTCGAATAATTGAAACGAAAATGGATTTCCATTCCCAACGGGGCGACCATAATTGCGATTACTTTATCAATGAATCGTTAATGAAACGCGTGGCTACAATACTTGGCGGCCACGCAAAATGGAGGGCGTGCTGACAAATATTTAACGGGACGTAAAAAGCATAGGAAATTCGGGCGGGAACGGTAGGGTTCCGAGGAGGGAGGGCACGTCGATAAGGGAAAGCGATAAAAAGAAGCGGAGGTAGCAAAACGCGAGGTGTAGATCGTTCACGGTAACAATGAAACGGCCATTCTTGCACAGTTAAAAAGTTTCGGGCGTTCGTTCGAGGAATTGTAAATCGGCCCTATTCCACGGAATTTCGCGAGAAACCGGGAGACGATTGACGGCGGCGAACTATGTAGACGGCAAGAACGAAAGTGACGATGGTTGGAGGCAGGGAAGTTTCGGCCGGGAAAGAAGCCGCGGAAACTACAAAGACTTAAATCTGTTTTTAGCTCCGCGTGGATAACGAAGCAGAAAAACTTCGGCGTTAGAAGTTTAAAAGCGCGAACGGAAACAGAAATGTTAGTGAAATGCAGAGAAATCACGTTCGCTGCGCAGCCGCTGCCAATGTGTTCGCCCCCTAAAATATTCAAGCTGCTGTCTGACCGCAAATTCGATTGGCTGATAAGCACGGATTATTGTGTAATTATTTCGCAGTAGCGTTAATTTTGCACGAACGAGTCCAAATCGCGATTATTACTAAAAATTGAAAATTCGGGACTTGGAGTAGCTTTTTCCTCGCAGAAAGGATTTAGTAATCTGTGAAGACTGCAAGTCGACTTAGAAAAGGAGGAGAGAATGCGCACAATGCTCGACGATGGTCTTCTTCAGTCCGCATACATATTTCTATGCTTCCGCATTCAGACAGCCGGTAACGGCCGACCGACCTTTTGGTCACGAGCAAGAACGAAAGAAAGGAGAGCGGGAATGAGAAGACGGTTCTCGGTGATGAACCAGCCTCCTTAAAGGGGTGCCCGATGAATGGGGTCTCGCATGTTGCGTTTCATACGATTTTCGAGTCATTACATGATTCGCACATGAACTTATTAGAACTTATTGGAAAAAATCACATCGAGAATTTTCAACATCAATTTCGACTTTAATAAAAAGATTTTAAATTAATCAATCGTTTTTTAATTAGAAAATCGTCTCTAGTGATTCTAAGGAACGATCCAACTTTTAGATATAACGAACTCGTACTCTTTGAACAGTATCAGAGGGATAAGTCGACAGAAGCTGGGAACGCGTCGCGCAGACAGCGATACAGCAAGTTCACTTCTGCCAATCACTCTTACTGCTGTTCGTGACCGTGGATCCGTGCAACCGAGCGCAAACTCGGTTCCATCAAACGTTAGATAATGCAGTAGACGCTACTGTACGCTGGTGCTAGTAGTTTAAACCGTAAACAGAGGCACAACTGTAACTATAGCTCCCTCCCTCATAGTCCGACGGGTACACTTTGAAATCCAATTGACACAGAACGATCTCAATTCGTTGCATAAAGGTTGATGAAACGTAAGAACCGCTCTTTGACGGAGCGAATAGATAGCTTCGATCGAGAGGACTGTTTCACGTAACCATCGCTCGATCGTTTCCAACCGATTCGTTCCGGCAATAGTTTTAACGAACGACGCCGGTCCCAGTGATCGAGAGCCGTGAGATTGTTCCGGCCGAAGATCATTGACGACGGTCACCCGCAAAGTCCTTAATTGCGTCTCTGGTGAGGATCACCACTGGCCGTACGTGTGTGGCGAAGAAATCAGGTGCGCCGGCGGTGTCACGTGCATAAGCCGAGCGAGCTACGCTGCATACAAAACTGCATAATTCATCGTGCGCACTTAGGTCCGGTTATCTGGGTCCGGGCTGAACTTTCAAACGAACACCGCACAGAACTTCACGGAACTTGGCCGCGTAACGGAGTTACGAGTTCCCTTCTAAACGAAAGATGCATCGCTATAGACCGTTTCGTTATCCAACCTCATACCGGATCCGTTGTTCCTCGTTCCGTGGCTATATCGACGTTGAAGAGTCTAAATAACCGTGCTTGCTTCCCTCGTGTCCGTCATGGAACAAGATTCAAGTTTTTGATCAACGCTGAGGTGTTTCAACGAGGCTCGATACACAGAATAAAATTTTATAGTTGTTTAATTATATAATTTCCGGATGTCGACAATCGGGATGTAGGAGACCGTAAACGACGGGAATATTGACTATTCGAGAGAAGTTTTTGATCAACGCTGAGGTTTTTCAACGAGGCTCGATGCACAGAATAAAATTTGATAACTGTTTAATTATATAATTTCCGGATGTCGACAATCGGGAAGTAGGAGACCGTAAACGACGGGAATATTGACTATTCGAGAGAAGTTTTTGATCAACGTTGAGGTGTTTCAACGAGGCTCGATGCACAGAATAAAATTTTATAATTGTTTAATTATATAATTTCCGGATTTCGACAATCGGGAAGTAGGAGACCGTAAACGACGGGAATATATTGACTATTCGTGAGAAGTTTTTGATCAACGTTAAGGTGTTTCAACGAGGCTCGATGCACAGAATAAAATTTGATAACTGTTTAATTATATAATTTCCGGATGTCGACAATCGGGAAGTAGGAGACCGTAAACGACGGGAATATTGACTATTCGAGAGAAGTTTTTGATCAACG
>SMSR01015968.1:0-84680 GCA_019453355.1 Ceratina japonica | reverse complement strand
TGATGAAACGTAAGAACCGCTCTTTGACGGAGCGAATAGATAGCTTCGATCGAGAGGACTGTTTCACGTAACCATCGCTCGATCGTTTCCAACCGATTCGTTCCGGCAATAGTTTTAACGAACGACGCCGGTCCCAGTGATCGAGAGCCGTGAGATTGTTCCGGCCGAAGATCATTGACGACGGTCACCCGCAAAGTCCTTAATTGCGTCTCTGGTGAGGATCACCACTGGCCGTACGTGTGTGGCGAAGAAATCAGGTGCGCCGGCGGTGTCACGTGCATAAGCCGAGCGAGCTACGCTGCATACAAAACTGCATAATTCATCGTGCGCACTTAGGTCCGGTTATCTGGGTCCGGGCTGAACTTTCAAACGAACACCGCACAGAACTTCACGGAACTTGGCCGCGTAACGGAGTTACGAGTTCCCTTCTAAACGAAAGATGCATCGCTATAGACCGTTTCGTTATCCAACCTCATACCGGATCCGTTGTTCCTCGTTCCGTGGCTATATCGACGTTGAAGAGTCTAAATAACCGTGCTTGCTTCCCTCGTGTCCGTCATGGAACAAGATTCAAGTTTTTGATCAACGCTGAGGTGTTTCAACGAGGCTCGATACACAGAATAAAATTTTATAGTTGTTTAATTATATAATTTCCGGATGTCGACAATCGGGATGTAGGAGACCGTAAACGACGGGAATATTGACTATTCGAGAGAAGTTTTTGATCAACGTTGAGGTGTTTCAACGAGGCTCGATGCACAGAATAAAATTTTATAATTGTTTAATTATATAATTTCCGGATTTCGACAATCGGGAAGTAGGAGACCGTAAACGACGGGAATATATTGACTATTCGTGAGAAGTTTTTGATCAACGTTAAGGTGTTTCAACGAGGCTCGATGCACAGAATAAAATTTGATAACTGTTTAATTATATAATTTCCGGATGTCGACAATCGGGAAGTAGGAGACCGTAAACGACGGGAATATTGACTATTCGAGAGAAGTTTTTGATCAACGCTGAGGTGTTTCAACGAAGCTCGATGTACAGAATAAAATTTGATAACTGTTTAATTATATAATTTCCGGATGTCGACAATCCGGAAGTAGGAGACCGTAAACGACGGGAATATATTGACAATTCGAGATTAAATGGAAACTGGAAATGAAATGAAGACTCGCGTCTGGACATCAATCAAACTAAAACTCCAATCGTATCTCGGATTCACAAAGCGAGGCAGTGTGCATCAACGAAACAGTAACGATCCATCGATTAACAGGGGAACCAATTACTTAGAGCACCGAGTAATGGTTAGAACGTTTCGAGCGTGGCAAGCCGTTTGATGCAGCAAATTGATCCGCGATGTTTCCGCTTGTTACGTCGCGCCGTTGAATAAATAAGGAAGCGGAACAGCGGCCAAGGAATTGTTCATAAACGGGCGGCCATTAATCGACGCGAACGTTTCACTCCGGCGGCCGCGGGTCAGCGGAGGATAGGGAGCCGGGCTGCTCTGTCGGGGCAAAAATTTATGACGCTACGCGCAATTACTGTAACGTAATTAGCGGGCCGCAACGGATCCAATATGTTCGGACGGATGGCTTAATTATGTACGAGAAATGTTTACGACGCGCGTACATACGTAAATGTAAACGTGCTCTCGTTTTATCACATCAGAATCGTCGTTTGCTTTTAATAAACGGACACGTGTTATGGAAATTATTTCTGTTACGTGAAATAATATGAGTACAGCCGTGACCGACGGTATCGATTAATTAAATTTTTTTTTCTTTTGTCACGTAAGTGCGCGCGGAAAAATGAAACGTCGACGGTTAATCCGAATTCGATTTCCTCCTGCACGTAATTATCGATCATCGTCGCCGCTTGATTGAAAACCCGGCCGGGAAATTAACTAGCTGAAATCATTTTGCCGCCGGGTAATATCGCGATACTCTCGTCGAAAATCGTCGCGGCGGTTTCGGATAATTTCAGGAAAAGAACGCGGCTCGAGCCGCTCGCACGCAAAGATCGATCGATCGACCTTTCGTCGAAGCTGTTCGTGGTTAACGCGAGGCAAGGTCGGTTAATTTTCAACTTTACTTTCAATACATGCGGCCTACTAAAAATAAAACATCGCCCGCTCCCGTGCAGACGCGTGATCAATACGCTGTTAAGAATAAATCGTCGTCTGCCGTCGAGACGCGACGGTCATTAATTAAAGAAACCCGTCTTAAAAACAGTTCAGAACCTCCGACATCCGAATGATTAGATAAAAGTATTTTCGCACGGCTGAGTATAATTAAGAGTGCCAACGTACTCGAAGCTAATTAATCGATCAAAGTTCTTTTAACGTTTGGAAATTAGACGATATTTGAGTAAGAGAAATTCTTCGGTACACGTATAATTTCGCTTGGAATGCGTTCGGTAATTAAAGGCTACGTAATTACTTATCATCTGCTTAAAACGAGCCGCAATTTCGTCGGGGGGTGCACGCGAAATTTCCGTCGCCGAGCGTAAACTATAGACCGTATTAGTCTCCGGGCGAGTCAAGTTCTAATGCCGTCATTTAAAGTCTAATATCTCTCTCTGGCTGCGGAAAAGTTCGTCCCGCTCGTAAACGTCAAACTCACTTATTCCTGTTTATCCGGTTTTCCCAGCCCTTCGTCAGCCTCTCCGGCTAGGCTACACGCCGATATCGCGTTTTAACTAAACAGCGCGGCATATACAAGAGCAAAGCATGCGAAGATTGGTAAACTCGCCGTCAGAGAAGATATAAACATTGACGATCAAACATATACAGCGTCACCGAGGAAAAGTTACTTGGAATAAAGTGGCAGCCTTATGGAACTTTGACGAGGAAGAGACATGAGTACCTCCTTTATATGAACGGCAAGCATTTTTAATAATTCGCGACAAAAATGCGGGAGAGAATATGATTTCACAAGAAAATGATTAACGTGGTCGTAGAGAAATTTAATGAGATTTTAATATTATAACCGGTAAAACTTGGTCGTCCGATGAAAGGACGATACGAAATTGCGTTGCCATCGATTTCGTTAGAGACATCCGTTGTTCGTATATCTACCAGGAAATTGCGTATAGTTTTACGGTACGTAGATCGAAATATTACGCGAGCAGGACGAACGAAAGGAAATTTGATGCAGTTCGTTTCAATGGCCGATGTTTACAGGAATTGAACGGGCTCCCCTCAAAGATATTGCTCGTCTCGGTTTGCGGGAAACAATTTCTGAACGAAACCTACTAAGTTTCACTGTTTTTATTCAAACAAACGTAGGAAATAAAAATATATTCATTTTATTTCGACCCGCTGTAATTTAATTTGCCTCGCGTTCAACTTTCCACTTGAAGTAATCAAAATTTGTTTTCATTTATCGAATTAAACGAATATTGCGCTTCAAAATCCAATCGTCAATTAACTTCGTTAGCGAGCATTTTTGTCCGCCGTTTATTCGCTTTTCGGGAAATTCGCAGTAGACACTGAATGTTTCATCACACGAAGTATAATAGTGAACGGGACATCGCTAAATCGTTCCTTTATCTCGCAGCCTCTGGTAAGGTTTTATCGTCGATCATAAACTCTGCTATAAGCGAAACTAATCCAGCAGCGGCCACTAAACATCAATATCACTTTATATCTGTGGCTTTATGTATCGTTTGTGTTTTGCTAGTCTAGTCCAATTACCGTTTAATCTCAAAATATGTTCTTTCACTATTCGCGTACACCATGATTTACTGTACATACATTCCGGATAAAAAAAAAGTACGCAGAACGCTTAACAAAATTCAAATTACAATTAACTATGTTCATTTCCGTCGAGTTAATTAACTTCTCCTAAAAATCATGCGTTTGTTTAAAAAAAACACTGAAACATTAATTTACGCGTTTTCTGAACGGAGAACACAATTTGTCCGAGAACATGAATAAAATTATGGTCAGCTAGGTAATTAAGTGTCACGAGTGTAATACCCGAGCAAGCAGGAAAAATGCGAACGACGACGACAGATCGAGAAAGTTTGATTAGTTTGTAGTTCGGGACGGGAAAATCTGCAAGCAATCTTGCGCGTGTGTTACGAGAGGCCGACGCGGAGCGACGACTTAATCCTACGAATTTCGATTACATCCTTTCCTACGGGTCCAAGATACCCCGGGTACAAGGTGAAACGACGTGGAAGAACAGTAAAGCCGCGGCATATCTCAGGGAAAATTGCGGGTACAACGGCCACCAGTACTTTTTTCTGGTTAGCTTTCTCAGACGTCTAGCTTTTTCCTGGCTTCACGCGGCGCAACACTTCAGTCAGAGAATTTTAAACCAGTCCACAACCGCAAGCTTGAAAATAATCCAAAAACCGTTGAATAATGAGGGAAAGTTAAGGAGTGCGTGTGGATCCTTTAATCACCCAAGCACTTCTCTTAATCGTTACATCAACGACGCGAAACTCAGCATTAACTATGAATGCAAAGCTAGGCGATAATATTTTCATCGTGGCGATTCGTCCGAACACGGGGGAGGACCACCCCTTCGGCGGACCTTGACAGTCGAAGGATAAAAATGTCAAAGCAAGTGGCAGAGGCGAACCGATACAGGCGACGTCGAACGGAGGGGGTCGATATCAGAACGAGGGAGAAAGCAGAGGGAGCGAGAACTCCGTAGGGACGTGAAATAAACGCGACGACGTTTAACTTCTGGTTTCGTCTCGGAGGGTGGATCCTCGGTAGGTGTTCAAAAGGGGAGACTCGGCTGGTGGATGCAGAATCCGGAGGCAATATTTCACTGCCCTTACTACGGCCGTCTAGCAGCTTCGACCGCTCCATCACACACCCCCCCGGTCGATGCAAGCTCGATGGATTCGAGGTCCATTTACCGCCTCCGGCCGAGCCAAGTGTGTGCCTCAAACCCGTTTACGAGGACGTTAACAGTCGCTATTTCTCTCTCTCAATCACTTGTCTCCCCTTTTTGTCTGGCTCGCAGCATCATTTATTATCTTCAAATCAGCACGTGCAAAAATCGCGCTATTCAATCTTTCAGTTAAACGAAACGTACTCGCGGGAAAAATATTATCCTGACCGGAGCACATCGCAAATTAAATAATATGAATACAATTTTCGTTCTTCTTAAGGATGTTCTGGAGGTACAATCGGAGAAAAAGGTACATAAAATTCGAAACTCGTCAATATATTGGCAATGAAGGCTATTTATGATGTATATTTTGTATTTAAAATATAGATTAATTCCGAAAGCTTTTGTTTAATTAGTGAACTGGTTCTCATACTGGTTTTTTAATCAAGTTTCCTTAATATTAGAAAAGATACTAAGTGACTTTTGTGAATGACTGTAACCTCTGATTTCAACTTGAAGAAAATAAATTGGTGATGTTAAATATAGACAATTACATAATAAAAAATCAAAAATAAATATTTAAATAAAACAGAAATACTTCAGAAAGCAATATTTATAATTACTAATAAACATCTCAAATTTGTATAAAATTATGTTCTGATGACATTTTGTAGTTTATAATATTTTTTTTTTAACTGTTCAGTGAACATTAATAAATTTTGTGTATTAATTAATTACATAGTGTTTACTATATATAGAAAAAAATTGAAGTTTCTGGCAACGTTTTTTCAAGGTTTAAATAGGATTTGAAGTGGAATTTTATGAATTCTCCATAAGAAGACGTGTTAAAATGTGCAAACTTCAAATTCCTATAATTTTTAAATGATGAAGTGAATCGAACCCAAACTTTGATAATTGCTTTAATATAGTAAAAACTATGTTTTGTTAACGTTTCAAGAATTTCTGAACGTTTTAATATACCTCCAGAACATCCTTAAATTAAAGAAGGAGTACAGATATTGTAAAAGTTAATCTTCCGTGATAGATGGACGAACGTTCGTTGCATGATTTAGAATGATCGCGATAATATCTGCTATCCATCTTAGAACGAACTAGTTAACTAACTCCGAGCGGAACGAGGATCCCGCTAATGATTTTCATTAGTACGTTCATTACAACACGGAGAATGCAACTTGATCTGCATTGCAAACATTCGGAGCGTAAACAATTCGCAACCGCGATATTGATCTCCAAGAGAATGTTCGCCAACCAAAATGTTCACCAAGAATAAACAAGCATATATACAACGAAATCAAGTTACGATATAAATATTGTAATATGTAACTAGAAAAACAAGCAAATTAAGCCAGCGAAACGGTGTACGAAACAACAACCGATTGGGACGAATTAAAATATGCAAATGTACGGAATAAATTTCGATAAAATAAAGAGAAATTTCATGTAGAATGCAGCGATCGATGGTATGATACGTCGGAGTGTTGTGACGGCGTGCTCTGAATCACGCGGTTACAAGTAGACACGGTCGGTATGTAGACAGACGGCGTGATCAGCCACAATGTGGTATAAGTAACACGGTAATTGAGTTTATAACTTGCCGTAGACGAGAGAAATTATATATAATCTGGATACCCTACGTTCCACCGGCTGTCTGCACCTGAACATCGTGTACACCAGACAATTTACACGACTACCACTAAACGCGGTCGTCGAGTATATCAGTTTTATCCCGAATGGATATTGACTCCTCGCGCGAACGAGGTGCGCACAGATGACGGTGTTATTAAAAGGGGACGCAAATTTCGCATCGACACCGAATCAAATTACGAGAAAACGCATTGCTATTCCGGGAAAAAGGGGGAAGAGCGACCGTTTAGTGCTCGCCGAGAAAATTAGTTAAGTTCGAATGCTCGCTCGTTGTTCTCGAAACTTCCGTCAGTTTTCCGCGCACCGACGACGAACAGACTGTTTTTATTTCGCTCAGAAAAAAAAAAGAAATAGGAAAAACGTCATCGTGGAAGTTCGAGAGGAAAGTACACGAGCACGGTCGTGACCGTCGACTGGCTCAGAGTTAGAAAGACGCTTCGCGTTATTTAAGCACGCCCGTACGAAACTAAACCGAAACCCTTTCTCCTCTCCCATTTCCTTTCTCGATGTTTTTCTTATTTCCACGAAATTCGAGTTACAGGGAGAGCGCGAGCCCGTGGGAACGAAGTTCTCAAGTGGCGGAGGTTCTAAATTGAACCGACGCGGCAGCGTCAAAGGTCTCAAACGCATCGCTCATAAAAACGACTTTAAAAATATATTGTTTCAATTTTCCCTCTTTGATTTATTTCCAATTTTCTTGAAGCTATTTAACTTCAGCTCAAAAAGAGAGCCTGTTATGAAAGAAGTTTTCAGTCACTCTTCCGTCAATGTTTCTTTAACGCTGCTCACACATCCGCTTTGCACGGGAAGAGCATGAAGCAGAGTATTATGCCGAAAGATAGAGGGNTGTGGGAACGAAGTTCTCAAGTGGCGGAGGTTTTAAATTGAACCGACGCGGCAGCGTCAAAGGTCTCAAACGCATCGCTCATAAAAACGACTTTAAAAATATTGTGCCAATTTTCCCTCTTTGATTTATTTCCAATTTTCTTCAATCTATTTAACTTCAGATCAAAAAGAGAGCCTGTTATGAAAGAAGTTTTCAATCACTCTTCCGTCAACGTTTCTTTAACGCTGCTCACACATCCGCTTTGCACGGCAAGAGCATGAAGCAGAGTATTATGCCGAAAGATAGAGGGAGACTAATATTCATGAGAAGATATCCATGTTAGTTTGATTTTGCTTCGTAACAAGTTTCCTGGCAAGTTGTTAATGGTCGCCTGTGGGATATCGAGATTTTCACGTTACGCAAATGAGCTCTAAATTCCCTTTGCTCTCAATGAAGATTATTAAACACTTGACAGTCTTTCACGCTAGAAATACGATCCTGCAAGAAGTTGAGATATTATTTTATCAAACGCAATCACAATTCTTCTTGTTTTCAGAGCGACGAAAAGCGAAGGAATTGCTCGGAGGTGGGAACGTCGTGACCCAATTGTTGATAAATTTCGCAGTTGAATATGCGAGCGCGTTTTTTGATCTCAATCTACAATGACGGATAACGAGATGCAGTCAGCATCCGTAGTTTCGGTGCAAAAAGTAGGTAGAAAGCGCGTGATACAAAGGAGCAGTGTTCTCTCTGTTGCGGTGTCGCGAAATGAATCGTGCCGAGAGCGCGAGATCGGGTAAAAGGACACCGTAATTCTCGCCGAGGGTACAGCGCGTCCATGTATGGACAATTACGTTAAACAGAGAGCGCGGATCCGTTCGAAGCTGAAATTTAACCGTGCCGATATAACACCCGGCAAAGCTAAAGGGAACGAAGCGACAGTCCGTGTACTTTTTGTTAAAAATATCATTTTAACGAAGTACGACTATTGAAACGCAAAATTCAATTTTACCGGTTTATTCGCAGAAGTTTTATCATAAATTCCGACCGCGTGGAACTTCTCGACAATTAACGTAATCACGTAGCAAAAGTAGTTTCTCGTTTGCATAATTCCCGCGAAATATAACATTTGAACAATATTAAATAACGCGGACATATTAGACAAATGCGATGGAACGAGATTACATTCCCGTGAGTAATGATTTTTCGAATTTGTTTGAGTACGCTCAGGCGAGGCGCCTAGCACTTCCAGATTAACCGTCGATGATAAAATTACTCGGCCATTAGCGAACTGCCAACTAATTTATTCCGCAGCGTATAACGCTCCGCAAACTCGAAAATCCGATCTCTCGCATGCTCGTTAAAATTATTCCTAAGCCTCGGTAAATGATTTCTAACTGGTCTGAACAACTTCAGTATTCTCCCGTCCGCTAAACCATAATCCTCAAAACGCATCCCGTATTAAATAAACGCTACTGTACGAGAAGAGTCTCATAAATATAAATAAGTTCAAAGTTGATCGGAGAAATCAGTTTTCCTTCCGTGATTCAATGCGATTCAGACAGTCTTTAGCGGTCAGTGATTTCGAATATTTGTCAGACCTTTTACGCTCCGAGTATTTGAGAGTGGCGTAACGGGAGAATAACTATAAAGTGCTTTTGAAACCGTGGAGGGCCGAAATTAAGGAGTCGCCGGCATCGAGAATCGTTCGAGCGGATTTATAGAAGTCTAACAACCGCGACTTTTCCGAGGGAAATGGTCGAAAATCGTGGCCGACGCGGCTAACGGGCGAGTTTTATGGGGATGAATCAGTGGATCGTCGTGTGCCGAACACGGGGAGTGCAACGAATGGTTCGACGATTCCCGGAGGTTGAGAGAAATTGGCCGGCCCCTCGTAACAACTGCGGCGACTGCAACGATCGCGGGTATTCGGTTAACGATCTTACAACACTGCCTGCTCGTGCTTTGAATTTCAAATCGTTGCCGCCGCGCCGAGCCGCGTCGTTCCGAGCAACGTGCCACCCCATCGTCAAGAGAACCAATGGCAATTCCCAGTAGCTCCTCGAACTCGATACTAACGATCCTGTTGTACGGGTAACTTTCCCTTTGAACGACTCTATCTCCGCGCGCAACTTTTTTTTTCCAAGAGGCCGGCTCGATCTACGGTTCGAAATTGCGTTTTATTGGACGAAATAATTCCTGTGCTCGAATTTTCATACTTTGGCGCAGCTAAAAAAAAAAAACATCGATATTAAACCGAATCGGGGGTGCGTTAATCGTCGATTCAATGAAAGAGAAATATTGACGCAGGGGGAGTAAATGTTTGCTCGGCTCGTTTTTTACCACCGTAAATAAAGATTTTCCCAACAAACGATATTTACAGGGGAAACACAAATCTACCGTAGAACATAGTGAAGAATATTCGAAGGAGGTTCGAGCAGCGAACGTATTCGATCTGTTTCGAGTATATGGAGAGTACTCTGGCAAAGAGAACTTTTACAATATTGCTACAAATATTCAAATACTGCGACGCATGCAATATCAATACGGCTATTGGAAACGTATCCAGATATCGGTATATATGTAATGCAACACAGATATATGCATTCGGGGTCTGCGATCTAATGTCCCTCGCAATTCCTGTATATCACAGAACCAGATATATTAAACAATAAAAATTGATTCCAGCCCCCAAAGAAGCGAATTCCTCCATTATTTTAATTTTCCGATTAAAGGAAACTCGAAGCAAAGAGCCAATTTTAATATAATAACGATTGGCCCTTTTCTTTCAATAAACGTATCCAGATATACGTAATTCAACACAGATATACGCATTCGGGGTCTGCGATCTAATGTCCCTCGCAATTCCTGTATATCACAGAAGCGGATATATTAAACAATAAAAATTGATTCTGGCCCCCAAAGAAGCATATCTCTCTATTATTTTAATTTCCCAATTAAAGGAAACTCGAAATAAAGAGCCAATTTTAATACAACAACGATTGGCCCTTTTCTTTCAATAAACGTATCCAGATATCTGTATNCATATATTAATAAAAATTGATTCCAGCCCACAAAGAACCGAATCCTTTCATTATTTTAATTTTCCGATTAAAGGAAACTCGGAACAAAGAGCCAATTTTAATACAACATCGATTGGCCCTTTTCTTTCAATAAACGTATCCAGATATCAGTATATACGTAATTGAACACAGATATACATATTCGGGGTCTCGAATCTAATGTCCCTTGCAATTCCTGTATATCATGGAACCGGATATATTAAACAATAAAAATTGATTCCAGCTCCTAAAGAAACGAATTCCTCCATTACTTTANTGTAATGCAACACAGATATATGCATTCGGGGTCTGCGATCTAATGTCCCTCGCAATTCCTGTATATCACAGAACCAGATATATTAAACAATAAAAATTGATTCCAGCCCCCAAAGAAGCGAATTCCTCCATTATTTTAATTTTCCGATTAAAGGAAACTCGAAGCAAAGAGCCAATTTTAATATAATAACGATTGGCCCTTTTCTTTCAATAAACGTATCCAGATATACGTAATTCAACACAGATATACGCATTCGGGGTCTGCGATCTAATGTCCCTCGCAATTCCTGTATATCACAGAAGCGGATATATTAAACAATAAAAATTGATTCTGGCCCCCAAAGAAGCATATCTCTCTATTATTTTAATTTCCCAATTAAAGGAAACTCGAAATAAAGAGCCAATTTTAATACAACAACGATTGGCCCTTTTCTTTCAATAAACGTATCCAGATATCTGTATATACGTAATTCAACACAGATATACACATTCGGGGTCTGCGATCTAATCAATTCCTGTATTGCACGGAATCGGATATATTAATAAAAATTTATTCCAGCCCCCAAAGAACCGAATCCTTCCATTATTTTAATTTTCCGATTAAAGGAAACTCGAAACAAAGAGCCAATTTTAATACAACAACGTTTGGCCCTTTTCTTGCAATATTTTCTTTTTATTTAATTATTAATACTACGAGGGTTTAAAGTGGATAATTTTCTTAATTCAACTAAGTTCTACCTTTTATGTCAGAAGTTCTAAAAGCGTTTGGTCGCGTACAGACCTGGACTAAGAATCAGCGAGCGCATCTGGACCTTCGGATGCTTCGCCAGCTGGGTTTCCCGCGTGTAAAACAAAGCCTCGGCCGACCGTGACAATAAAGGCCACTCCGTAATGATAATTAATGGATTCTCGGACCCGGGGACAAAAGATCGTTATGTGCAAAAGAGTACATACGCCTCCCCCATGTACGTACGTACCGCGGTATGTACAACGCGTATTGTGGATCGCGCGCGGAACAAAGTAGGCTTCAAGATCGGGAACGAAGATTCTTCCCACACGTAGCGACTATTGTTTTCGGATACGCGTGTACGGGAGGTGAGAAACAATGAGAATCAACGACACCGTTATGAACAAAACTTAAAATCCTATGCGCGAACGATAACTCGTATATTTCAGATAACAAACGACGGGAATATTAAATTAATTAATAAAACATTCTTTATTGACGGGGAATTAAAGAATCGACGCCCTGGGAAGTTCCGAAAGCGAGATCGATAGATTCGAAGTCAATTCCAATCTCCGCTGGAGGGAGTAATAGCGAAGGGAGATCGAGAATCGAAAGGCACTGGGTATCGGTATCGGATTTCGAAAATTCGTGGGTAACGTCGCGTCGCGCCGAGCACGCTGTCGAGTTCAATAATGAAAAAAGCTGTAGCCGAAAATGCAATTTTTCCAGGGCAATACGAACGCGGTCCTTTTACTTTATTTCTGAATTCAATCCTTTCGACGCGCGGAATATAAATTGGATAAGTAATCCGACGGCCCCGTATCAAAGTCGGGCCTCCGCGTCTGACTCCGTACGCTGTTTTCATTTCGCGCGCGGCCAACTCTGCAACGGATCGTTAAATAATTCGACGTACCTTAAGCAATTTACCGCGTTTAGCTTATGCATTAGTTATTAGACTTCGGTAAGCGTGCACGAAGATTCTCATTCCGCGCGTGGCAACTTTCGTCCCGATAAGAATCCCACAAGGGCCGCTGTTGTCAACTTGGAAACAATGGCCGACTCTCGAATGAGCAAGAACGTGTACTTGAAAAACTGCATGAGCAACGTGATATGCATGAAAAGAGTTGATCGATCGAATCCTCGTTGGTTACTGCAGATTTAAAAATGTTGATAAATGTCTTTCCTTTATGCCCCTAATAAATTCTGTACTCAGCTTACTACGCCATACTGTTAGCTCATTCTTAAGGATGTTTGCCCGGTTTAATAATAGCGATCCCTGTATCGCAGTATCGAATCGTGAGACAACCGATATACGTCGAGAGAGCCGATGCATCACCGTTACGTCCCTCTCGCCGCTCATTTTTATCGCTTTCATCTTCCGTTCGCCGAAACGTCGTCGATGGTTCGCGGGGACGCAACGACCGGCCGAATGATTTCCCGGCGACGACGATGCTGCAATTTTCTGCGCCGGTGCCGCGTCTAACGCCTGAAACGAATCGGATTTTCCGCGCGGTGCGACGCGGAACGGAACAGGGAAAAAAGAGCGCCGCGTCGTCGTCGTCGTCGTCGTGTAAAAAAGGACACTGTCGTCGGACACCGTTGCAAGAAGAATTAATCGTAATTAAAATAAACGGTACGCCGTAAATAATCTCCGCTTAGTGACTGGCTATTTTCCCGCGCAGCCTCCTTAACGCGCGCCTGACTTCGCGTGTCGTTAGTTCGGGAAGCTTGACAGATTGACTCTAACGGACCGCGAAACGTGTTCGGGCGAGTGATTAATTAAGGGCATAGAAAAGTTTTTCCAGCAAAGGGGAAGATCGAATGGTATAAGTTTACCGGATCCTAATCTCGATGTTTTGATTATCTGCGTTAAATGAAGAGGAAGATCCTTCGAGAGAGTCACGAACAATACGCGTCAAGTTTGAAAAGAAGCGCGATATTTCATCCTCCTCGGAACATTACACGAAACGAGTTACCTCGCTTCCTTTTGTCCGGTTCAGTTCAAAGAGAGAGAGAGAGAGGATCAAAAACTTGTCAACGTCCGTCGTCGTTGTTTTGCTACTTAAATATTTTCCCGCTCCCCTCTCGACTGTCCCAATTCCTGCGTCGAGTTTCGATTCCCCGTCCGTTACGAAACTGTTTACTTTTATTTCCTTTTTTTTATCACGGTGCCGCCGCGCGTTTTTATTGATTTATAAATTGATCCGCTCTCTCTGTCCGAGCTCTCACGCTCGCCTCCAAGTCTCGTTACTTTCTTTTCTTCTTTCTTCCGCTTTTCATGTGCTCCCGCCTCACACCACGATCCTCCAGTTTCCAGTAGTAGCAGGCCAACGCGAAAAGTAGACGATACCCTCACCCTCCCATCACCGCCAGGAACCGGTTCCTCCATCACCCGGGTTGCTCGAGGAAAATTTTTCCTCCCTCGTCGATCGATGACCGACCTGAATTTCAAACAGGCCGCGGGAGGGGGAGCTGATTTTCAAGTTCTGAACGACAGCGAGCTTAGCTTTCTTCAACGTTAACGAGCCACATCCGATTTAGCGAAATACATTTACACTCGACCGGATTAAAACTCGATTTTCTTCGTTAAAGGAAAAATTGATTGAAATCTTACGATTTGCTTCGCAGGATATTAGCGAAGAAAAAGAAGATTGGAAATGTATTTTCGATAGATCAAATCTCGTACATTGAACAGTTTTTGATGCTTGAAACAGTGTCGGTGGAACAAGTGCGCGGATGGGGACGCGAGCGTAACGGGGATTTGTCAGTCGGTCGTGTTTTGTAACGTTACGTCCGACGCATTCGCCACCGGGGTGTAAAATAGTGCATCGCGACCGCGTTTCGCGTGCATGTTGCGCCGAAACATAGTGGAGTGTACAAGATGCACCCAGCGGGTCTTGCAAATTTACACCGTTCGCAAATATTCTCCTTCCATGTATGATTCACAGTTGCATTATTCGGATCTCAAATAGAAATTGGAGAGTTTCATTCCCGCTGTTCCCGCCCAACATCAATTTGCACAGAAACGACGCGACCATTATTTAGAACTAATTTTTTTCAACTCTTCAACCGAAATCTTCTCTAAAACTTTTATCAGAATTTAGGAAGAGAAATTCTATGGGAGAGCCAAAATCCAGACAAGCAGTAAATAAGGGTACCTCGTTTCCAGAGGATTTGAAGAACAAAAGGAACAGGGGGAAACAGCCTAGCCACCTGTGCTTAAGTTCCTCCGAAATCTGGATTTCGGGTTCTACCGTCAGGTGAAAAAGATTCGTACGGCTAGCAAAAGGTATTAGAAACTTACGGTATTGGAAGTCGAGTTTCTCAACGCGCGCGATAGTTATTAACTTAACAAAGTTTCCTCAGTCCTTTAACTCTCGAGCCGCGAGAGAATTCCTGTTACCTCGTCCAGATGTTTATTCATCAGACATCAATCTCTTTTTCCGCTCGAGTTCTCCGATTGAGATACACTTTTTCATCCGTACGATTTTCAGCCTCACCGATTCTCGATCCATCGGGATAATCGCCGGGAAGCTGATGCCGGCGATAACGAGTGGAGAAAGAAGGTTGCGGGGGGTGGAGAGAGGTCGGGCGAGCGGGGCGGCCAAGGGAGCGAAGGGGGTGAGAGAACGATAAATTGAGTGCACTCGTCCAAGGCCACTCGAGAATTTAAACTCGTCCAAAATGGCCGTGCCTGCCACTCGAATCGTCGTCGAGCTTGCTGACCAAAGGAACCTTCACGAGCCCGCCATCGTCATGTGTCTTTGACAAACTCGACGGAAATTCGCTCTCAGAAACGCGCGAACCTATCCGGTAATCGAATCGTTCGAGCATGGGANACGGCCAGGCATGCGAGAACGCCGCCGCGCCGATTTCACGGAACGGAGAACGCGGAACGGAGAAATTCCCGGGAATATGTATTTAATGAGAATATTTTTCTGGCCGAAACACTCACCCAACAGCGCCTGGAAGAGCCTGCTCTTGAAAATTCGTATGACGCGTTCAATGGCCAATCGGAGCTGCTTGTCCTGCGGCCTAGTCAGCTTCGCGTGATAATCCTCGAGCAGCTCCAGAGCTCTGTGAGCCTCTGAAAAATAAATGAACGCGAGACTTAAATCACCCGAGTTCGTCAGTCAATTAAATATGCATTGAATTATTAGAACTAATCGGGGACGGTTAAGTCTAGTATAAAATTTAAACGGAGCTTAATTTTTCGTCGCGTTCGCTCGAACGAACGGCGCATCTAACGTCGAATCGTATTAAAATGCGAGCGTGTGCGTTTGTTTTCGCTGGAGAACATAAGCATAGCGGGCGGAACACGAAGAGACGGATAACGTGGAACATGCATAAAATTTCGCGAAATAAAAGACGCATAGACGCACAGGTGCATCTGATATCTAGCGCAGAACGCCAGTCGGGGACGTCGCGTACGTGAAATTTTTTTACTTAAAAAAAGGATAAAGAGGGAAAAGGGTAACAACGAGTAACTGCCGCGCTGAGAATTCACCATTGCCTTCGTAGGTTCATGGCGGAAAAATCGTTTTTCATTAAAAGAAACGGGGGGGCCGGAACAAAAAGCTGGCTGAAAAAAAAATGGCTAAAATACAGGAGCGAATCGATGAACATCTGCAGGCTATTTTCTCGCCATTTTCTCTCGCCGTCGCTCGGCCGTGTGTGTGTNAATTGTAACCTTGTTACGTACTTAGCGTTGCCAACGTGACGCGTAATCTTGTGGGCATTGACCAGGAAACTATGGTATGCGGACAACGATACGATATTGTCGCCGTGGCAATCTCCTTCGAATCATTAATTACAATGTTACCCACTTGAGAACTCCTATATTACGGCAATAAAGGCCGGAGTTCTATCGGCGATCGATGCGCGTAATTACCGGCCGGCAAAATTCGCCGGAGAAAAACTAATTAAAATAGGAAATTCAAAGTTGGCCCTGTTTCTAATTTAGTTAACGGTAAGGTGTAACGCGGCCCGAATTGTGTTTGCAGCCGGGTAGTTCCTGCCCTCGATAGGGGCAATGAGATTGCCAGCTGAATTAAGAACGTCTGCACGGGAAGGTAGCTGGCCTATTCACAAGATACGCGCGAAGTGTATCCTAAATTTAAGAAATTGCTAAAGAATATTTTCCCTCTTTCCCGTTCGCCTGGATTAATCCTCGGAATCGAGATAATAATTAGACCTTTATGCTCCGGCAATTTCCCATTTTAACCGTCGGAACTTATAATTAATTCTCCGAAGTATTTCATTTTGCAATGAAAGCAACTGTGTCAGACGATTAAAGTAAAACAGGAATTACAAAATATTTAATTCGCGTTTAAATTAATTCGCGAAGAAAGGGGGCTAATTTTACGTCGCCGTGGGATATTCTAATCGCGTTAAGTACTTAGCGGGGCCTGATATGACGTGTAATCTTGTGGCCATTGTCCACGTCACCGATGGAACTCCCAAGGCTGGGGTGTTCGGGGTTATCAGTGGTAGCAGGCGGAGCGCGCGTCCCGTCGCACGGAACACAGTCGCAGATGCAACCGTGAACTAATCTACTATACGCGGAAACGTATTATGTACAACGAGCGAGCCCCGAACAGGGCGATCTGCTCGCGCGAAGTAAACCCGTACGCTTTCCACCAGCGGACGTCCTCCTGTTTTAAAACTATTCCGGCGATAGCCGAACTCCCGCGCTTGCGATATCACCGGAATTTCTGTTAAATATTACACGCCGCGTTTCCGCGTCGTTTAATTGAAAATTCTTGTGATATTGAATGCAGTAAACAGTTTACACGCGTAAGAGATGCTCTTTACGGTGAAAAGAAAAATAAGCCGTCGTATAATACACGTTCAATGGAATTTACACAGACTGCGAAATTAAGCAGGAACAGGGCCCAAAGTTGCCTCTCGTTTTTTTTTCGCCAGAATTCAGGACGAACCTCCGCGCGCGCCGTGGAGGATTCGAACGGAATGAATCGCGCTCGTAGAGCCGCTTTATTCGGAATAACAATGGCGCGAGAAACGTTCGAGGGGCAACGTGCCAGTTCCAATAAATAAGATGAGATAGAGCGGCATAGAGGAGCGGGACGCGGCGGCGACGTCCCGCTCTTTGAATCCTTGACTAGATGAATCGTCGGAATTTTTCGGATTTTTAAACGGCCAGGCATGCGAGAACGCCGCCGCGCCGATTTCACGGAACGGAGAACGCGGAACGGAGAAATTCCCGGGAATATGTATTTAATGAGAATATTTTTCTGGCCGAAACACTCACCCAACAGCGCCTGGAAGAGCCTGCTCTTGAAAATTCGTATGACGCGTTCAATGGCCAATCGGAGCTGCTTGTCCTGCGGCCTAGTCAGCTTCGCGTGATAATCCTCGAGCAGCTCCAGAGCTCTGTGAGCCTCTGAAAAATAAATGAACGCGAGACTTAAGTTCGTCAGTCAATTAAATATGCATTGAATTATTAAAACTAATCGGGAACGGTTAAGTCTAGTGTAAAATTTAAACGGAGCTTAATTTTTCGTCGCGTTCGCTCGAACGAACGGCGTACCTAACGTCGAATCGTATTAAAATGCGAGCGTGTGCGTTTGTTTTCGCTGGAGAACATAAGCATAGCGGGCGGAACACGAAGAGACGAATAACGTGGAACATGCATAAAATTTCGCGAAATAAAAGACGCATAGACGCACAGGTGCATCTGATATCTAGCGCAGAACGCCAGTCGGGGACGTCGCGTACGTGAAATTTTTTTACTTAAAAAAAGGATAAAGAGGGAAAAGGGTAACAACGAGTAACTGCCGCGCTGAGAATTCACCATTGCCTTCGTAGGTTCATGGCGGAAAAATCGTTTTTCATTAAAAGAAACGGGGGGGCCGGAACAAAAAGCTGGCTGAAAAAAAAATGGCTAAAATACAGGAGCGAATCGATGAACATCTGCAGGCTATTTTCTCGCCATTTTCTCTCGCCGTCGCTCGGCCGTGTGTGTGTATGTGTGTAAGAAACGTCTATTGTTGGCGTATGGAAGCGTAATAGCGATGCCATAAGAACGGAGCGAACTACTTTAGAATCCCATATGCATTCACCGCGGATTCGCAAAAGAACAAAGGAAATACCAATGGGCCATCAACGGGGATAGCGTGCCACTCGAGTATTCCACTACTCTATCCTTACTATCAAAAGCACTACTATATGCTAAAAAGAACCTCTCTCCCTGTAACGTTCTAACATTCCTTCCTATAATCGACTCAGGCATTACATTGAAAAAGCATTACGTGACCAATTCTCCAGTTACTCAACCGGAGTTACGACACCGAGAGGGACATCGAATCGTTTTCCGTCGCCGTTCGAGCGAAACTCTCGAGGATCCGTCAGGTTGACAATCTATTTTTGCCGCAACCGTCGAACAGGCTTGAAAGAAGCATTGTTGAAGATCTGCAGATCATCTCGACGATTTCCTTCCGGACAGTTTAGACTCTAGACGAGGACGCGATGAGTGGCCGGTCCGTCGTCGGCGCACTTGTTGATTCGTACTACTTCTTCGGCCGAGCCTCGAAGTCGCAGAAAACTCTTTCTTCGATCGATCTCCTGCTCATCCTCCGATCGATCAGGCGCCCGTTCCGCTCGGCACACTCGCCTTTCGACGGATCCTCTTTTGTTCGCGACATAATATGCCGGCCGGATAGAATCGCGCAAACAACGACATAAATGTCCCCCGGTCGATGGTAATGCGAATTTTCATGACTCCGCTCATTGTTGGCCAGTCTCCCCCGGCAACCTATCGACCCGGGAGGACTTCTCTTTCCTAGGATCCTACAGCTTGGGAACCGTTCGACGGACATCATTTCCGCCCGGATTCGAGTTAAATGCACTTCGGAATCGGGGACGTTCCCTCCCTCCGTAAAATGGATCGTTGTCGCGTGACTGGTGATTCGATTAATCGTGCGAAAGTGAATCGCGTCGTAACTCCGTCGTTTCACGTCGACGTAAAATCTCGTCGAGGCAGTGGGCCAGTGACGCGGCCGGTTCGACGATAAACGTCCCGCGGCTCGTTAATTAAGCTGTTAGCCATCGTACGGTGTGATACAGCAATTAAAATCGCCGTGCCACGCTCGGTCGCAGATACATCAAAAGTCTCGTCGTTAGTGAAACGTCGACTTTAATGAGCGCCTTGTTAATGACATTCCCGACGGTACGATTATCGAATTAGAACAGGGATATTTAAAGCCGCACGCTAGAGGCTCGGCGAATACGGGATATAAACGAACGATTTAGCGAATCACGAGTTATCAAGCATTGATCATATCTATTATACAATGTAATAGGGGATAAATAACGGCGTTGCACAGCCGCCGCCGGCCAGAAAGGGGAAACAGAGACGCGGCTTTAGCGGAAATGATTTTCGAGGTAACTGGCCGGATCTTGCCAACAGACCGAGCTAATTATCATTAACAGTTCTATTAAACGGGGATACTGAAAGGCCAATTACCGGTAAATGCCCACCATTCGGGGAGCAACCTTTGGCTCCTACCAGGACAATCCCAGCCATTTCTTTCCTCCAGGAAATACTTGAAATTAACAAGTTCGCGGAACAAAAACGTACAGCTCTAATAAGTGCAGCGAAATCTTTCAGCCTGCTATTGCTTACCAGTAATTACAATACGCACGCTTCCGTCGATTTCTATTAAAAAATAAACCTGAGAAATATTTCATTATAGACTGTCTATCCGTTTGAAATGCACAATTACTTAAAGCGGATTCCGATACTTTGTCGCGATCAAGCCGATAAGGTACGCGGAGGCCCGATACTGGAATGAAATTTACGAGGCGACACGCGGGACGTCAAAGCCTCGTCGATGTTCATCGACATAAAAAGTCCGAAGCGGCGCTTTGATTTCTGAGCAAAAAAAAAATACGACCGCGCGTAACTAGCGTTTCATTTTCGCGTCGTCTCGCGTACGCCGTAAAAAACGGGGAAACCGCTTTCCGCGTAAACGAAAAAAACTAGCCGAGGTATGGATACCCCTTTACAAGAATGTACACGCGCGCTTTTATACCGCGCAATGCGATGCGTTATAGGTACATAAGTCGTAAAATTCAGCCGCCGACAACGTTGCCGCGAGAAATTTACACGTACGCTGGTTTAACTGCGTCCTGAAACGCGCGAGCTTATAAACTTTACTTTCCACGTTTATCGTACGGAGGACTCGCGAGGAAAATAACTCGGCGTCTCTTGTTCTTAAACTTTTACATCTCGAACGAAGCGGGAGACCGAAATTACTTTATCGCCGCGCTTACGATCAAACCGTCCTCGCGGCTTCGAGTGTGTCCTAACTTATTTCTTTTTGTTGAGTCGTCTCCGCGTGTTCTTACGCGAAGTCAACGAGCCTGAAGTGAAGCGTGCACAACTCGAGTAAGTTGACTAATGAGAACCGGGCATGGTCGTATGTATTCAAGCGAAATGAGGCAAAATGCACAGCAGGTTGTTTATTCTGGCGCAAAAGCGAAAACTCTGTCGTCGCTGGTGTATAGTTGCTCATAATTTCACGCAGTGGAGCGTATCCCGGTTCGGGCAATAAGGAGGGAAATTTCTCGGGGTAATAAGAGGGCAATGGGTAAGTCATCCGCCTTAGCGAACAACGATGAAACTGCGCGAGGCGCGGGCCATCTATCTTCGCCGCTTTATGATTTTAACCGGCGGCGACGACTCTTTAGTTTGAAACGTCCCTCGCACGCGATTACCTGATAATTAATATTCCCGCACTCTTTGCCCTTCCCCTTTTTCCATCGGCGGGCATAATTTCGGTCGGGCCTCAAACGTTGACACCCCGGCTGCTGCTCGTAAAACGCGATCCACCGTTCCGTGTGGCCGAGTTCCCGACGACGAGTTTCATTTCACTTCTGTTTACGGTGTGAAATTCAAAACTCTTTCTTCGTGAGAGAGAGGGAAATTCAAAGGACTTAATTAAGAAAGCTACACAACTGGAAACACGAGGTTTCCGGCCGCCGGATTTTTAATCAAAGCGCAAAGCGATTTCTCGCAGAGGATAAGAGCCGCGGCAAGAATGGTACTGGATTAAGAAAACATAAGTTTCCCTTTATCTACTTTTTTCAATTCACTAATTAATTTTGACGATTTTTTTTTAGTCACGAAACGGAAGATTAAGAAACTAATTTTAGGTGCACTATTTTCTGTTCTTGATGCTAACGCGGTGGAATGAGGAAGTGTCCGTCAGGGACGTTCGCGCAGGAATGCATAAGGTGTGGGGAAGACACGGAAATTCCGACTGCCCTCGTAATTCAGGAAACGTTTTAAGGGCAAAAGACGCGGCGGCGGCGGAAGCGGACGGACGGAGACTCGACGAGCTATTATTTTCGTCACTCATTAGCACGTGCGCCGGTGACACAGTTCGCACGCAATAATTAAAGGACCGCCCTCGGTGCGTCTAATTAAAGTACGCTAATTATCGAAGTGAATTACCGGCCCTACCTCCCGTCACGGCGACGACGTTCGCCCACGATCGGCGACATTGACGAGACGGTTAAGTATCGGCAATTTCAACTGTGCGACGCACTTTCCGAGGGAAAACACGAAACTTAGTACCTGCCTCGGCAGTAATTAATTCAAGTCTCACGGTGGAAATTCATTTTTCCATTTCAGACTAAATCCAGGCTATGAATAAACATGGACAAATAACGGATTCATTACTCTTCTCTTTAATGAAAAAAAAATAAAAAACAATTTATGAATTTGCAACGTTGAAACGTTCAAGTATTCTCGTTAAGTCGCGTTCGTCAGAATGACGTATCATTTCGAATCGCGAACCGAGAATTATACAGAATCCTTGCGGCGCGCGCCCGGCGAGCAAAGGGAAATATTCTTCGACGTTAAGTTTATGCGATGCCACGCGGAACCGGGACATTTATCATGTTTTATGAAAGCGAGTATAAAAGGTAAATGGCACGATGGTTGTCATTTCGAAACCCTATGAAAAATAGCGGGTGAAACCGTCCCCATGACCGATGATCCATGACGTCCTCGCTTGGATATACGGTGCACGCATCCGAAGGAACTCCGGCGCCCTAAATATCATCGTAAATTCTACGCGGAAAACGGCGAATCATTCCGCGCCACCGCGGTTTTCAGCTATCGCTTCGCAAATAATCTTCGAGGTTCAAGTTTTTTAGAAATCATTCTACATAGCATTTGATGCTAGAAAAACCATCTACCTCATAAAAGATATTTCGCTTCAGATTCTATTTTTTAAATCGACGTCATTAAACATTTTGTTCTCCATAAAAGTCGACTGAACTGCACGAGGAATTTCGCGTGGATAATTAACAACGGGAAATGCGAGTTAATAACAGCTGAATAAAGTCGATAATAGCTAATCACTAACGAAAGAGATAAGCTCCCGCGAGGAGCTTATAGACGCGAATCCGTTCGAAGTTGCGCGAGAACTCGCGAGACAGCGTTTAATCCGAGCCATCATATTACCAGCTGCTCGGGCGTCTGGTGTGCAAGATAAACAAGGGAAACAGCGGAATACAGATTTTCCAAATTTACGGTCTACGGGAATACAACCGGGGCTTGTAGTTTCGAGAATTATGGAAATTTCGAATAATTGGATCCTCGACTCCATCCCGCGGCGTGTGCGATGGAAACACGCCGCACACACGTTGCTAAGACAAATCCAGCTGAACGTGACTAGGAGACGCATCGAAATCTGGAAAATTTGTTTTTCCGCGAAGTACCTGCTTCACACGGCGCACAGAGGAAACAATACGTGTCCAAAACGGAAAATTGAAAAATTCTATCTTTTACTTTTCGTTCAAACAGAAAATAAATCGAGAAATCGGTATTTACGAATGTTAAACACAGAGATCGGTATTCATAGTCAGAATTTATTTTTAAGATCACCTTGTCCCTATTTCCTGTGCAAGACAAGGACTGGAAATATGGAATAAATAGAGAGAGCAAATACTTAAAACAATCTTAAAAATAAGTTCTGACTATGAATACCGGCGAGAGAATCCGTCGATTGTATGATGATGAAACTTGTTTAGAGGAAGATATTTAAATGGAGAATAGAGTTACTTCGTACTGAACGCGATAGCAACTGAGAACAAAAGGAAGTCAAGATGAACTTAGATTAAACAGATTTGCAGTGAACTCCAGTTACTCCTCTTGATGTTGTTCGTTTTGTTATTACGTTTCATTGATTCCTCACTTTGTTCTTCCTCAAGTACACTGTTATACCTGAACGCAACTCTTAGAGTTCCGATAGACGAATACAAAGAAAGATGGATAAAGTGATTAATTACACGACGTCGAAATACGATTCTCACACGAACCGAACGTGGGTAACAGTTATCAATGAAGAGCGAACGATTTTCTACACTCTTTCAACGTGTCAAACAATGCCGGGTATTAAAACATTCAAAAGGTATTCTTTCGTCGAGAATCCATCTGATAGACAGTAGTCTTGATCGAGCGGAAGTAATTCTAAGAACGCGAATAAAAATCCGAAGAAAATATCAAAGGTTTCAGTAGTGGAAGGCACGAAGAAGGGAAAAATTAAAGGTAATAAATTTCCTTGGGTGCTCGATAGGCCGACGTTAAGTCGAGATAAAAAAGCTAATTCCATTCTCTTTAATATTCCGCGCCACTTCTTCTCGTACATTTATCCCGTGAACGGCGACAAAACCTTCCCGAATACTTAAAAACCAATTTCGCGAAGGTTCGGGGACAAGATGAAAAAAATAACAGGAGGGCAACGAAGTTTCGTGACAATTTTCGTCACAAGCACGAACTATGCAAACTTTTAAACACCGAACGCTGCTCGCCAGAGGAGAGATTGGAAGCCGTTTTTAAATTTTTTTTCGGCATAGACGTAGACCGTGGTAATAACTTCTGCGCAGGAGCTCTACTAATTGATTCTCAAAATTAACTTCCGACGTGATAATCGATTAACGACTCGTTTCGCTCATCTCGGGGTGAAGTAATGCAAACGGAAGTATAACGTCAGAAACGAAGGAGCTCGGCGGGGTAGATGAATACCGGCGTTCTTACAAGCAAGAGGAGAAATTTTACGTTTCTCGCCAGTAAAGTTTTCCACGTTACCGCTGTCGTGGAAGAAAAACGGATTCATGACGTCCAGTCCGCTTTTTCACTTGACGCTTCCCTACTCGCCTCGCGCCCCGCTCCCCCCGCGACTCTCCCTTACTTTTCTCCTTCTATTATCTAACTCATTCGTTCGCCTTGGTACACTTCCGGCTGGTACATTTGCATCCGTCTCCAGTCCGCGTAAGCGACGCACCCCTAATTTACTATTTCATGTCTCGTACGAATGTAAACATGAACGAACCGCACATGCGTTTTTTACAACGCGTTAAATGAATTTTACACATTGTCCGTGAAAACTATATTTCAAGAAATCAACGCCGATCACACGGTAAAATAATTCCTTCGCAGAAATTTCATCTGCGCGTATGAATAACGCAAAAAGTGATGACAATTTTGCCTGACACTGTAAGTAATGATAATAAAGAATGGTAGGAAGTGGATGCCGAAGGCGATCGTGCAAACAGTGCCAATTTAATCTCCATTCTGCTCGCGACAGCTGAAACGATTCTCCGCCCACCGGACCGGTCGTCTGGAAGCAACTATCGCGTGAAACCACGATAATCTCGGTATCAGGTCGTCGTGGGCCATTGAAAATACCGTAAAAACAAACGTCTAGATCCACGGAGATGGTCCCTAAAATATTTTCCGTAAACATTTCCTATCTCTCTCTCTCTCTCTTTCTCTCTCGGCTCTTTACATTCCATCAAAATTCAGTTGGTACGTGTTAAACGACGGACAAAATTCCCATCCGGGTTCCGCGGTCGAATGGGCCGAGTAAAACGCAAATATAATTACGACTCTCCAGCAATTAACGGTACATTCCTTCTCTAATTGCGAACAGATTCGGAGCAGGTTAAAACGGATCGATGAAACAATGCCAGAAAGCCGACGTACAGCTTATTCCTCTTTTTATTCAACGCAACATGTGTACATTGTTACCGGATAAGCTGACGTATATTAAATTTCGATATTTTAATCGTCGTCGTTCCCGCTCTTGTCACAGATCACGGCCCGCGAATAAATCATCGTACGTCAATGGCAGTATTGCCGAAACTCAGCAAAAATCCGATGGCAATTCGCCTCCGCCACCCCCGCCCGCCCCTCTCTATTATTTTTATTAAATTTCGTAGAGGACCGGGTGATAAAAATGAAAATAGATAAAAAAAATTCCATGACGCTTCATCATTGAACGTCGGCCAGTTTTTAGAGACTAGCGTTTTACAGTAACAACGATTTTTCACGACCTTTCCCAATCAATTTATTTAGATGTTCGCGGAATAAAATCGCAATTATACGGCGAACGCATTAGCCGCCCGTCCCCATGGAAATTTTCACCGAACGAAAGAGATCGATCGCGAAAGAGATGGATCGGATTTTTATAGTTTGCCGGACGTCCCGCGATAAAAACGCGGTAAGAGTCAGCGGCGCGGGGTGTACGCGTTTCGAATAAATTATCAATCAGCTCGCACGCGATCCTGCGATACGCCGAGGCCCCGCAATGAGAAAGTAAATTCCCCGGGAAGTTGCACGAAGGGGCATAAACAAGCTCGGTTCGCCGCTCCGTTTATTCGATTACCGAGCCATAACATTTACCCGCGCGCCGCTCCGCGCCAGTGCTAACTTCGCCGCGTTAAAGAAGATCGTAGGTTTAACTGCTTCATTATGCAAAAACCTTTCGCTATCTTTTCCCTAAATAAGTTTTCGGCCCGGTGTTAACGTCCGTTATGTTCCGCCGGCCCGTTTACCAGCCCGTTCGGCCTTAAAATAATGCTAATCTAGCCATTCTCAAACTAATACGCCGTGCAATATAGCGGCCGCCGCTTAAGGAAACTATAAACATTCGAAACCGAAGCTCGTTTGCATAAAGGATAACAATTTCATCTAATTATCGCCCGAAGGAAAATCATTAAAAACTTGGATTTCGAATAGATCAATTTTATCCTTTATGGTCTCCCTTATATGTTAAACTGTATGGACAATGGGGGACTTACGGTATCGCTCGAGGTAGAGCACGGTGGGCAGATAACAGCACATGCCGTTATCGCCGTGCACGTGGGCGTACATGTCTGCTAATTAACACCGAACCGGCGCCGCCGGTAACGCGTAACAGAGTGTTGCCGTGGCTCCCGTTGGTACTCAACGGAGCAAGCCTACTCTCCCCCGTCGATTCGGTGATCCACTCGACGATCCTTCAACGGTGCCGGAACAGCCGTATCCGTCCGATCGCGAACGCATAGCGTCGATTCGATGACGAAACGCGTTGTCCCGCTCGCGGATCGATGGGACCGATGGATCCCTTACCGTCGGGACAAATTGAATCCGGGCACCCGCTATTATGCGAGGCGAATACACGCGGATCGATCCGCCGACCGTCTCAGTTCGCTCGTTAAAAAATAAAACTCCTTTCAATGCCCCTGACGGAATTCTATTCGTTCTTCAACCCGCCCCGTCCACTGTCCTTTCTAATCAACCGACGCGGTTAAGTACGTCGTGGCCAACCTGTCTGTCCGGACGATGGAATTTCGGCCGATTTTAATTGCGGATTCGAGGCCCGTATATCTAGCGACGGTGAAACTTTTACGACCGACGCCACCTTACTATCGACTGACACGACCGCTGGGAATTGGAGTGTAACCGGAGGAGGTAAAAATGTAGTCCAATTTCGAGCGTGCACCAGTTCCCCGCACGAAACCTACCCGAGAATTAAACCTGTAGTTCAAGGGGAACGTCGGCCGAAAATTACGTTTATGGAATTCCATTCGTTAATTTCGTTACGTTTCGTTTTCGACTTTCGCTCCGGCTGGAGACTTGTCGTGCACAGGGTTTGTTTTTAATGCACGAACACACCAATATCATTATCCGGTCAGCCGTATCCGATACACTCGCTCTCCGGACGAAACTGAATTCTTTTTATCTTCCCGAATGCCGGTAATTCTGCATTCGAACTTTTACGCACGCGAATCGATAATTCCGGATTGAAATTATTATCTCGCCCCGATTCGGCGAACACGTGTAAAAAATTGTTTTATTATACCGAACCGCGATATTACTGACCGATAAAATTGATATACGACGGACTGATACGCGGGGCCCGCGTTAAATAATGAATCCGAAGGGTTTATTGTTCGAAATGTATTCGATGGAGTGAGACTCTTTAATCGAACAAGAGTAATCGTCGTCGAGGGCGGCGAGCGAAGGGTGTAGCGTGAAAACAGTGTTGATTCGAATTATAGTTAACGCGATTTTCCCGGGCGGTAGGCCACGCAAATGCAGTCGAACGCACTCATGATGCCAAACACGCACACGTGACTGATCCGCCTTTACCAGACGCACGCATTTGATTTGCGGTGCGAACGCTGAACACCCGTCAACGAGTTAATTGCAATCGATTATTTACATTTTTCTCCGCCTATTTTCCCCGCTACTATCACACGATCCGCAATGATACATCGCGCCGCGGCGACAGAATTGCCGTTCAATTATACATAGATCAGAGCGGCGTAGAGAATTCCGCAGGTGTGCGATTTAATTAGGCCTGTTCGAGTTTAGTATCGAAATTCCATGATTCTCCGACCGGTTTATTAATTTGTATTTTCCATCGGCCGCTCTGACAAACGAGACTCGTTTCACTCATTGTCACTTTGTTACATGCCCCGGGAAAATTGTTTTTTTTATTTTTTAGTCGTCTCTTCGTTAGCCGAGTCAGTGGCAGGAAGAATATTTCCGCGTATTAATTAACGAATAATTCGAGTTTTATTGCGCGCGATGCACAAAGTTTAGTTCTGGATTGGTCGAATTAAAAAAGTTCCGCGTCGCTTCCAAAATAGGCGCCAATTACGAGGTTATTCCGAGCGACCCTCNAACGGAGCGAACTACTTTAGAATCCCATATGCATTCACCGCGGATTCGCAAAAGAACAAAGGAAATACCAATGGGCCATCAACGGGGATAGCGTGCCACTCGAGTATTCCACTACTCTATCCTTACTATCAAAAGCACTACTATATGCTAAAAAGAACCTCTCTCCCTGTAACGTTCTAACATTCCTTCCTATAATCGACTCAGGCATTACATTGAAAAAGCATTACGTGACCAATTCTCCAGTTACTCAACCGGAGTTACGACACCGAGAGGGACATCGAATCGTTTTCCGTCGCCGTTCGAGCGAAACTCTCGAGGATCCGTCAGGTTGACAATCTATTTTTGCCGCAACCGTCGAACAGGCTTGAAAGAAGCATTGTTGAAGATCTGCAGATCATCTCGACGATTTCCTTCCGGACAGTTTAGACTCTAGACGAGGACGCGATGAGTGGCCGGTCCGTCGTCGGCGCACTTGTTGATTCGTACTACTTCTTCGGCCGAGCCTCGAAGTCGCAGAAAACTCTTTCTTCGATCGATCTCCTGCTCATCCTCCGATCGATCAGGCGCCCGTTCCGCTCGGCACACTCGCCTTCTCGACGGATCCTCTTTTGTTCGCGACATAATATGCCGGCCGGATAGAATCGCGCAAACAACGACATAAATGTCCCCCGGTCGATGGTAATGCGAATTTTCATGACTCCGCTCATTGTTGGCCAGTCTCCCCCGGCAACCTATCGACCCGGGAGGACTTCTCTTTCCTAGGATCCTACAGCTTGGGAACCGTTCGACGGACATCATTTCCGCCCGGATTCGAGTTAAATGCACTTCGGAATCGGGGACGTTCCCTCCCTCCGTAAAATGGATCGTTGTCGCGTGACTGGTGATTCGATTAATCGTGCGAAAGTGAATCGCGTCGTAACTCCGTCGTTTCACGTCGACGTAAAATCTCGTCGAGGCAGTGGGCCAGTGACGCGGCCGGTTCGACGATAAACGTCCCGCGGCTCGTTAATTAAGCTGTTAGCCATCGTACGGTGTGATACAGCAATTAAAATCGCCGTGCCACGCTCGGTCGCAGATACATCAAAAGTCTCGTCGTTAGTGAAACGTCGACNTCGGGCCAGTGACGCGGCCGGTTCGACGATAAACGTCCCGCGGCTCGTTAATTAAGCTGTTAGCCGTCGTACGGTGTGATACAGCAATTAAAATCGCCGTGCCACGCTCGGTCGCAGATACATCAAAAGTCTCGTCGTTAGTGAAACGTCGACTTTAATGAGCGCCTTGTTAATGACATTCCCGACGGTACGATTATCGAATTAGAACAGGGATATTTAAAGCCGCACGCTAGAGGCTCGGCGAATACGGGATATAAACGAACGATTTAGCGAATCACGAGTTATCAAGCATTGATCATATCTATTATACAATGTAATAGGGGATAAATAACGGCGTTGCACAGCCGCCGCCGGCCAGAAAGGGGAAACAGAGACGCGGCTTTAGCGGAAATGATTTTCGANCCGAATACGGGATACAAACGAACGATTTAGCGAATCACGAGTTATCAAGCATTGATCATATCTATTATACAATGTAATAGGGGATAAATAACGGCGTTGCACAGCCGCCGTCGGCCAGAAAGGGGAAACAGAGACGCGGCTTTAGCGGAAATGATTTTCGAGGTAACTGGCCGGATCTTGCCAACAGACCGAGCTAATTATCATTAACAGTTCTATTAAACGGGGATACTGAAAGGCCAATTACCGGTAAATGCCCACCATTCGGGGAGCAACCTTTGGCTCCTACCAGGACAATCCCAGCCATTTCTTTCCTCCAGGAAATACTTGAAATTAACAAGTTCGCGGAACAAAAACGTACAGCTCTAATAAGTGCAGCGAAATCTTTCAGCCTGCTATTGCTTACCAGTAATTACAATACGCACGCTTCCGTCGATTTCTATTAAAAAATAAACCTGAGAAATATTTCATTATAGACTGTCTATCCGTTTGAAATGCACAATTACTTAAAGCGGATTCCGATACTTTGTCGCGATCAAGCCGATAAGGTACGCGGAGGCCCGATACTGGAATGAAATTTACGAGGCGACACGCGGGACGTCAAAGCCTCGTCGATGTTCATCGACATAAAAAGTCCGAAGCGGCGCTTTGATTTCTGAGCAAAAAAAAAATACGACCGCGCGTAACTAGCGTTTCATTTTCGCGTCGTCTCGCGTACGCCGTAAAAAACGGGGAAACCGCTTTCCGCGTAAACGAAAAAAACTAGCCGAGGTATGGATACCCCTTTACAAGAATGTACACGCGCGCTTTTATACCGCGCAATGCGATGCGTTATAGGTACATAAGTCGTAAAATTCAGCCGCCGACAACGTTGCCGCGAGAAATTNAGGCAAAGCACATGGAACACCCGCTCGGAGCGGCTTTAACCCGCTGACTGCCGGAGTCGCCCCTTTTCCAACCCCTTGACTCGTCCCGGACCGCCCCCCAAACCCACGCTGCTGCTCCTGGCCCATCGCTACCACCCCTCCTTCTCGCCCCTCTCCGCTCGTCCTCCCGTCCTCCTTCCGCGTCTCGTCCAACTTCATCTACGACCTCTACCTTCGTCAGTATACCTTCGCGATATCCTTTTCCTCCCACATACCGCGGGGCCGAAGTATTCGTGTGCGCGCCTTTTCATTTCTCCCATTAATAACGCTCGGGCCTAGCTCGCTCCGCCTCGGAAAGAAATTGCGATCTGACGCGAGTGCACAAGCTTTAAATATGCCGCTCGAAATAATTAGGAGACTGATACGGGCCGAGGGATATTGCGCACTACTCATCGCTTAAATATTCTCATCAAGAATTACGTTGTACGTACGAGAAGAATTTCGTTCAAGTGTCCCTTAACAACAAAATTAATAAAGAGTAGCTACGTTCGGCGTTTGATCGATGGTAAGTACGCGCTCGGGTATCGAAAAGAATATTTGCACCCCAAGAATATTGCAGACCCGTAAAGAACTGTAAGCGCGAACTTTGAAGCAGTAAGTAGTATTACACGGTATTTAGTCAGACATCAGGGACGTTCACCTTTACGTGGAACACCGCGAGATCTCGTCCTTGTTTTTTTCCCTCACGATTCCGACTGTTGCTTCGAATTCCTGCATCATAATGCGCCGCATTTTTACGACCTAATTCGAAAGCGAACGGGTACATTTTATGCGGCCGTAAGTCGGGATCGGGAATTTTCAGCCTCCCTTTCGCCGGCTAGAATGATTGTCTTTTATCCTCGCGGCTCGGCGCGAACGGAGTGAAGCGAAAGATTTCCACGGCAACAGCTTTGTTCAAATTAACGAGGAATTAATGCGGAGAGCAATTACAGACGATCGTACGAAAATACAGTCGGGACGTGTAACTCTTTCCGCGAATAGAGAAAAACGAAATCCGTCGAAGTGCTTTCGCAAAAAAAAAAAAAAAAATTGGAAAACGTTTTATGAACGGTGACTTAACGTGTTCGGTCCACAGTTCAGTGCGATCATTGATCGAGCGCATGCGTGTAATGGGATAAAAGGCGTCGCGGAAAAGAGGAACGCGGTCTGTGTTTTCCTTTTCGCTTCACCTCAGAGTTGAAAAGCAGCGTGAACAAGTAATACGGGATGAAGAGAAACGAGATAAAATCCCGTGAACGGAGGCGGCGATGGAAGAAAGCCATCCGCGGGTGCCCGACTTCCTTCGCCCGCTCCGCCTTTACGTCTTTCGTCGACTGGCCCCGAAGAATCCCGCTTTCACGTCGGCAAAGTCTTCTCGGCCGGGGATAGAGAAGAAAAAGGGGGCGAGATATCCTTCGGGGACCTAATAGCTTTTTACGCCTTATTACTCATCGTTACTGGCTGCTAAGGGAGCGATCGCTGCGAAAGAGGAGCATTCACGCGATTATTATCAGTAGCGCGATCGAACAGCGATGCCCGACGCGCCTTCAAAAAGTTTTATGGATGCTCCGGCGCAAGAAATAGGAGTTATCGAACGCTCCGATCGTCACTGATTCACGGATCAGCCATTCAATCGATTCTAGAANGACCGTAAATGGACATTCAGTTATTCACAGGAAAATTCTCATACCGTTTAGATTTAGACTTAGCCAGAGGATGTCCAGGTGCGCGTACATAACATATGTAGTTTGGTCGAAGGAATTAGGCCACGCGGGAATGAGATTGGTATATCATCGAATATCATAAGCTAGGATTTCTAAACAACGATATGTGCTTAAGTCTCGGTAAGCTTTCCCTAATCTTGCGCTACGAGTTGATTTCCGGAATCGTCCAACATTATTTCAAGATCAACCAGGAACTTGTTTCGTGTAGTCCGTGCAGCTGTCGAAATCGGCAAACGATTGTCAAAGAATATAGAGATTTCTAATACAAATAGTCGCTAATCCGAGTGTACACGTTTGCTCACCTTTTGCAAACGTGATAAATTTATTGCGTCATTTCGCAACGCGTTTAGTTCCGCTGCGGGCATACGCCGCGATCATTCAGAAATCATTTTCAATGTATGAACAGCAACAATAACAACATTCGTAAATATCTACTCTTCTTATTGTTATGCCTTCATAAAAACACGAGTCGTCTGTTGAAATTGAAACGTTCATTTTACGTTGTAAATGCAAACAATAATAGTATGTTTATAATTTGCATATGTGTTCTTACTCGTAATGAAGCTAATTGGGGATCGGGAACGGCGCGCGTCCCAATTTTCGCGTAACTGTTGCTAACCAGTTTCCCTACTAAAAGCAGTGAAAAATAGGAAGGAAACGAGGACGGAGAACGAAAAAATGAACCGATTTGAAGGATCACTCGAGCGCTCGACGCTCGAGAGAGGATAAATCGATTGGGCGTCTGTGAAAAACGTCGAATTTTTAATGGGGTATGAATTCCGGTCCGCTTCCCTTCCTGCCGCGGACAAAGAGGGAAAAAATCGAGCTGAATGTTTGTTGTGATCCAGGATGGATGAAAAAAATAAAAACGACCAACGGAAAAGGGATCTGTTGCATCTGTAACTGAGACTAAAACTTGAAAACGTTGGCAAACGAACGGCAGCGAAAAGATGGAAAACCGTTCAGTCGTTGTAACATTGTGCAACTGCATTGCGAAACGGAAAAACGTTTCCGGAGAGGATTTACGAAATTATTCAGCAATGATTACAGATTAATGCAAAACTGAACTCGAAGCGTTAATTGCATCAGAATCGTAGTCGTCGTTTCAGATTCTGTGCCATTTACTATCGGAACTCAGACTTTTGACTGAACTACTTCAAGCGAATCGGCTTAAAACTGGTCCTGGCAAGCACGAGCGTCTCGTAATTGAATTACAAGTTTAATTATGGACATCGTCAATTATCCAAACTTTAACCTCGCTCGAATTGGCTGACTAAACTTATATAAAGAATGAAATGTGGTATTTTTATCGTTCGCTCGTCATTTAAATGTTGCGCCGTATTAAAACGATAAGATACGATGAGCAACAAGGAGAGGTCGTTAATCCCGCCATGACATTAACTATACGCCATTTANCCGTTTCAGATTCTGTGCCATTTACTATCGGAACTCAGACTTTTGACTGAACTACTTCAAGCGAATCGGTTTAAAACTGGTCCTGGCAAGCACGAGCGTCTCTTAATTGAATTACAAGTTTAATTATGGACATCGTCAATTATCCAAACTTTAACCTCGCTCGAATTGGCTGACTAAACTTATATGAAGAATGAAATGTGGTATTTTTATCGTTCGCTCGTCATTTAAATGTTGCGCCGTATTAAAACGATAAGATACGATGAGGAACAAGGAGAGGTCGTTAATCCCGCCATGACATTAACTATACGCCATTTAATGAGCCACAGGCGAGACTTTTTCGCCACCCGTTAGGAGACAGTCGAGAAACAGGAGATATCGTACTCTCCTGTGGCTTGTGTAATTAAGATTGCTTATCAACTTAGGAATGAGAAAATTCAAAGATAGATACCGAATGTAGTGAAACAATTTTAAGAAATTACGCATCCACGTTACATATTACTATTGCATACTATTTATTCAATTTTCGCATTGAACAGTCGTTAAGAATTTTCGATATTTTTATATTTCGATCCCGACGCTGGGAAATCCTTTTCCGAATCTATTCCACCTTGCGTCAACGAGTGAGAAAATTGAAATTTTCCCCAACCGATACATTCAGTAAACAGGGCAGCGAGCACGCCTGATAGATTCATAGTGAAATGTCGCCAGAAACCGAGTGTAGATTGAAAAAGAGGCTCGGTGTTCTCGCGGCGTTATGAACACATAGAACCGAAACCGTAAAATATTAATGTATACAGTGATAGAGATTGTATACAGTATTTCTCTCTCTTTTTTAAACATCGAAGTCACCAAAATGTGATTGAATAATATTGAGTAGGAAAGTTAACTCGATACGGTGAACAAAGAAAAAAAAAATAGGACAGCCTAGACTGAAACGAAAAGACACATGCCGTAAAAATGTCTTCTTTCCACCGCCATTGCTTATTCCACGGCTAGGTTCTACCCTCAACCCTTTTCAACCACGATTCAGCCCCTTTTACCTCGGGGAGTGATAGCTTTCGAAACGTTACATTATACACCGGGAACTCCTTTCGCTGGTACATCAGTTCATCTTTGTCTCCTTTGGCTGTCGGGCAGAGAGAAAGAGAGCCAACAGACAGGAGAGGCGAGCAAAGAGGACGAAGACGAGGACGAAGATCAGGGCGAAGGGGAGAGGATGAAACTGGATCGAAGAAGGAAGATGAAAAGGGAGAAGAGGAACATAACCGCAGGAACTGGGTATAGGTATAACGTATTATCTATATGCGACGAGTTTACGAGCCTCAACCATCGTACATACGTCTACGTCCACGTTCCCCGGCATGTTTCTCCTTAAGAGTGAACCGTAATTCAGCCACTCGTGTTCCTGCCCCTCGTAAGTACCGCTCCCTTCCTCTTCCGGGCGGAATAAAAACGTGCCCGGGATTTTTCGAACGAACCATCATTCCCCCTCGCGAAATTCCAATATAGAGCAGTGATATCAGAATGTCAATATCCAGCTAAATTCTATTAACAATTTGGTTTAAAAAGGTTTTTGATAAAAAAAAAAAAATTGTTCAGACGAATCGAAGACACTTGTCCATACAGAGACAGAGGCAAGTGTGCTCTGCCATAATTCAATCAGAGGTTTAACTATCAGATGCCAGATGCACGACAAGCGTCGGGCGAAAAGTTTCGGGTTCGGCGGCGGGCGTCGCCGATAAAATCGGAGTTAGATTCGATAATAAGCACACCTGGTCAAATTCGATTATACGATTCCCGAGGGCAAGTAATCCAATTTGCACGTCATCAAGTCACGCGGCGAAACTAGTTCGAAGAGGCAAGGCATACACAGAACCGACCACATGTATCAAATATTGAAGTTCCTAGATTGCGCTGGACTGCCCTCGGGGACGCCAAATAACTGGCGGGGCCCCTGAAAACGCGAGAACCCTTGCCCGGGTTGCGGTCCGTTGTCAACCCCGATCTCTGCACGGACGAACGCAAGGACGCGCGGACCCTGGACCGGCCGGAGCGTTCAACATTCATCGGGTGCCCGGGACCGGCGTGATTTTTCACCGAGACACTCAGTATATATGAGTAGGGTCGTGCAATTCGATTGAATTATTGCACAGGGCTTCCATATCTCTGATAGCGTTGGCACCGGTGCGACGGGACATGTGCCGGTGCTTAGACGTCGAGCGTCGAATATTTACGAGATGTAGATGACGGAGGAATACAACGGAAGAATCGGGAAAGTATAAATTAATTACGCGAATGATATCGTATCAGTAGAACAGGTGAGACTGCGAGGCGCACACGCTTCCGTAACTCCAAATGAGGATACTCGAGAACTTTCTCCGCGTGTGGCCACAATGGACCGTTTGCATGACAGGTCAGAGGATACACTTTTTTCGTTTAACTCGAACGCGTAATTATAATAAAAGAAAAAAAAAGACGATCGACGTAGAATAAACGTCGTTGAATGAAATCGTGAATTTCGTCGTAGTGGCTCTTCTGGGTGTCGGCATCGGACTGGTCGTCGGTTGGACGTCGCCCTACNTTCGAACGCGTAATTATAATAAAAAAAAGAACGATCGATGTAGAATAAACGTCGTTGAATGAAATCGTGAATTTCGTCGTAGTGACTCTTCTGGGTGTCGGCATCGGACTGGTCGTCGGTTGGACGTCGCCCTACCTGGCCAAACTGACCAGCGGCGAGTCCATGTTGCACATAACGAATGATGAAGCGTCGTGGGTGGTTTCCTTGGTTCCGTTCGGGCGACTCTTCGGTGCCGTCGTCGGCTCCGTGGCGATGGAATATTACGGCAGCAAGACGTCTCTATTAGCTTCGGGAATATCTCTGATGATAGGCTGGATTTGCATAATATTCGCCAATTCTGCTGCTTGGCTATACGTGTCAAGATTCTCTTCTGGTAAACAATTTCCGGCTCGTCCCGTAATTTACGGCCGACCTCTGTCTTGACCATTCTCGATCTTCCAGGCGTATCACAGGGAATGTTTTACAGCTGCTTCGCCCTACACATGGGCGAAATAGCGTCGCCTAATATACGCGGGGCTCTGGTCAGCACAATTGTAAATGGACTACCGCTGGGGACGTTAATCGGGAACATAATGGGTCCTTACATATCGATGATGTGTTTCGGGATCATAAGCCTAGTTGTGAACGTCTCGTTTGTAGTGGTGTTCCCGCTACTGCCGCAGTCGCCGCATTATTACGTGCGTCGGGAGGATTCGATCGAGGCGAAGAAAGCTTTACAGTGGTATCAGAGAAAGTCGAACGTGGACGTGGAGTTAGAAGTGATAGAGGACTTCGTGCAATCCTCCAAGTCCTTGAACTTTCGCGACAAACTGCGCCAAATCGTAAAGAAGAAGAACAGGCGTGTGTTCTCGATAATCATATTCCTGTTCATTTTCATGCAAATGAGCGGGATGAACACCATCGTATTCTACATGGAGATCATCGTCAGGAACGCGCAGGTGACGTCGATAGACCCGGCCGCCGTTGTCATGATCTCTAACGCGATAGGTACTTTTACATCCTTCCAAATGAAACTCTCGAGTCCTGCAACTCATACTCGAACGATTCCGTGCATATTTTGATTAGGACACAGGCTCCCAAAATGAATAATAGACACGGCACGTGTCCCGCATTCCAGGTATAGTCGTCGGCTGGATCAGCGTTTATTCCATCGATCGCTGCGGCCGGAGGATTCTCCTCGCGGTGTCCAGCGCGTGTTTGGTCCTCGCGACGCTGCTCCTGGGATTACATTTCATGCTTCTGGACCTAAATTACGACCCGAAAAACTTCGAGTGGCTGCCCGTTCTGGCGATGATACTTTACATGTTGATGTCCATCGGTCTGGTACCGGTGCCGAGCACGTTGCTCAGCGAGATGTTCCCGGACGATTTAAAGAGCATCGCGGGATTCACGGCCAGCGTCTCCTCCGGCTTGTTCGCGTTCATCTCTAGCCGGACTTATCAGCCGATGGTCGATCTCATGACCGAGAAATACGTGTTCTGGTTGTACGCGATAATCATGACCGTGTGTTTCTTTTATTGTCTCACGGCAGTGCCGGAGACCAAGGGGAAAACGTTGCAGGTAGGCAATTCAACCGATTCAGACAGTGGAAGTCGCGATACTGTTAGGTCGTTGCACGAATACTCTCGATACCTTCAAAAATCTTGTCATTTTAAAAAACGCATACTAAAAATCGACATGTCTGCTTAATACGAGCTTGAATTGCGAATTCTGTCGACGTCCTTTTAACTCAGTTTGGGACAGAAGATATTAAGTCCCATCAGAGATCTCAATATAATGATTTAGTAGATGCATCTTACTCGAGAGACAGGTATGAAATAGTGAATATGCTTTCAGGAAATACAAGATATGCTGGCTAACATGGANACGACATGTCTGCTCGATACGAGCTTGAATTGCGAATTCTGTCGACGTCCTTTTAACTCAGTTTGGAACAGAAGATATTAAATCCCATCAGAGATCTCAATATAACGATTTAGTAGATGTATAATATTACTCAAGAGACAGGTATTAAATAGTGAATATGCTTTCAGGAAATACAAGATATGCTGGCTAACATGGACGAGCAGGAGAAACCAAGCGTGGAGAAGAAAAGCAAAATCGATAGCAAACATTAAGACGCAATTAATGTATAGTAAGAAATTAACGATCTCATTAAATGTTACAAATAAACGTTTTATAAATAAATCTAGTAGTCATTTTTGACGCGCATTTCTGTATTTTATATAATAATCGATAAAAATACGACTGCTGGTTTATTGCATGCTGACGAAAACGTGATCACGCAATCTCAAATATTGGGCGCTCCAGTTTTACTATAACCCTGAGTAAACCTTGTACAATTAAACGTATCTTATCTTATCACAGAAAACCGTAAGAAATTGCCACCTCATGCACAGGAAGGAAACTTGTTGATGGAAAATTTTATAACTGTACTAATTTCGTGCATTTTCTTCGTTTGCGAATGACAGCTCCTGCGATTAAAGGCGAGAAACAGTGATTGTATGTTACGATTGCATTATCGTAGTAAGAAGAGTAAATTTTAATCACACAAAAATTTACGATATCATTGTATCAATAAAAAATCTTGTAACTCTGTACATAATTCGTTTAAAAATAAAACGTTTGTTAAACCTTAATTACATTTACTGTAGTCTGCGAGTACGCAGCTGATGTCACTAATAAAAGCAACGCAAATATGCGTTCATTAAACAGAAAACAACTATATATATTATTTTATCCCACTTAGAAATGCGCGTTGCTATATATAGCCCGTTTTTAACTTTCCATTTTCACATAAGAATAGTAGTTCCAAAACGGTGTTTAAAGGTATCCTTTCGAAGCTCACTTCCGACGAGTTAGATAAACCTTGAAATATTATATCATATATATTATATATATATAGATTATGAAAGCCAAACTAATACACGGGTCTCTTAAAAATTTCGTTTCGCAATTGCACACGCTCTCGTAGTACGTTATTTACGTTAATTATGCATTGCACAAAAACATTGTATTACCTTATCAGTACGTTGAGCGTTACCTGGTACACTACTTTCGTAATGACATTGAAACCAAACGATAACGAACATACAACGTGAAGTTTTTACCAGTCAATATCCGCAGAAGCTCTTCGGTATTGTGAAAAGTTGTATCATGGAGAAGACAGGCGAAAAACAGTCAGTGAAAGAAAATGAAACTTGGCCGCAATGGATAGCTGGTATCGGAGGCAAGTATGCATAATATTTGATGTTATCTGATTACGTGAACTTCTGCCTTTTATACGTCCACAGTTCTACTTGTGATGAGTCATGTGGGATTCATAGGAGTCTGGTCTTCCCCTTACATCAATCAATTAACGTCCGTAGGATCTCCGTTCTTAGTCACAATGGTAGAGATATCTTGGGTAGTATCGATTGTGAATACTGGAAGACCGTTGGGCGCGATCGGTGCCGCGATAATTACCAACTATTGGGGCAGTAAGACGGGGGTTCTGACTACGTGCGCGCCCTTAACACTCTGCTGGCTGTTCATTATTTTAGCCAACAAAGTCGAATGGCTGTACGTCGCAAGATTCTCGGGCGGGATCGCCATAGGAATGGCCTACGGTTGTTATTCTCTATACCTGGCAGAAATAGCAGAGCCCAGTAACCGTGGTATGCTGCTCGCGATGGCCGTGAGTGGAATACCATGTGGAAACATCCTAATCAGCACTCTGGGGGCGTACTTCTCCATGACGGAATCGGCAGCGATAGCCTTGGCCCTCTGTCTCGTGATGACAGCGCTTTTCACGTGGATACCGGAATCTCCTCATCACTACGTCAAGAATAATCAAGACGATAAAGCGAGGTCGTCGATTCGTTGGTATCATCGGAACTGCGACGTGGAATTAGAACTAACGAAGCTGCACAAGTTAATCGAGGACCGCAGTGGAAAGCAGTGTTCAGTCAGAGACTGTCTTAAGGAAATGACGGCTACACACTTTCGCAAATCGGTGATCGTAATTGGAATTCTTACGACGTACACTCAGATGTGCGGCATTAGTACAGTCGCGTTTTACATGGAGACGATATTGATGTCCGCGAAACTCAGCGTGATAGAGCCCTCGAAAATGGTAATGATCGTGATGGTGTTCGGTTTGTTCGGATCCATTCTGTCTACGTTCCTGATGGACAAGTGCGGAAGGAGGGTCTTGATGGCAGTATCCTGCGCCGTAATCGCCTTCGCTTTTACTCTATTGACGCTCAACTTTCACTTCTTAAGTTATGGCTTCGATCCGAAGTCGGTGGAAAGTCTGTCGATCGTCGGAATGATTTTGTACAACTTGGCAGCTTTTCTGGGCGCAGTACCTGTTCCTCCTACGATGTCCGGCGAGGTATTTCCCCCTCACTTAAAGTGCATCGCTACGTGCATCGCTAGTATCGTCGGCGGCATTTCTTCCTTCGTCATGGCCAGTACTTACGAGCCTCTGATAAATTTAATGACCGAGCGCTATTTGTTTCTATTTTACGCTGCGTTATTACTTACAGCCGTGCCCTTTACGATATTCTTTGTACCCGAGACGAAAGGCATGTCACTGCAGGAGATACAGAATCAGCTGGAAGGAGAGCAAAAATCATCAAATGATCCCAAGATCATTCTCAAAGAGAACGTAGCCGAAGAAGAAATTGTGAACGTATGCAGTATTCATGGTGAAGTGACGTATCGCGATACTGTCAATATGCCAATACAATACTTGTACGCAAATACCACGTTTCAATTGTAAATATACTTTAGAATCATAGTATACATATACAGGGTGTTCCAGATCGAAACCGACATACTTCGCCAGCATGCTCGGGAGGTCATTCTGAGCAAAAAATGTTATATATATCATAGGTCGATTCGTCTTTGTTTTCGAGATTATGAAAGGAAAGTAATATGAATCACAGATACATAATTGTTGAAGATTCAATCATTTATTCATAACTATGTATTACAGTTATTTACAGTACATAAAGTAATTCAAAGATATTGCTCAAAATGGTCACCTCTTAATCGTATAGACGCAGCTAAGCATACTTCCATGGAGTGCATCCACTGCGTCCGCCCCACTCTTGAAGAGTTNCAAATCGGTGATCGTAATTGGAATTCTTGCCACGTACACTCAGATGTGTGGCATTAGTACAGTCGCGTTTTACATGGAGACGATATTGATGTCCGCGAAACTCAGCGTGATAGAGCCCTCGAAAATGGTAATGATCGTGATGGCGTTCGGTTTCTTCGGATCCATTCTGTCTACGTTCCTGATGGACAAGTGCGGAAGGAAGGTCTTGATGGCAGTATCCTGCGCCGTAATCGCCTTCGCTTTTACTCTATTGACGCTCAACTTTCACTTCTTAAGTTATGGCTTCGATCCGAAGTCGGTGGAAAGTCTGTCGATCGTCGGAATGATTTTGTACAACTTGGCAGCTTTTCTGGGCGCAGTACCTGTTCCTCCTACGATGTCCGGCGAGGTATTTCCCCCTCACTTAAAGTGCATCGCTACGTGCATCGCTAGTATCGTCGGCGGCATTTCTTCCTTCGTCATGGCCAGTACTTACGAGCCTCTGATAAATTTAATGACCGAGCGCTATTTGTTTCTATTTTACGCTGCGTTATTACTTACAGCCGTGCCCTTTACGATATTCTTTGTACCCGAGACGAAAGGCATGTCACTGCAGGAGATACAGAATCAGCTGGGAGGAAAGCAAAAATCATCAAATGATCCCAAGATCATTCTCAAAGAGAACGTAGCCGAAGAAGAAATTGTGAAAGTATCCAGTATTCATGGTGAAGTGACGTGTCGCGATACTGTCAAAATGCCAATACAATACTTGTACGCAAATACCACGTTTCAATTGTAAATATACTTTAGAATCATAGTATACATATATAGTATCTTTTAGAGCATGGTAAATTAATAGTGATAATAGCGATTAAGTGCAACAGAAATCCTTCCAATCCAATTCACATTGAATTCGTTATCTCGAAAATCGATTCACTTCGACGATATTTCATCGAATCGATGAAAACGCGTCCCGAGGAATTTTCTGGCAAACCCTTCGAAACGAATATCGGGAATGATAGGATGAAAAGCTGTTGTTCTTTTGCCACCTATTCTTCCCTTAACCGAGAAACGATGTAGCTATTTCTCTTACGGGCGGACATACGCCACGTCGCCGCGATGCCGCGGCGCAGTGTCCACCAAGGAACTCCACCAGTTTCATATTTTACAAGACAGATATATATATTCCAGTCGGTCTGGCCAACGTTAAAGGCACGATCCCCGAGATAGCGACGCTTTATCTCGCGTCCGGTTCATTGTACGATGACTCGATGACTTTAGAATCACCGGAGCATCACCAGGAATTTATGATCCGCGCGCGATTCTATTTTTCCCTTAACTTATTTTTCACCAAATACTGTCAATATCAGATTTATCGTTGACAAATATTTGTGCTTTAATTTTCTACTACCGAAGGATTAAAATCACGTTTACGATGATTCCCGAAGATACAAATTATTATGATCGCCTGTATCTGGGATATAAATCATCAATTACCATTTCTGGTAATAACAAAGAGCAGCAAAAAATTGATTAATGATGGTAATAACGATATGGGGGAAAAGGTATAACGTTACGTCATGTTATATTCCCGTGACGACGAAACCGAACGTCATCCCGTCGAATTGATTACTTAAGCCGTCACCGTTATTCCATAATAAATGTTTCGCGTATCGCGATCGAAACATCCAACTCCGGCCGATGGCTGGCGATCGGTTATCATTTTAAATTCATTACAGCGCAACCCAATTGTGTTGCGTGAACCAATAACTCTTCGCCGTATCCACCGTGGAACAATAGCCTCGACTTTGACCTCCAGCGCTGTTAAGCTATCGCGTCTGACTCGGATTTACAGGAGAACCGATTTCCAAGCGAATCCTCACCGGAACGTAGAAGTACCACAGGAATAATCAATTTATTCGAGATCGAGATACTTACAATAATACAGAAAATATTCATTTCCGTTATCTTTATATGTCTCATTAAAATATGAGAATAATGATAAGTTTTGCAATAATCTGATAAAACACAAATTAAAAATGAAAAGGAATATTCTTTTTATATGACATTCTCCTACAACTCCATGAAAGCAGAAAATAATCAAGGATCAATTCTACAATAATTCGACGGACTTTTAACAAGTCTGTGTAAAAAAAGAACAAACATATTTCTTATTATATGATTTTCTCTTATCCTCTCATTAAAATAGTAAATATGGATAAGTATCATCTTTGCAGTAATCTGGCAGACTTGTCACAAGTTCCGAGTCTGTACAGGTATTCTTTTTACATGATTTTCGCTTGGAAATCCATTAAAGTTTTTCAGTGCGATCCACAAACGCTTTCTGGCGTGTATAATGCAAATGCAGAATTGGTCGAGGTAAGTCGTAAAAGTGGAGCAAAAATCGGATACAGTTGAACGACTTCCAGTTCCTCGTCCTGGACAAAAGGAGGGAAGAGGATCTCTGATGGCATCTTAAACCGCTCTGAGGAACAAACGAGATAGTTTATCGTCGCGGATATAAACGGCCGGCTCTCCTCTCGACAAGGCCGCGGAAATTGTACGCTCGAAAGCACGCATTGTACATCACTGGTTTTCTTTCGAGTCACACCCCGCGGCGTTTTTTGCCGCGAAACGGAAAAGGTCGACTCCGAACGTAGCCGAACGCATTAAGAAAGACTCCGTGGCATTTTCCTCGCGATTATACGCCGTACGAACGGACCCGATCAATCGTGGAGGAACATTGGTATGAACGAAGGGCATTCCGACGTTATCGATTACGTTCGGCTCCGAACTTGATACGATCCTACATTATTCTACATGGGAATAGTTCCCGGATTATAGAGAAATTTTCGTATCATATAACATGTCGTACATGTAATCGCCGGCGGAACACTAACTCGATAGTTCTGCTACGGCCATCCCGGCGTTCGTTTCAGAACTCCTAATCGGTTTAAACCTGTCTGCAACTAAACCGAGTCAATTATGCCGTCAACTCCCCGGATCCTGATACATGCTAATTTATAATCCAAATTTGATAACGTCGACTCGCTCCCAATTTCCAATTCATAAAACAATATTCAATTGTCATCTGCATTCGTTATCGATTCGACCGCGCACAACGCGTGACATGATCATTTCAATATCTTCTTAGGGCACGAAGTTTCGCCCACTATAAAGTTTTAATTAGTTCGAAAAAGCCGCAGCGACGTCCGACGTCGGACGTCATTTCGCAAATGAACTTTCGGTACAAATAACCGGTTCGCTTCGATTGCCGTCCACCCGCTCGGAATCGATGAAAAACCGGGCTGACTACCGCCGCCGCGCCGCTCCGGCTGATGCGCCAAAAAGGAAACACCGGGATCCATTCGTTTCGCTCGTCTAGACCGACCGACACTCGACATTTGTTTAATTTACCTCGCCGGGGAGGTTCCCGTCGAGATACAGCGCGAAGGCACGCACAGGCTCGACAGCAAGAACGTCGACAACGGAAATTATTGTCGTCCCGGCGCAGTGGAACATTCATGCGTAAATAGATTTAACATAAATAGATTTAACCCATTTGCTGTTTAATCTCGTTTGCGCCGATGACATTAAACGAAACACGAGAACTGCGAAGGAGATAATCAAATTTTGTGAAACACACTGATATGGCGCTCATAACGAGTGATCGAAATTACTCTACTACGAATCCGGCTCAATTTAACAAATCGATATACTAGACGCCAGTACGTCAAATAGAAATATCAAATATTAAAGAATTAGTGGATTATGTTTTTGTGCAAAAAATGTGTTCTCATATTTATTGCATAACTATCGTAATTGCATAAAATCCGCGGGCTATTAACTATCGGGCGCAGCTAGAGTGCCACTGATCGATGTTTACGAGCCTGAAGGCAAGGTGCAAACAAAAGTGCACACTAGCTGCAATAATGGAATGAATCCAACTCCGAGTCAATAAAGAAGTTCCAAAAACAATTTTGCAATGCAATAACCCTTCGCGCCCGGGCAATCGACAAAGTTTCCCCCCGTTCTAAGTCTGCATCTCTTCCGTTCCGGTCCCTTAAAATTCAACGAACCTCGAGGGGGATCGTCTTTCTACTTACAGAGATTCCCCCATCCCCCGCCCGACGTCTCGACTGTTTTCCTCCGCGAGTCGTTTCGCGCAGAGGTGGATTTGATCGGCTGTAAAAATCAAAAGATCGCGGGCACAATGCTCGACGGGATCGGTTCTCCGCGCGACAAGCTGCGTCGCCCGGCGAACGTTCCTCTCATTTTCACGTGAGAATGGCTGCATTATCCGGATAGTGGGAACAGAACGGCGGAACGGAACCGTGTAGGAGTATCGGGCGTTATCAGAGGGGGAAAATCGAATCCCGAATTGAAGTAATTTTTTACCGCGGACGGCCTCGAGTTCCGTCGTTCCGCCTCGACCGGTTTCACCTCTCTGAAGACAGCGATCATCGCTTTGCCGGCGATATCGAGCGAAAAGTTCGCCTAATAAAATTTTACGATCAATCAGATAGATTCGAGGGACTGCGCGAAGTTATCGCAGATTCCAAGTATTAATTATTTACAGAATAACTGTTTAAGGGATTGAGAGATCAAAGGACATTCTTGTCCGACCTTATACCAGCGTATCTAGTAGGGGGATGGTTGTACAAGTGCCAGGAGAAAGTGATGATCTTGAAATGTTTAAACAAAAGAGGCATCGACTAGCTGTTATAGGTTGAAAAGTTCGAAGCATCGCAGCATCGAGCGGACAAAATGTAGGCTAGTAGTATGTCACGAAAACGCCGGAATTGGTTGGTCGCCAAGTCGCGGATAGTCAATGGAACGGAGACAGAAGAGAGGCGGAGGTGGGAAACGAACGAAGGGGGCTGCTCTGTAACCCAAATTCTCGCGCAGCGCCGCGTTCCCCTTTGAAACGGCCGGTACCGCATCCGTTGGATCAATGACACCCGCGGTTAACTGTACACAATGTTTCATCCCGATAGACCGGATCCGATACATATTCTGGGCTCCACGCGATTCCGTTTCATGAGGAACAATCGTAACAGGAAAAAAGCTACCGGGCCACTGTGCTCCGGTCCGTCCTCCGTCTGTCTGACAAAAACCGCGAATTAATCCAAACAGAATGATCGAACGCGGCGTCGACTGCGCTGCAGAAAACGTCGAAAACCCTTTTGTTTCCGAGGATAAATGATATCGAACGAAAAACACCGTCAATCTTATCGTATCTGATTGCGAGAGATTTATTCTTCCGTGTCGTCGAGTCCATTTTGCAAAATAGCCTCGCCTAAACATTTGTCTAACATCTCCGTATTCCTCTCAACCAAACGTCACTCATTCTTCAAGTCTCAATTCCACGAATGAGATGTATAGAAAAAGCGAGCCTGAATATGCCACTCTCGCAAATTAATACAAAGTTCGTTATCGTGAAATTAGTTCTTATGCATACGTAATTCTTTTAATGATAAAGCGGGATATAAAGGATGATGAAGTCTGTATGAAAATGAAAAGACACACGGCGCCGCGCCGCTGGAAACCTTCGCCTGAATATTTATACGAACGAAATGAAGTTGCAGGGAAAGAAAGTGGAAGCGTGGGCTCGCAAGGGATTGTTTGCCAGTCGCGCGGTGGATACGCTCGCGTCTACGTTTTCTTTCAGGCACCGACATCAATTTCCGCTCTTTATTTCTTTCAGTTTGTACCCCGCCTTCGTAAATTATGCCCTCCGCATAAATTAGAAGCAGAATATTTTATAGCGGCCCGCAATTTCATTCGGTCTTTAGCGGAGCGTTCCGGCAATTAGGTCAAACAAAAAGTACGGGACGATTAAAGGATCCGTTATAAAATTGGGGCAATCACGAGAATCACGTTCCGATCTGCGGAAACAGAAGAAAAAAGGGGGAAGGGGTGCGAGAGGGGAAACGGGACGCGAAGATTCCCGTGCCCGATGGCCACCGAGCAGATCGGAATAATTTTCCGAAATAAACAGGTGGAAAAAATGGGATAAGGTTAGTCCCAGGCCCGTCGATCCTCCCTACCCTACATACATATATGATTACCCCAGCGAAAAGCGGTCGAAGAACACGTTACGATGCCTGCGGGAATATTCCTTTGCCTATCGCGCAACTTTTCTTCTCCTTTTGCCCCTCCTTGGACTTTCTCCTCGCGTGCATCTCCGCCACCGTGAAAGATGAAATATGCCCGGAATCCCTCGGGATACCTGCATCGCACCCGATCGCGAACATCCTATTATCCAGCGATCCCAGGCCATTCGAAAAAGCGAATTTCGAAAATCTAGGGAACATCAATGAATACTAATATAAATTGTTGACACGTTAACACCTACGTCCCTGTTCCATAAATCTTAAGACAAATCACGAGATTATGCTACAATCGTACGGTATAAAATCATGAATTTCATTAAAATTCCACTTCAGATGAGACAAACGTATTGTCCTATAATTATTTCGATGGAGATTATTTAAATACGTATGATGATCGCAGGTGCGCAGGTACGCAGGATAATTAAGAGACTCGCAAGCTCAAACGGAATCCATACGATCATCAATAGAGACTGATTACAGAGTGACTGTGCGCGTTATACTAGATTCGGGTAGTTCGAATCATAATCGACTGTGTGCTATCATTGTGCTTCATGAATATACATTAGACACGCCCGCGCATACATTACAGAATGCTATTTATTTATGGAAGTAAGCGACGATGTTTTTTCCCATCGATAACAGCGGGAACGTGATTCGACCGAAATCGCGACCGATCGATCCGGCGAAGTTTTCAAAAATACTATAGTCTATAGTTACCGGGGCGCAGTCTATCGGGAATAATTACGGTAGATTTGCAGTTGCACGAGGAAATCGAGGATAACAAATGGCACTGACGGCCGAAGAGAATCGTTACATCAACGGCAACTTTCCGAGTGTTACGAACGTAGTATTGGTAACGGATGGAGAGGTCGGATTTGTAACCTGATATTACGTCGACGAATGCTACGTATTGTCTTCCCTCGTTCAATTAACGAGCGGCACATAATTACCCCTCATTTTCGTGCATCAAGCGAATGAACTCGCCGAACTCATTATTCGCATCACCCGCCAGAAATGCGACTTTCTACAAAATAATTCTACGTTCGCCTCCTATTAGTTACTTTATACCATTTAACGATCCGACGGCTTATATTTACCGAACGTTAAGATAAAGGAAAAAATGTTCTCGCACGTCGTTTAAGCGATTCTAAAAACAGGAATTTTAGAAACATCGCGCGACGAGTACGGCTGAGCACTGCACCAACGGACGCTGTAAGTGCGCTAGCGAAAATAACTTGGCAGCTCGTCTTAACGTTTCCACGGGAATGACAACGTCCGTGGGTAGAACACGATCGGACTGATACGACGGGGCGAGACGAAAAGATTCGGGTCCGAACTCGTAGCGAGACTCTGAACCGATGAGAGCACCGTCACCGCCGTCGTTCCTTCCCCGCTGGATGGAGCGTGAAGAGAGACTCCAACGATTCACCACTTGCATCTCGAGTGCTTAGCTTGTCTCTAGAACTCTCGAGAACTCGTTTAACAGACGGTAATTCTACGGCTATACAATGTTTTCCAGTTCCCTCGGACGCCGGCTACGGAAGTGCAATAGGTGCGAGAGTGCAATATGAATACAGTCGCCACGTGGCAGTTACGCAAAGATGAATAATTCGAAAACACATTGGGGGAGCATAACGGCGTATGTGATTCGAAGCGGAGTTATCAATGGGTCGGTGGAAGTTCGCATTTCATCCGCGGATAGCAGAAACACGTTTAACTTTCGGCCCGACTATGAAATCACTCGAAGCCCTCGGGCTAAGAGTCTACTCTGCTCAACTCCATACACCGAGTCTCGCTGCTGCTGCTGCTGCTCCGTGCTCAGATTTCGAAAAGAGCACATATCACAATACGCGATGCATTCACGTGTACAGATCTCCTTTCGCGTCCCAGTTACACGCGTCTTTGCGCCCTCCTACGAGCAAAAATTCATCGAACCTGCGTTGGTCATTAATTCACGCGATAAAAAACTTCGTCCACCTCGAGTGGAGTAGAAAATATCGAGTAATTAACCCAAAAATTGTTAGCTCGGAAGTATGTTTTTTTTTTTTCTGCGGCCGAGTTGAACGTTCCTATCGAGGTCACAGTTTCCAAACTTTGACCAACTCCGGCCCATGGATATTTATCGATAATTGTGGGTCGTTATATTTCTACCGTTAAAAGATAGCAGTTAGTCGAAATTTATACGATCATAATTCATGAGGCCAACGAAAAATGCCCGGCTGTAAATTAGCCCCCGAAGTATTTTTATAGGTGGTGCTCGAACGGGGAGATATAGTCAGTCTTAAATCTCGCGCGCAAGCACATTTTTTCAAGTGTCTAATTGGCGATTCGACGGACGGAATCCTCTTTCCTGCGAAAGAAATTCCATTGAACGTTCGTATAAAATGTCTTCAAAAGACAAAATGGAATTAACAGCGGATAGCGCGATGCGAGGCATGAGATAAAGATAAACCTGCCCGTAAAGAGGGGACGGAGGAGCTTTATAAAAAAAAACGTGACCGGTTTATCTGACAGCGAGGAGAGACGTCCTATCCCTTCGGGATTCAGCACGCGAACTTATTTATCTCTTCGCGGAAATCTAGCCGAATCTTCCCCGGAGAGGATTCAGCTAAGTGTGATAAAGCGAAATTCGCGGCTGCTGTTAAATCGTTCAACGTTATCCCCGGAGAAATTCTCTTCTCCGCTGAAATGAGCGTCTTTCCCTTCAAAGTGAAAAGCGACGCGTAACACTTTACACGTTACAGTAAATTAATTTCGATCTGAAAGTTCGAGCAAATAAAAACTGATCATTAGACAGGCTGCGTAAAACGTATTCATTTGCTCATCGAGGAAATATTTCTAAGAAGTAGTAGGACTCACGTAATCATTGGGACAGCGAATGGGATCCAATAGGGCTAAAAAAAACAGTTGGTGATTACGATTCTCGGTGTTAAAAGATATATATCAAAATTTCGAAAAATGCTTCAAATAAAATATTGCTATTACCTGCAAGACAGATCGTATGTAATTTTCTTTTATTTGGAATAGTTCAGGATTAATAGATTTTATATTTCTTACTTCGGTGACAATATATATTGTAGAAGAAAATTTCAGATTGTTTAGGGCTTTATAAGACTACTATTATTTAGTAATCTCTCCTCGGTGATTCGAATCGACCGCAGCTACGTATTAGTAGCAGCTATTGATCATTCCCAGGAAGGACGGTACCTCCACGGCTTTCGGTACAGGCAAATTATGCAAGATTCTAATTGATCGATTCGGCGAGCGCTTAAAAAGCGTGTCGAGCTAGAAACGAATCGCCTCGTAATTATTGTTACACTCAAAGGAGGAAGATTCCACGCTCGGCTTCGAATACACCGATAATAGCGGCATTGAATTTCGAGGATTCTCGTGTCTTAATCGCCTCGGCGAAGAGTACTTTTAATCACGGCCCAAAAAGGGGACAGTGAAACGAGCGCGCCTAGATTTTTCAAATACGACACTGAAAGAATCGAACGCGGCTTTGGGATTCGTCGAAAAATTTCATCCGCACACCTTAATGGAATCCACCCATTACCACCGGTAAGAAAAAAANTTGCATCGAGCGCGCCTAGATTTTTCAAATACGACACTGAAAGAATCGAACACGGCTTTGGGATTCGTCGAAAAATTTTATCCGCACACCTTAATGGAATCTACCCATTACCACCGGTAAGAAAAAAAGGCGATAATTCGAACGAAGGTAAAACGCATTACGAAAGATAATGACGGACGGATAAAGGTATCATTACTAGCTTATCGAACGGAATCATGACGTGCTACGAGTTATCGGAAAAGCTCGTTAATGCGCAAAACTGTTAGGGACGCGTTCCCCGGGGGAATCATCGATAATGAGCGATAATTAATGGCCCACGCCCTTAATCGCCATCTCCTCAAATCTTCACCGACGCCCGATGCTCTCGCACCGCGCTGCCAAACTTTCCCCAGGAATTTGCCGTTTTGCTAAGAAGCCAATTACCCGGTTGGAAAAAGTTTTCGAAAGCTCGCCGTGAAACGATGCTGTTCCGGCGTGCGAGATAAAAGCTGGGCCGAATACATTTTTTCGCACATTTGTACGTCGGCGTGAGAAGAACTTTCCGCTATTCCCGACACGAACTCCCGCGAAAAAGGCCCGCATGAATTTTTTATAAACCGTATTCGTATGCCCCGCGTACGAGTTCTCGGCCGCGGAGGAAATTCTCTTGACACCACGGCGAAACGTCGAGCAAAGTGGTACCTTAAGTTTTGTTACACGTGTGGTTATCGGGACGCGTTTCCCACTTCCTGGCCAAGAAAAAATTACCAACTTCTCGGTCGGCCACGAAACGCGTCGAACTCTGGCCCCTTCGATCTCTGCCGGTGATCGATCGCCCCTCGACCAATCGCTAACCGCGTAATCCATCAAAATAATGAAATGGACCAGCACAAAGCCGACGGTACAATTTTCCCTCGAACCCACAGTTCTGAATTCTTTCTTCGCAGATTTACACTTTGTGCCTGTGGCACAAGTTCAGAAGATAACATCGTTTCGTTCCAAATTTTCAGTACGCTTGAGAACCGAGGATCGTCAACTTGGTTTTCCAACTCGTTCCATTATTTTCGCGANGTGGCAAGTTCAGAAGATAACATCGTTTCGTTCCAAATTTTCAGTACGCTTGAAAACCGAGGATCGTCAACTTGGTTTTCCAACTCGTTCCATTATTTTCGCGAGCCGGGTCCGCACTTTCAGACTGATTATCTTCGACCGTTTTTCCACGTTATCCGGGCCGCGAGCCGCCACTTTTCCCGACTTCCCTTCGTCGACTTTCAGCCCTATTCCTCGCCGCCACAAATCTCTCTTTGCGCCCAGGAAAGCTCGAGAAAGCAACGGGGGTCTTTATCCGGCCCGAAGCCCGCGTTCTCGAATCCTTTCGACGTTACGTTCCTGTCGCCGTTTCCGCGTTACCTCCTCTACCATTTTCGGTAGTTGAAAATCTCTGAATGAAGTCCTCGAGAGAAAGAGACGTAGCTCGCCGGACTCCGGGAAACCTAAAACCCCGTCCCACCGTCGATCCACACTACAGATTAGGTAGAAGTATCTGCCTCAATACGTTCTTCGAGGAGGTAAAATACGCCGCGAGAGGAAGGAAGAGGGTAGATCGCGCGGAACGAGATGCTCCGAAACGGGAACGAGGGCGGGGGATTGGGGCCTCGAAAGAGCGGTTAAAAACGAGGCAAGAGGAGCGAAAAATGTGGTATACGCTGTTCTTCATCTTTCTTCTTTAAACGGCTTTTACGAGCGGATCCGGTAGAACAATGCCCTCCGGCTCATCCAATTGAATATCGAATTATCCCGGTCGATATGTGACAAATTATGCAATGAAACAAGCATACGTATAGCCAGTGTTGGCTCGAATCAAAAGCAAAATTAGATTCTGTTACGTAAGAAATTCTATTACAGATAAATTCTCGATCGATGAAAGCAAACGTACAATATTACAAAGAACAAAGATTACCTAACTGTCTGTAAAACTCTGCTTTAGCTTTGCGAGATTTGATAAAACGATATGATTAATTAGGTATGAAAGAACATCGTTTTACGTGACATCGTGATTAGAACTGTGCTTCTGTCGTTTGAAACGTTTGGTCTTGCGTTGAGTAAAATTTTTACGTTTCGTCTCTAAATTCGGCACCAGTTGGCAACTGGCTGGGTTTCTCGCGCAATACAGTTAATCGGGGATTGTTCGAAGGCATAAAATATTTACGCGCGGCGCACGCGTTTGCCAAGTGTTGGCCCAGGCACCGGGAAAGCGTAAGCCGCGAGGAGCCAGATTCTACATACGAGAGGCGCCCTCGTAGCCGTTCTTCGCCTGGTTCTACTGATACGCGCTCGGCCTCGGTGTCGCGCACAGATTAAACCAAGAAAACCGGAAAGAGAGGAGAGAACTACGCGAAGGGATGAAAGAACTCTTTCGGTCGCCGCATTCTTTGTCCTAGCCAATCGCAGTATATGACGAATGTCGCAACCACGTAATTTCCATCCTTTCCTGGCGCCTGACCAACTCTGGCAAGTGGAAAATATCCGGGGTAAAAAGAGAAGAAATTCAAAGGACGAGCTAGTGCTCGAGTATTTTTAACCTTGATAAAAACTCTGCGCAGTTAATTAATTAAATTGATTGAGTAATGTTACTTGGTACATTTCTGTAACATTTCCAGATCGTATCGAGAGAGTCTTTCGATACTTCAATTAATAATTAGATAGTATCGACTGGGCTAGATGTAAGGAACACGTAGGGGAAAGAAAACAGTTCGAGGGGAGAAAATTGGCGAACGTAGCAGTCTCAAGGGCTTAAGGCAAAGGATCAGTAGCGTTAGTCTTAAGGCGGAAGGCTTTCTAGCTCGTATCTGTACGATATAGGAGCACCCTATTTCTCTACAATTTATGGCCGAAGTATCTGCCAGATAGGGAAGCTCGTAGATCCTCGGATACGATGTCAGAATTTGTGGTATGTTGTTTCATTATCCTCCACGTGGATCTGGGACAATGTTATCCGGGCCGCGCGCTACCGCTTCTTGCAAAGCGTTAACGACGCCGCTTCAATTCCCAGTTTTTCGATTCTTAATAAGAATAAAACAACGCGGACGTTGTAAAGCTCCCCGTTCCGCCTCCCACCCGCGCTCCGTCCGTCATCGTAAAACAATTTTCCACTTTTTACGAGAATTTATATTTACAAACATCTTCATAATCCATAAATATTTCAGTTTTTTGCAATACGGGTGTAAACATCCGAGCTTTACGTTCGAAACGGGCTCTTTTTTTTTGCTTGTTGCTCCTGTCGCATCGTTTCGGAACTCGATATTACTCCGTTTTTCCGCTTGTATCTCTCCGCTATCACGCTTGCACGAAATCCAAACAGAAAATACTGCATACGAGTATCGCGAAATTACACCACCTCCGCGCGTACTGTACTTATTTTCAATCTCCACAAGATACATCTTCATCGGCTTCGAGTTTATCCGGATATTCCGTATTCCGTACAGTTCTTCCCTCTGTCCGCTCCTCTCCGCCGCGTTTCTCCGAGAGCTCACAAAAGGGACCCTAACGAGGGCGATATTTTTTCATCCCGCCTTTCCGTTATTGTTTCAGAATCTTCTTTATCAACGAGTCCCAAGGAAAGTAAAGTAGTGGCCGGGGATCGAGCGGGCAGTAATGTAGCGCTAGGACAATTAATTCGACAAAGTGTCCGCGGTAATACTTTCCTCCCGTCGTCGGTGACTTGGACCGCGCGGGCCGAGCGGTGTATCGAGTACACTTTATCTGGTTGCCTTTTGTGCTCGGCACAAAGCAGAGTCCCGGGCAACAATGGGGTGGCCGACTATTCGCGTCAGTTTCACGCACATGCCCAGGGCGGTTTCAAAGAAGGAAACTTTCGATTCTCCCCAGACGTAATCACGTGACTTTTGCGGAGCGGCCGCGATTATATCTTTCGCCGGATCACAACTCATCCCCTTGTTCCCGGATTCCGCCCTACAGCCTCTAAAACGACAAAGCGTTTGTCTGACGTTTCTCGATTCCCCCGCATCGACGTCGAGTCAAGGAATACACGCGCAACTTCCATAAAAGGACTCAAACGAAAAACCTCCAAATTTTCAGAGAAAAATTCCTTTCAAATTGATCAACGATGCGAATGGAAATAATAGTATTTTGAACGCGCCATTGGAGTCTTTTCCACGTCTACACTCTGTCGGGCAAAGAAATTTTCATCGGCCACGATATTTCTCGCAGACGCTCGGGTAACACCTTATGCGTCCCACCGTGATCCCAGCGGCGGGAGGACTAAAGTGACACACGAGTTCCATGGAGCAACTACGCCGCGCACTGGGAAAAGATTCATGGAGGCCATTATTCACAAACGATTTAGCGCCGGAATAATGAATACAGCGATCTATAGGCGAACGGAAGGAGCGCGCCCGGCCGCCGAGCGAGTAAACCCGATGAAGTCGAAAGCAGAGCTTGCAAAGACTTTCCGAACTGTTCTCCATAAACGCTCCAGAAACCGGCGGAAAAAGTTTCCCCTTTGTCAAAGTGAACGCATTCGTATTTATTCTACCCTTTGCTTCCCCTTTGTATTAGTACACCGTGAAATAATTGTTTCTGGACAGGAAGTCGTCGAGCGGCGCAACATTCGAAACAAACCGAGCTTAATAGTGGCTAAACAAGAGGGACTGATTATCTGCCTCGCGGCAGTCCGTCCCGCTTGACTTTTTTATTCACTGCTCGAGGTTTACGAGACAACGAACGCATCGATCTTATCTGTTCGATAGTACGGAGTAATGTAACCCATAAAATTCCGCCGGGCACGGCAGGGTTACGGGGGGGAGGCATGGGATTCGTCCGTAGCGAGTCAGCCGCGCGGCATAAATCAACCGGCGCGGTGCTATTGTACGGCCGCGAGTATTCGAGGTAGATTCGAGTACACGCACGGGCCAAAAGCAAATATTTTATCCGCGCGAATTAGCATAGATTTTAGGTGTCGCCGAATGGGAGGACGGCGAAGTCGTAATCGTCGAGAGGGTTTATCAGCGCAGCCTGAATCTGAATACCTGAGCGTCGGACTAAAGGATGGACTGTATCACTGATTAGCGCTGCGGCTTCACGCAAGAGAGATTTTCACAAAGCGACGTTCGGCCGTGGGAATCAATTAGCGTGACGACGAATATTTAAATTATCGTAAAGACTCGAGAAAATTAATTGCTACGTAGCCAATTTCTGTTATTCTATCCGCTTTAATCATCATGAATTTCGACCGGTCGAAATCAAATTTGTAATCGCGCGTTTAACGCGAGCGTAAAACGAAGGTTATAAATTCATGTATTATGGATGGAACGTCGAAAGTTCCATCAAACGTCAGGATTATCGACAAGGCGGAATCGCGTGAATAGATGCTTCATCGTTTGATTTATAATTTCGCAGAATTCCGACCAATACGATCGACCAATCTCCCCCGTCTTCCTGACGGAAACTCCGTCGATACGTTTGATTTCGCCGTGATACGTGTGTTCTGATAACGGCCAAACTGTTCAAATTCGACGGCCGGGGGGAAATACGCGAAAAATTCTGCTGGGATAAATCGATAGGAAAAAGTCCAATTTACAGCGACGTAATAATATTCCATAAAAAAGGAAATGAAAAATATGCGTACCATCATATTATGGTTTGTAATTGATACTTTGAAAATATTGCAAAACGTGATAAAATAATATCCTTCGCAACGACCAGATATTCCAGCCTTGCGCTTTTTACGCAGCCATTCACCGTTCGTTGCTCCTCGATGGTCTTATTCTCGCCGAGAGGGAGAGAATTTCCAGAATGACCCAACGAGAAACTACCTCAGATCCACGCAGAAATAACGGAAGAAACGAAACGATATTTAAAGGCCTCGTAAGATGAAATCGATTTCCTGCCAGTCGATGGTTCCACGGCTAAACGATCAGACATCCTGCCGAGACGTTCTCCTTTCCCTCATAAATGAGTCAGCTCGCGCCCCAGTCGTAAGTCAGAAATAAGAAAAAGCGAGAGAGCCGAGGTTGTAAAGCGTGGACTCGTTGGCCGAAGGGAACTATATAACGCTACCGCTCACAATTTTTATTTAAAGGACGGTTATAGGACGAAGAACTCATTTTAGAAAAAGAATTTTACAACGACGACAACTATGACATATCCAACAAATTCGCAACTATATTAAAATAATTTTTGACACCTATAACACCGCCTCGACGCAACGATACGTTACATCGTGCACGTATAAGGTGGATATTATGAAAGTTATTGAAACTACAGGGAAAGTTTGATGATACGGAAGCGCGAAGAAAAGGCCACGAAGATGACGGGGAGGGAAAAAGGACGAGACAGAGCAAAAATCTCCCAGGACCATCGGTGGGTATACGTATACTAGGATGCGCCACGGCTGGGGGCGTGACAGTGACGTATACGAACTGCGCCACGGTGGCCGGGACCTAAATTGTTTCGAAGCAAATAGCGCACGAGAGCCTCGTGGCTAGCAAATTGCATCCACGGCACTTTAGGACGATATTCTCCGGCTCCCCCTTTCCGTTACAGTCGGCGCAGAGCTGCCCCGGCCCCCGTACAATTTGTTTCGCAACGGATGACCACGTGGTTACAATGTAAACCCGTCTCGGAACCATATTTTAGCCCACCGTAGGCAACAAAACTTCGCCAGCCGTTTATTTCTATCCGTTAATTGAAAAAAAAAAAAGGATAACGTCGCGCGGCGAGTAAGTACAGTTGCGGCGGGGGCGAAACGAGGCGTGCGTAAAACAAGTTGGCGTTAAGCGAGAAGGAAATACAAGAATCGTGTTCGTGGAGTGAACGAATCGATTCGCAGAATTCCATTATTTATTTGAGCGGTTTTCCGGCTACGACGAAGACGCGATAAATTCGCACCGCATTCTACGCGAATGAATGAGGATACTTTTTATTGCACTCAGTGTCGACGGTTATGATTTACGCGCGATACGTCGGTACCATTTACGTCCATCCCGTGGGGTAATTTGTACAGAAAGCTGCAGCTATGCGGCAGCGGTGCAGAGGGAGTGCAGGTGCGAGATGCCTCGTAGTGCACCGACGTTAAATCAAATATGTATCAGAACGGGTTTGGTATTAGCCCGGGGAGATGTATACGGTTAAAACTTGAACGCACTAAGGTAGCGCTAATTGAGGAAACTCATTATTGATGTAACGTTTCGTGCGCGTATGTGCCTGCCTCTCGAACATACATATACAGTATAAAGTTCCCGCCTGTCTCGCGTCACGTGACTTCAGTTATAGATTGAATTTAAAAAAAATTCTATCCACACGACGTGCTCTAACGCTTTTGACAGCGAAAGGAAATTTAATACGACGAACTACGTTTTTAACGCCGTTAAAGCGGCACAGGTGGGGGATTAATTATCCGTAATTCAGCAAACGATTAATCCGACGCGGGGACTAGCGATGCAGCAGCTCGCGGACGTGGTTAACGCAGCTATAATTACCGCAACAACGACACATACCGTGAGTTATGGTGCATCGGAGAGAGGAGGGACTAGAACTAGGCGGTTCCCGGTTGCTACACAACTAAACCGTAAACCCTGCTGTCGGTATCGCAATATCTTCTTCGGCCACTAAATAGGACCAGAGTCTCGGAATACTGCGCAACTAAATGGGTATATTGTCATCAGACGCTTCAGCACAAAGCAAAAGGACCACCTGCGGGCGTGCGATGACATGACAGGTGAGAGACATTCGAAATTAATTCAGCGAGCCTCTGCCACACGAAATTAACCCTCCCGTAAAATCGCTATGCGTTCCGTGCCCAAAATCGTTCACTGAGTTACTCACTGTTCGATGGCCACGAACTTTGAGAAATGAACAAATAAGTACAGCATAAATGAATACTAAGTACCGTTTGAAATCGGTATTGGAAAATGGACGTTGATTCGATGAAATACAATAAATACGTAGGAAGTTCCTTTTAATCAAATCGGTAGTTAATAAACGCAGTTCATATTGACTCGACCTCCGTAAGCGTAACACCAACAATTCCTTCTTATTGTTGGATCCAACGTGTTCGCCTAACAATAAGAGAAAGCAGGGAAGCTGGCTGGTCTCTCGTTATTTAACGTAATCGCATCGCTTTAGTCACGGCATTCTAATAAACTTACAAACTTACTCGCGGTACAAGTTCTGCGACTTCGTAGCCACGGCGAAACTGCGAATATGTAAGGGGAGTTGAAGCTCTTAAATTCGCCTCACCCGGAAGACTCGCCCTGCTACGTTTCCATAGCTTTGTCACGCTTCCTCGTGCTACTTTCGCACCCTTGCCTTGGCTCGTTTAAAAACACGCTTATCATCATTGACGCTCCGAAACTTTATACCGAATTCCGCGCAACTGCGCTCGAACTCCTCTAACGCGTTTTACATTTTTAGAACGCGACATGTAAAAAGATTTAAAATCCACAGTTTTTTCTCGATGAACACGGTTTTCCTCGGCGGGACAGAAAATCTGCCAGATAATGTTGAGAGGAAGAACCGGAATATTGAAACTAATGAAATGTCGATTTAAATCCATAGCACGGAAATTGGCCAAGTTAAAAGGGCACCATTTTTGGCAGAATTATTGGACCTCGTCCAAATTAACTATTTCATCGTGCCGGTTGGCTCGACTTGAAACTTTAAAAACTTTCGTACATATATTTATATACCGTACGTATGTATAAGCATCGCGCGTCTCTCTTTTGCTTGGTAAAGAATATTTCAATAAAAGCTTGCTCTCCAATTTATCATATCAACAGGGACTATTAATTATCAGAAGATCAGAGAGAATGGCGAGACATCCGGGGGAAAGTAAGCGTACTTTTGTTTACGACATTTATAAGAGGAGAAGGTGATGAATATTCATGGCGACGGAACTCGTACATCAAGGGAACACCAATTGCAGTTCACTACAAGCGTTTCGCGTCTGCACGCGTGTATTTAACTTAACGAGCCGGTGCGCAGCCCGCAATTTCTACGTCTCTAACTCCATTTCCCGCAAATTAAATGCATCAAATCGAAGATACAAAGCGCCGGACTAAATGAAATTTCTGGCTAAAAGGCGATACCGTATATTAGGATCACTTTCTGTGTAATATGAAACGGTGGATTTTAACCTCGACCTTAATTAAAATCCTCCTTAAATTTACATTAGTCGGTAATATCCTCGACTTAATTGAATCCTAGATGAAATTTCTTTTAAACGTATCAGAAACGCTCGAAGCGATTTGAATTCCGGAGCATCCTAAATCATTGTTCAAACATTGAACGAAGCGATAAAGAGTCGGATAGAAGACACGAGAATATGAAGGGTGGTAAAATACGAGCCAAATTCGTTCGATTCTTTGAACGGGGACCTTTGCTGACTTGGCAAATCATCGTTCTTCCCAATGACATATCGTTTCACGAAGATTGCGAAACGAGATCCTTGGCACCGATTGTTATCCCGACTACGGGAAGCGGAAACATAACGGAAAGGTGAATTGGAAGCGCTTCGCGTGACATTTTCTAGTTTCCTTTCTACAACCGTATTCTACCCTATATCCGCGCGTATAGGCTAACATTACCGTTACGTTGGAATCAAGGCTATGCATCTTAATTTCTGTGGCTAAGGGACAATGCGTATCTATATTCGAGCGCGATTCCCGAGGAAACAACAACAAGAACGAACTGTTCCCATTCTTGCCTTTCTCATTCTTCTGACTTTAAAACGAAATAAGAAACCTAATAACATAACCATAGACTAACAATATGTTCATTGTTTGTGAAATTAACAATAATAAATATTATACATAGTATTTTGTCAATTTCAAAAATTTTCAATGAAATCAAGACTATATTTATTAAAAAACATGACGTAAGTCGCGAACGCGTTCCTAATTCGTNGATAATAAATATTATACATAGTATTTCGTCAATTTCAAAGATTTTCAATGAAATCAAGAATATATTTATTAAAAAACATGACGTAAGTCGCGAACGCGTTCCTAATTCGTTACGGAGGAAGTTCGAGAACTGCACAACGGGACTGCAGTCAAATTTAATAGCCAGCATTTCTCATACGACGCTATCGTTCCAATCGTGTACCACCGGCACATATGTATGTATAGACGAGCAGAAACGCGGACGTGCATCGCTCGTATACGAAGGAATCTGCACGTGTGTGCACCTACTGCAATGGGGGGAGCACAATGCGGCTTGACCGGTTACCAACATTACCAACAAGCTTTCCTTGGGCTCCCTCGTAAAGCTCAGCCAACGGGCAAGGAACGCGATCGCTTCCAAGAATTACTCTCCGCGAATTTTGCTACCTCCAGACTCGACATTTCGAGCATAACTACACCCCCGTTTACGACTCTTGGTACGCGTTATAAAATCTGATGAAATCTTTAATTATGAATAATTAAAATGAAGTATATGATGAATTAATATTCTATTATTCTTCGAGGGACTTAGGACTTTTGAACGGAGGTGTACATTCGAAATGCGTTCGTGTACGAAGTAACAAGTACTATTTACAGACTCGTAATAGCTAACAGTAACTGTACTCGGCGGTTTTATGTAATCGTTAATATAGTGGAGCTTATTTTTTCGAATACGATTAATGATTTGATGACTTTCCTACCTGCATGTTTTCGTGCAGGACGTGGCGCAAAATCTGTGATGTTTTGGACGTTGTTGCACTCCACAAATTGGTCACACTCACCTGCAACACGGAACATCAAAAATCATTNTCCTATCTATTTTCCAGTTTGAGGCCATAAATATTTTATTTTGCAGCGAGGAAGAAGTTTTTAAGGAGATTTCTGTACGGGTAACTTGATAGAATCTGCCACAACGTTTCGCACGCTGGATTAGATGCGCCGACGTAACTGTCCCAGTAGTACGAGTCCGGATATGGCGCGGCGCAAAGTTTCTCCCCGAACAATTAGTGGTTTTATCACCACACAGCGCGGCGGTATAACGCACGCCTGCTACTGCCTAACTTTCTCTATTCTGATTTAGATTAGGAAACTAGCACGAATCCATCAGAACAAAGGTCAAGCGAAACTCGCGGGTTTCAGAATTATGACTGAGGGAATGCGGATTAGACCGGGAGTCGAAAGACGGCGACGGGAGATTGGAAAGAATAATTAAGATGAAATTTCGCGACAAAGGTTATTAGGAATGCAATGTCGGCGATACAAAGGAACCGGTGATCCTCTTAAAGCGGCGGTATAACTTTATCCGTGACCTATTTTCATCGTTTATGAGGTTGTACGAAGTGAACCCATCGAACGCGGGCGTCAAAGGGGAACTACGTTATATCCGGGCGAGAGGTAATGAGATCTCTACTGCCTTCGCCGATTGGTCTACGACGACTGAGGAAGCCTGGGGAGATATCACCGAGAAACCTCTCACGTTTTATCTTTGATTGCGTTCGTTCTCGTTTTTCTTTCCGAAGTATGCAAAATCAAAATTGGAATCAATTTTCGACCCCATCCATCCACGAGTAGAAGTTTTTAAAAAGAACTCGATATGTTTTGCAGTCTTGTAATGGACGAGTACCTCCACCGATGAATAAAAAACGAAAATTAATCGCGTGGAATAGAATCTATATTCGAACTTCTTCGGGGATTTTATACTAGAAATTCACCTCTGACGTACTTCGACGGCGGAGAACAGAGTAGTTGGGACTGGTCTTACAATTTCCTCGCGAATGGTACATGAAACTAAAGTGTGAACATTGACACAGGAATACCGGTTGTAAAAAGGATTACATCCGTTCTTTCGCGATGATCATCGCGCAGTGGATGGTTCATTCTGTCCTCACCGCTCGTTCACCTCCGCGCGTATTTCCTAAATTTTCTATAAACGCACGTCACGCGCAGTCTAAAATCGAGTATTGTCTACGTAAAATAACAGAAATGCATTCTACTAAAAATTGGTTTGCCGCTACGAGCTTCGCGCAAGACACCGACGGCATATCGAATGAAAAGCGCCTAAAGGCAAAACTTCCCCGTGGAGGTTACTCTCGTGAATTCGGGAATTATTCCGACCTTCGCTATTCCCCGGCATTTGCTCAGGGATCACGTACAAAAACGTACAGGGAATTCGCCCCATCGAAAACGGTAGGAAACTTCAGATCCCGAAATTTGTTCGCTCCCAAATGAGTATCTTCTAACACGTCTTTCCCGAACGCCCGAAACGAATAATATCCTGACCTGCGAAAGCAGCGATAACCGTGAAACACCGCGGCGATGACGTCACAGAGGGGTAGGAGAGTGTGCGTCCTTTTGCATAAAATAATCAGGAAAGTGGAGCAGTTCAACAATTAAGCGTTTGCAATCCATGGACCCGGGAGGACGGGGAACGGAACAAAACGCGAGCCTAAAAAAGAACGTTTCCGCGAACGCATCCGTGCGCCATTGGAAAGAAATATTTTCATACCCGGCCCGTTAACCCCGGGGGCGGTATTAAAACCGGCGATGCGAAGACGCGAAACAGGGATGGCTCGGCGAGACAAGGGGGGACGAAACCTTTGCCGGCTTTGACGACAAAAATTCATCGCTGTGCGGGCGGCAGAGAAAAGAAGAGTAACATTTCCCGCCGGCAAAATCAACTCGAAAACGATGCTCCCGAGCGAAGAAGAAAATCNGGAGAAACCTTTGCCGGCTTTGACGACAAAAATTCACCGCTGTGCGGATGGCAGAGAAAAGAAGAGTAACATTCCCCGCCGGCAAAATCAACTCGAAAACGATGCTCCCGAGCGAAGAAGAAAATCGTTCGGTAGCTATGTCGTACCTAATTAGACGTTGCCTATTACAAAGAGATCGCCCGGCTTGAAAAATATATTAAAGAACGAGCACAAAGCGGGGGATGCCCGTTAGGAGGAAAATGAAGGGACGTCAGAGATTATTTTTAGGACGGGTAATTTGATAAGTATGAGTTGTATAAAACCTAGTGAGAATTTGCACAATGAAAACGGTGCGTTCCAATGAGAGGGTTCGTTCTATATGCAAAACTGTATCTACTTACTGTTATAGCAAAGATCATCGCTTAGCGCGTACGAAACTCAAAGAGCAAGGTGCGGCAAGATAACAGCGGAACCACCGTTGCTGAAAATAGTTCCATTACCCTAACCGGGGCAACGTTAACCTCTACCGACTGGGAGTAGGGGAATGGTAGGTAAATCTCTATTCTGCTGAAGCAACGAGATGAGACGAAGCGTGCAGCCACGTTTACGAGGATGAAAGATAAATGCGTCCAGAAAGAGTCGCGAGAACGTTTAAAAGTGCCGCTTTTTACGCGGAAATGTATTTACGTTGGGGGCCAGAGGTGAGGAAATCGAAAAAAGGGAGCGAGACGCGGCCGGGGTCATCGGAGATCAAAGGAGGAGGACGAGAAGAGGGAAGCGAAGGTACGCGAGAGGTGAAAGAAGCAGATCGATGCGGTGGCCCGCGAAAAAGCGTTCGTCGCTCGGTTAGCAGCGAACGAAAAATAGAGAATCGTCGGCGCGTACGCCCGGTCGAAACCTTTTGCCCTCCATTCCAGCCCTTCGCCCGTCTCTGTTCTTAGACGGTAACCACAAGTGCCTAGCTGCCGGCATTACTTCATTATCCGGCGAACGAGGGGCTGCCTACGGCTGCAAAGTGAATCGCATCTCTCTAATTAAATTTTTGTTGTGCCGGCGAACGAGCTTCGTGACTCGCTCGTTTACACCGTGCCCGGCTCGCCAACAAACAGATGTAACTTCCGACTGCATCGCCACTCTATTCAACACCTACTCTCGGTGCCCAGAGCGAAATTAGTTCCCGGAGCAACGATAGAAAACCAGAATCGAACGTTGAACGTGCTTTAGACTTTTACGTGTTGCCGCAGTTAAATTCGCGTTCGTCAATAATTACGCTGCCTCGGCGTCGGACAAAGACACTTTTGAACTAGTGAAACAAATTTGGAATACGCGGAATTATACGTATGCGCGTTTCGATGAATTATGAAGTGAAGAATGCATTGAATAACGACCGGTCGTTCTAGCGTGCTGAAAATTCGCGATCCTCGGTTATCATTATGCAACAAGAGCCTCTCAATGTTTTTGAAAGCTTCCCAATAATAATGTTTTGATAGCCCAAATTCATGAAATATTTTGAGCCCCAAAAAACCGACAATTGTACTTGTATTTAAAATACTGGAAACATTTTGGGGAAGCAGTTTCGTTCGTGGTAGGGGATGGAAAAAATGAAAATCGATGTACCTCAGAATTGTCGAGGTGCTAGAGAAACGCGCTAAGCGTGCCTACGATGAACATCGNGGAATACGCGGAATTATACGTATGCGCGTTTCGATGAATTATGAAGTGAAGAATGCATTGAATAACGACCGGTCGTTCTAGCGTGCTGAAAATTCGCGATCCTCGGTTATCATTATGCAACAAGAGCCTCTCAATGTTTTTGAAAGCTTCCCAATAATAATGTTTTGATAGCCCAAATTCATGAAATATTTTGAGCCCCAAAAAACCGACAATTGTACTTGTATTTAAAATACTGGAAACATTTTCGGGGAAGCAGTTTCGCCCGTGGTAGGGGATGGAAAAAATGAAAATCGATGTACCTCAGGATTGTCGAGGTGCTAGAGAAACGCGCTAAGCGTGCCTACGATGAACATCGTAAATCGTACAAAAATATAGGGCAATAAACTACGTCGCTCTTGGACCAAGCAAACCCGGTGGAAGCTATTCTTGTTGCACTTGTACCTTGAATGAGCATATAACGAAAATACTTCGGCCGGCTAGACGCGCGATTAGAATGCAACCGTCTGCGAAAGACACATTTGTATTGAAACGTCGTGAGAGACGCACGTTTTATTCGACCTCTTAAAATTTTAATTATGACAGTTTATAACGAATGTCGTCCAAAGCGGCGGCGTCTCGCGGAGTAACAACTGCTTTCAAAAATTTAACCCGAGAACCATCGTTTGCCAATTTTATACGCGCCTGTTAATCATTTCAAACGACGTTCCTGGACGTGATTTAAAGAGCAAGAATCTCGGTACTCGTATAACCTTTGATCGTACAATCTACAACGTTGGATTAATTGGTACACGTACTTATGTAAATTAGTTTCGAGACAAAAGACTTGAGGGCTTGAGAATTAAAAGGTCGAGAGACCGCACTCGTACAAAGCGGAATGACACTTTAAAGCGAGAGACGAATTGTCTCACTAATTTTCTGGTTTGGTGCTTGTCCGTGACACAATAATCGTCGGATCGGGTGCGAATCACCGCCGGCCAAGAGGGAAGACAGTGACGAATGGAGGTTAAAAGAGGTAGACGAGAGAAACAGGCCACACAACGAGGAGCACCTTGCCACTCGAGTTTATTTTTGAACACCCTGAGGACGACGTCACACGTTGACCAGAATAGCGGGCATCTACGTCACGTCTGGGTAACCCCGAGCGAATTTCGGCGACGGCCGCGCAGAAGAAGCGGGAGAGAGGCTGATGAACGAGGAAACGAAAACTTTCTAACGGGACAAAGAATGGGAAGGTGGGAAGAGAACGGTGAACAAGAAGAATACGAGGCCGTCAGCCGCGAGCGGACGCCGAGGATCCGAGACGAACGGTCGAGCCGTGAAGAATTCAAAACGGACTCTCGGTTATTGCCAATCTATTCGTCAAACAGTGTCTGGGACTTTCAGTTATGTTAATGGGACGAGCCAGACCTGTCTCAAACTTTTATCAATGCCAATTTATTCGTTGAATTCCGTCTGGAATCCGAGATCGCGATGGTCAATCCGCCAGGTGTACCCGAGAGGCTTGTCATGCCAATTTTTATCGGTTTAAATCGTACGGTCTGGGATTTTCCCGATTCCGCTGAGCAACTTTTCCCAGGACTTTTCTCGATGCCAACTCGACGACTGAATTATAGTTAAAATTTGGAACGGTCTGCCAATCACATGCTCGGAATCTCGACCACGTATGAGATTCACTATATATATTGAATGATAAAATTATGCAAAAATGAACTTCAGCGCGAACAAAGAATGAAATTATGAATCGAATCTGGAAGTTATGAATCTCAAGACTCTGATTCGAGTTTTAATAGCCTCGCATCAAAACCATAACCATGATTTCGAGTTGTTCAAGTCTAACTTTTCGGCGAGGAGACAATCCAATTTGAGTTTTTTTATCTCACGGTGATTCAGTAAAAGTCACTCGACCCGGGATGGTCTAGTTTGATTTCTTTAACCTCGTCGTGATTCGAATCTAGGTTTGCGACCTCGCAGTAACGACATTTTTCGCCATAAAGACAGTACGGCTGGAATAACTAGATTTTATACATTGTAGTTTCACTTGGACGATGTTTCCAGTTATGGACCATTTTTATTGGTCCTATTAATTCTGTATTTTTTAGCGACAATAAAAGTTAGCGAAATACTTGAACTTTAGTACAGAGAGGAATGTTATTCACATATTTTGAGATACCAAAATATTCTTTACACGAAAGAATCACTGGAGCGCGTGGCTAGGTCCGCAATACGCATTCCACTGATTCGGTTACGTGCTAATTAATTAGCTGATTCGGTGCTCGGGGCTACACCTCGAATCTGTAACAAATTCCAGAGCTTCTGACACGCCGTTACTCCGAATCGTATAAATCACGGTTGAGCACAGAAACGACGATAGAAATCGCATAACTTGCATTACTGCTTAACCCCGAGAAACGCAATTGCGCATAACTGAAATGCCCCTAAAACCTTCCGGCGGAAATAATCGATATCTATACTTTCCCGGTGCAGAACATTATTGCGCGTACACGTCAACAAATATTTACAACGAAATTGTTATAAACGGTGTTATGAAACAAACAATAGTGCGGAAACAATGAAACTGCGTTACCTGCGGACTCGTTTAACGTGGGACACGTCACGCTTTTCGGCACGAGTCTACGTTGCATCAAATTCATAATGGTCCACAGAATAGAAATGATTGGCACCCACATATCGAATTATAAAGTCACTGTCAACTATTAATTCTTGTTCGGAACGTCAGACGTGCTCGGGGCCTCGAACGAGCTCGTTAAAAAGTTGAAAAACGAGTGTGTAGTGGAAAAGAAGTCAAGAGATTATCGACCGTAGGAGACAGTAAAAGTGGAGTCAACGAGACATGTCTGAAAAAATCTCGACGAGAAGCATCTCAGATGTCGTCACACGGAGAGTAATCGCATCGGCGTACCAGCGCAGTGATGTCATACATAACTCGAAACGCTTGTTACGTTCATGAAATGCTTTTACGCAGCCCCTTAATACTTTTTACCCCGCGCCATTCTCTACTTCATTTATTTACGCGATCGATAACGAGATCTAAGCTTTTATGGGAAAATATGTTTTTCTCGCGAACGACCGGCTCGGATTACTTTGCGCCCCGCGCGATTACAATCGATGGTTCAACACACAAATCCTGCAATGTCGCCTGCAAAAGATCATTCGGTAATTCCCGCGATTAACCGCCCCGACTGGGGTATATATTTCCAATTTCAGAGTCCACAATGGCGCGCGTTGGCGCCACGCCAGCACGCTTCCTATTTATTTGTATTGTCACGCCTCTACACGTGGTCAGGTTCGATGACACGTGACACGCGAAATTGTTCGCGAACGGACCGCGATTTTCGGGACCGCGTCGGCTATACCGTCGGACGCGTCGATACGGTAATTCGACCGAGGAACGGTTCACCTTCCGTCGGAGGGACGCGAGATATTCGCAACCACCGGAGTCATGAACTCTCGGTACTTTCGCGGACAAAAAAATGAATACCGGATGAAACGTTCGACAGCCGCACCTGCGACGTGCGTGGGCACGATTCGAGAATCGACTGCTCGAACCTACCCTAAATTTAGCATTCTTGCCGCCGCCCCACATTAGAAGAATCGTATCTATACGCGCCTTCGACTGTGTAGGTGTAAATGTTCACGGTAGCCGTGTGTGAAATTTGTTACACTGTGCGCTGCATATATCTACTGTGTGTGAACGACCCCCGTCGTCTGTCCCACATGTAGACATTTATAGACGCGTATGCCCGTTTTAGTATTTTATGTACATATATACTTCTTCTTCGATCATCTAAACACCTGCTAATAAAAGTTAACGATCTCTTGTCACCGAGATACCACTGAAAAACGAAGGATAAGAAATTTTGTTAAACGTGAAAACCAGAGAGGATTTCATTAAATTCTTGAGTCGGTTCAAATATGTGCATAAATATGGATACGAGAATTAATATTCGCAGTTGTATAATTGCATATGCGCGTCCATATTCCAATATTATACACATATTTGCCCGTTTTCACAGTCAAATTGTGCCAAGATATTAGACGTCCGCAATTACATACGATATTGGCATATAAAAATTTGTCTAATTACATTCTTGTATAAGAATATTTCATTAGCCTCTATATTTTATACGTACATATATACTTCCTACCGTATTCAAAGGTAGTACAAAGTCCAAGATGAACACACAACACCGTGCTAGCCAGGCCCGATCTACCGATACTAATTGGCAACGACGACCGTTCATTAATGCCAAGAATATCACCTGACAACGTAAATTAATAATTATAACGCGAGGAGCTAACAACACTTTTGGTATTTACGGCGGCCATCTTATCAAATGGCATAAATTGCGATGTTTCGTCAATACGAAAAACAAAACACTGACGATACATAATAATTTGANCTGCTTTAATGCCATCTTATCAAATGGCATAAATTGCAATGTTTCGTCAATACGAAAAACAAAACACTGACGATACATAATAATTTGAATGCATGAATGCAACAGACTGCGCTAAGGTATCTCGTTAATTATTGAAACCCTGCGTTATGAGCGCAGCCAGATTTGCATACACATTCTCCAGAACACAATTAGATTTATGTCCAAACCGTGGCACATGTAATATCTACAACATGAATAATTCTATCAACTTCCCGAGGCTCTGCCTTGATATTAATTGAGAATAATCGCCGTGAAGGCCCCTTTTCATCCAGAAACGCATTAATCATTAGTATTCACAAAAATGGCATTGTCACGGGCACAATATACTTGTTTCATTTATCCATATATTGTATACTATCGTATTATGTCTAAAAAAGACTCATCAAAATTCACCAGCGAGCAATGAATTTTATCTTCATTCAACGTGAAATCTGACTTCGTTATATACGAATTTTATGCATTTAGAGAAAATCATACGTAATAGTGAAATTCGTGTTATTATCTTAAGAACGTGAAACAAATTGAATTCAATTAGGAACGTTTTACTTTGCATAAAAATCCGCAGTCTACTAATTACCTACAGAACGGCAACAAGCGCGAGTACTTATAAACCCATAAATTACAGCACTTGGCCTGCTTTATCACTGTGCTTTATATTCATGAATATACGATATAGTCCCGTCCTACAAATTTTCGGCCATTTATCACCCGCGTAAAGGGGTATCACCGAATTCCTCGCCGCTATTGTATAAAGAGACGTTCTTACCGGGTCGTCGAGAACCGTACAGCTTCAACAGAACGCATTTGACCCGAAAATGATATAAGCACGCGTCAATGTGTGGCCGAATAATGCCGACGTAGCAAATGCTGACTTGCGTTCGGTTTTGCGTTAATTAATAAGATACGGTCGAAGATAGAGATGGCATAAGTGATGTGTGAAACCGAGCACGTGTGCGTATACCTACGTATTCAATAACCGCCCGTTCGTTCGTGATGCGCGATAATAAAACGAAATCCGAGCAGTCAGAGCAGCGAGAGCTGTGCAAAATGTCATGCAATTAAATTACAAAACTTGGTCGTGATTTCGCGCGCAAATCCCTTGCACCTTGGCGGATACTCGTCGGGGAAGTCGTTTACATCGTTACAAGTTTACACCTGAGAACTTTTTAAGAAACGAATCGGGGGATCGACATCGGTACTAGGGTATTGAATAATTTAACTACCTCACTGAATCGATTGCAATATAAAAGTACGGAAGCAGATTGAATTTCGAATTTAATTCATGACACTCGGCCAAGTTCCCCTTTAACACTGTAATCCGGTCGATCGGCGCTATAAATAAATTCCGCTATGTAAAATACAGCCGCAGCCTATGTGCAAAATTTATTCTTCATATAGAAAAACGAACCGCTGGAGCTATACTGACAAAAACGGAATTACAAAGGGCGAGGGATAGAATAGAACAGGCGGCGATTCATAAAACGGGGAGAGATACGTACGGCTCCGTTCGAACTAACATTAACGATCTCGGTTAACCCTGGGCCAGCGGCAGAAACCAATACCGTGAAATATCTGTGAACTCTACATCAACCGGAAACCACCACGAATTGTTTCACCGGAACTTGCCCAGACGATGTGCAGGCGCAGCTGCGAAAGGGTGCGGGAGGCTCTGTCCCAAAACCTGCAGGATCCAATTTAACATTCAACGCCCTCGCCTTCCGGCATATTTTAATCCTGAGCATTGTCTACACCGGCTCGATTCATTATCGGCGATCCGACGGCCCTAACGCGATTGTCCGACCTCTTCTACTCCCATCGATTGCAACGCGTCCCTGTTATCTTTTCTCCCGTACGAGATCGTATCTCTGGCCTATCGATTCGAAGTTCACCGAGTCTGGCTCGGAGAATCGACCAAACAAATTGGAGTAAAAAGAAACCGACCAACTTTCTGGAAGACACTTAAATAATTGAACACGTTTAACACGTTGGACGCCGGTCACCGCTGAGCCACGGGAGTAAAACTGTCGTTAAATAATAATCAGATGCCAGAGGTAGGACTCCAATTTCCAGCCAAAAACTGAATTTTTAATCTCAACCGAGTAAAGCTCCCACAATTCGTTCTCGCCCTCTGCTTACGAAAATTTTTTAATTGAAATCAGTTGAGGAACTAAATACAAAAATGCGATACGCCATTTGAAACGTCACTGGAATGAACTGAAGCGCAGAGGTAAATGGTTCCTGTGCGAAATAGAGAGCGCAACCCTGCGGGAGGAGTAACCGAGTATGTACCTAAGCCCACGGCCCACTTCCTATTCATTGCTCTCATTATCAGTCACGCTCTGTCTCCCCTTTCGTCCTATATCGTCTTCGCTCCGCATATATCACGGCGCGTGTGTACCTGCACACCGCGCAGCTCCGTACGAATTTACAGAGCAAAAGTTGCGGCGAAGCGGCATCCATAAATGAGCCACGTGTTCGGGCGGGCGGCCGCTCGCGAAAAGCTACGAGGGAATAAATTAAAAATATGCACGCGGCGCCGGTAAACGTGGAAACGTTAAAAAATGGGATCTCGGGATCGCGCGTTAACGCATGGACGGTTTTATCTCGCGTAGGAGTGTATCGTTATTTTTAAAGCTGCACCCGGTCGATCTGTAATGTACATTACACGTATTACAGCGATACCCTATCAAAGGGTTACATTCGCGAGAATGATAAACTAATTGACAGCGAATTATGTGAATATAAATAAACAGTTGAGTCAAACAATAGGGGAGACACTGAATAAAATATTTTCTTTGAAACGCGAACGTGCACATTCATATGTATTTGATATCGCATTATGCGACTGCATGAGATACAGAGCGAGCATAATATTATATTCGGACGTGGCAGAACGTATTCCCAATGCTGAAGCAAACTGTAAACCCTTTCACAGTTCATTCGAGTTTTATTCAAAGAGCGGACACTCGAAATATTTTCAAAGATCATCAACATACGTACAATAAAACAATTATTCTAAATACACGCATGCGATGATTTCCTACCCAATGCAATTAATAATTCTTGAAATTACAATATTTTTTAACGATGATAATCGAAAATGAATCCGGAGTCCCAGTCGGCGTTCCTTTGCCTCTTTTCCCGGGTTTCGAGCTTGTTCACCAACAAACAAAGCGTCGCTCCGCGGCGTTGAAAGCGTGGCATCGCGGATAGAAAACTGTGGCCGGAGGAATATAAAATGTACATACATTGGCATGCATAAAAGCTTCGCGGCCTGCCGGGGTAAGCGAATCACCGACCCATAAACCATCCTTGACTCTCTCCTTCTCGTCTTTGCCTACGAAGCGCCTGCACCGCAGAAATTGAAAACTATCGGCTTCGTTGGCTGGCACTCGGCACGCTGGTATCGTCTTGCGCAACCGGACTGGGAGGAGACACGAAAATTCTTTTTCCACTGCCCGCAAAGTCGGTCAGACGAGAAATCACGCCGAATGCGAAAGAAATCTCGCGACGATTTCTAAGTAACGTCGAAAGGGAGATAATTAGGGACAAATTTAATTGCGACCATTGAACGGACCGGGCCGCCCGGAACCTTTTTTACAACGCGGCCCCCATGTAATTAAGACGTTTGTGCAAGACGTTTACTCCGCGAGCGGGAAACCGGGTCGCGGGTACGCGTTCCGTGTACACGGGATTATGAAAATTCCGTGGCCCGTTGTACGCGATTACACCGTGATGGATAAAAATGATAATGATACTAATTCCAAAGGCGCATCGCGAGAACGCTCGACTATTGGCCCATTCGGGTGAAATGTAGGTACGAGATGCTGGAACGTGCGAAAGACCTGAGAATTCGAAAGGTCGACGACGCGAACGCCTTTTGAATACTTAAATTGGGGTGGTACCTGTGACGTTGATACTCTCCAGCCATCGATTTTCCAGCTACAACTTTCTCGGTTATACGACCGAACTTCGCATTTTCATGTTACACGTTTTCAAATAAAAGCGACAATTATTTGTTTACCCGAAAGGCAAACAACTGCGCTATTTCAATTCGAAGGAAGTTCTGTAAAATGCATGGGAAACTATGACAACGATGCGATCTGTACATGTTTCCATCGATAAGGGAAATTCGTTTCATAGGTAGGACGTGTTTCTGAAATTCTTTCTATCGATCGATGCACAGAACAGAGGGGTCCCGTGTGTGTCTGTGTTGGCACGTGCTGCACTAGAGTCTATTCCTCATTTTCATCGCATTTCAACGAAAGGGCCGGGATTCGGAATTGCGATAAGAATTCTTCCAACCATGAAATTCGCCCTCCGTTTATTTACGCGAGAACGTGTTCATTGCTACATTCCACGGAAACGTTGACCACGTCGCGTGTTTGCTTCCCCATGGAATTTTTTACATGCCGCATAAATACCAAGAAGAAGAATGCTTTGAGTTAGTACGGGTCATTATACGAGGTTGAAGCGTCCAAGCAAGAGACTCGAGCCCGTTATCTTGAGTGGTTCATAAAAGCAGAAGCAGCTTTAATGAAGTGAAAATAAATCGGATAATCGTAAAGAAAGTACAGATTAAAACAGAGGAATCAGGAGAAATGTCCCATGGCCGTGAATACCTGCCGCGTCGCATAGCCGTGGCAAAAGTACCCCGGCAGAGCTGAAATTATTGCGTTTTCTTGGACCAAGTCCAAACACCGACAACTAACAGCCGTGTGATTATTGCAACACATTTTATACTGGCCTACATCGATTCGACGAAAATCACACGCCCGGGCCATCGATCCTTCTACAATTTTTAATAATTCCCCCGTTTAGCGATCGCGGTAAAACTCGTAGCATCGCATGACGAATGTAGAGATTAGAGTAAAATAATATAGGGTACTTACGCGAAACAGCAGAGGACAAGGCAAAATTAAGTGAACCACGAGGTTGATCGACTTTAATAATGACCTAGTCTGCCCATGCGTCGCTTCGTTCGTAAAACAAATCCGGAGAAGAGTACCACGGACCCAGGCAACATTGCACGTGGTCGAAACTCCAACAAGTATTCGCGATCATTTCCATCCCTTTGATAATTATGCGCGATTACGCGGAAAGTAATATCACGTTTTCCTCAAACACGCGACCTCTCTCGATCACGTATGCAATTCAAGGTCGAGCGTTGTGCGCAACTCGCACACGGTCGGGCTAGAAAAACTAACAATAACAACGGAGGCAGCGTAGCAGCAACTGCATCCCTAAAACGTTCCCGTCGTAATTTATGTTGCATTTCATCTCGTTTCGTTAAAATCGTCGCGGGCGAAACTCAATAGGCTCGATAAGAGGGGTAAAGTAGAGAAGGAGATGGAGAGCATAGTGATTTAAAGAGGCATGCAACTGACAGCCAGATGACAGCTGACCGAATAACCCGAGTACGTATTCGCCCCTCCCACCGGACGATTTCGGATTTCACCCGGAATCGACGAGTCGACAGGGGTGTCTTTTGTCTCAATATAATAGGAGAGCTTACCACCTTGCTTACGAACTGGCATCTTGATTCTGTCGACGAGTAAATCCTGGCGCACTGTCGGAGCGAAACACCGCAAACGAGGAGGGGTGGCGACCACGACGACGACGGCGACGGAGAAACGCGTAAACGGCACCGATTCGCGAAGGGGTGAAGAAACGGGAACGAGAGTCGTATAGCACAAGCACAGCGTGTCACTTAGTACTCCACGATCGCGCACGGTTCACTATTGTCACGCGAATCGACGACGACCTGTTTCACGGGCGGCGCAGACAGGCATGTACACGGTTCGGCACGTCACTCGCGAGACCTCCCGGTGGCCCGTCGAAACGTGGTAAAACGAAACGAATATAAACACAGACCGCCACCACTCGGCCACAGGCAATATGGCGTCGCGCTGAGCCTAGCAGCCGGAGGACTGACTGACTATGTAATCGAGAGAACGCCACCTCCGATTGGTCGATCGCACCATGCATGACGTCACGTTGTCACACACTTGCCACCGAAAACAACCCCCTTCGAAAACAGACGGACATGCGTTCGAAACTATGTGAAAGAACTGCGTAAAACAATTGAAAGTGACTGTTTCGTTGTAACAATGCAAGGATTGTTGATTCTAAATTGATCTGATACATATATTATTTCTATATTGACGATAAAAGTTATTTGTCTCATTTGTATGTCATACACAGCTTGATGTAATACTATTCTCACGTAATTCATACGTCGAGCACAGGCGACGTAACATTATTTTCTTACAAATAAGATGACGAATGCTTGCAATGAAATTTTAAAGTAATTATCTCCGCGAAGGGTTGATTAACTCTTACCGGCAGTATATTCAAAACTCGGAGGGCTTGTCTTCGTAAATGGTCGCCATACGTCGCCAGCTAACAATGCGCCACGTAGTGACATCTTATGTAAAAAATGCATACAGCGCGGGTAATATAGACGTTTTATTTANCGAGGGCTTGTCTTCGTAAATGGTCGGCATACGTCGCCAGCTAACAATGCGCCACGTAGTGACATCTTATGTAAAAAATGCATACAGCGCGGGTAATATAGACGTTTTATTTAGAATTATACATTTTACTTGTCACGCGTAGAAATTTAAATATTTATCAGTTTATCGACGAACATTATTTGTATTCCATCTATTATTCCATTGGTAATGAATTTATTTGTCAAGAATCAGCTATATTTAAAAACAGAAATAAAAATATATTAAAATCGATGTTAAGCGTGCTGTATTTAGTGTGCATTCAATATAAAACAGGTTTGAGTTTATAAAATATAATGTACTAAAATAACATTGACATATACATAGCTTTTCATTGCGGAAGTATTATTCAATTAACGCAAGATATCATTTTTAATATATAAATTTATAATGATTTAATACATTTTATTATTAATTTAGCATAATAACATTAATTAATGAGCTAGTTAAAATAAAATATAATAATACAACTTTACGTTTGCAAGTTGTGTATAAATCACTGCACGAGTGTATCCAGATGATTCTTGTTGCATGCGCCGTTCCTTCCCACGGAATGATTAGTTCATTTAGTTTACTTCATAGAGTTCATTGCCCTTCCGATAGGTTTCGTGTTATAAATGTAGGTATGTTAGTTTCATTTCCTTTGAGCTCCGAATCTTGATTTACGTAATCTAATTGATCCTCAAACATAACGTGACGACAGCTACAAACACGTAGCAAGCTAGGATTTCAACATAAGGTAACTGATTGCTTTAAGATTCATTTTATTGGCTAAGGAGTGTCCTTATTTCTTTGTGCATATGGCAAAGGAAATCAACGTAACTCGGGTTCCCATCGTTTCCTCTATCCTCAACTAAGAAATGACGTAAGACCACTTCAAGTTTTTCGCGTTGCCTCACTATAGTTAACTGGAAGGTTTTAATAGACCGTCAGTTTTGCACGAAATCTTTGACGCATTTCATACCCTTGTGATTTACTTACCCTCATACAACGATGCCTTTCCATACGTACGCGGCTAATGATATCGTTAATTCGTTTATTTAGTGGAGTATCTAATACTGGCAGTGCAGTGTTATCCGTGTTAACTTGAACTACTGATGGGACCCCAAACACTGCCTGTACCCACTTTGGAGAAAGTGCCAGGCCTAGCCACAGGAACATGTGGATACTGTTTTCTGAGGAATGGAATTAATATTGTCAGCATAATTTGGAGAATCGCAAGGTTTACAATAAAATAGTACTTCGTACCGAGTAAGTACGCGCCGTCATCCGTGAATTTATCAATAGAACAACGCAACATTTGTGGTAACTCTGTGTCTTGCGGATCGACGTCGTGCAAGGGGAGTAATCTTGGATAGATGTACACAACTGATATTGAAATTGGCATAGTCGCAACTGCTTGCATAACGAAAGACCTGTCATCAATGGTCATGTCGGCACCTGTGAACAAAAAATTGCATTGATATTTTTATCCTAATATTCATAGTAAACACGGAAAAAGCATTACCGTACCTCCACATAATGCGTCACTTTTCAGTAACGAGTTGATGTAAAGTGGAAGCAGTTTCATACATTCTGGTAATATTAGTTGACCAGCGTTAGATGGAGTAGCACAGTGTTTTCGATATGCAGCCAGCATGTTTGCACATCTCGAGATTAAACTATCCTTTACAGTTTTTGGAGTTGATTCAATTAGTTTGAAAACACCTGAGATGAAAATCAATATTAGTTAATTGATATGAAAACTCTCAATGGTATAATATTGCTTCAACTTACCTAGTTTAGAGAAGTAATTTATGATCGCGTCTAAATCACATGACCGGTATAACTCAGCCATTTGAGATGAAGTTTTTAAACTAAGATTAATAATACGCAATCTCCTGATTCCACTGCAGGAAGTGTACAATAATGCTGCTTGAATATATACACCTTCGTCTTCCGTCAATTTATCATCGTGTTTAACTTCCACAGCGATGGCCTAAAATATCAAACGCACAAATCAATTGTTACGTTTAAATATACATAAGTAATAACTTAAATACATAATAAAATTTTACCTTATTACAATCTATACTAGCTAATTCCATATCTGTTGTATTTGACATAAAGAAGTGACCAAAGAAATCAGTTGCCCGAACACCAGTAGACGTACGTACACGCATTATTGCGTCAAAGGCAATTGGTCTACTAATATTATTAATTACATCCGCAATTAAACGATCGCCATCAATATCAGCCTGGAAGAATAAAGCATTAGTAGTATCTTTCATTCTGTCCATTGAGCTATTGTTACAATTGTTACCTGGAAATAAGTGTACTTGTAGACTTCTCCTCCGGTCAATCTAGCAACTTGTCCTATCGTCGCTATGTCCACGTACGAATTATTGAAAACAAATAAATCAACGGAGCATCCCGCAGCTACACATTCCTGACCCAGATTATTGTAAACGTTATTTTGTGGAGCTGAAACCGTAAATCAATTTCGTATTACAAATGATTAAAATACAGTTATTTATGAATAATATCGAAAGGAATACCTAATACAGTTTTCTCTTTCTCTGTTCCGAGAACTTTTCGATCGTCACGATTTTTCAATTTCCCCGGGGCTTCGGCAATGGGCAGAGATGAATGGAAAACGATTAATTTCCCAGCGCAATCCGACGCCTGAAATGTCGATCAGTATTTTAACAAGCGAGTGTGATAATAATTTTGCTATTCTATGTTACGTATAAATACCTTCAATGCTTCTAATCCAGCTTGTATAGCTGGTGCAAGAATCGTTTCTGTCTCACGAGTATCTGCAAACATTGCCGGTATCTGTGTCATCAAGCCATCGATAACAGACTCGCTCTCTTCAACGTCGCATAAAAATCCATCGAGAAGTGGCATAAAAACATCTTGTATGTCTCCGACAACCATCATTTGCGGTTGAGCAAGGCAAGAATTGATGTTGTAAAAGTGCACTGTATTATTGTACGTTATAAATCCTACTTTCATGTTCGATTTCGATTGACCAGAGTCAACGGGTAAATGCCGCAAGATTGACTTCATTTGCATACACAGTAGATTAACTAAACCAGACTTTACTGTGTTGTATGATACGTCGATCACGAATACAATAGCTGGTGGTTTTGGAAAAGTATTGTTCTGAAATAAATATTCCAATATGAAACTACTGCAAGGTATCATGAATCATAACATTTTCAATGCATGTCATACTCTGCAATAATCCTTAGTAGCAACATATTCGTAAGTTCCCAACATTAATTCCGGTCTTTCATAACGATCCATACGCTGGCCAGTATGGTCCAAATGTTGAAAGTATTCGGCTGGAACTAAATTAAAATTCCACAAAGAATTAACACTTGTAATATAGAAATAAATACCATACAAATATATACGCTTACCTTCTGTGGTTGCTTTACAAAACATGCACAGGAATCTTCTACCTGCATCAATAAATTGCATAAATGGACTCATGTACGCCTTGCATCGTACGCAACGAACGGGACCAATTTCACCCATATCTACTATAGGTGGTTCGTATTCTCCTTCTACCAGACGAGCCATTGGATTCAATATTAGACCAAATGGAACATTCGTCTGAAAGCAAAAATTATTGATAAAGGTCTTGCATAGTATTAAAGAGACAGATTCACATACAAAATCGTCAACATACTTGTTTTATAATATCTGCTGTGGTAGGAACAGTATACATAGTAGATCTGATATATCTAGGAGATGCATTTCCTTGATCTTGCGTTACGAATTTAGTTGTGACCAACGGTGGAACCAATCCCTTTTGATTCGTTATGAATACACCACTTCTGATGCGTTGATCATCCTGCATCACCTGAATCTTTAGGGACAATCATACAAAAGAATTAATTAAGAAACTTAAATAATATACGGACTTCGTCTAAAATTTCTTACTGGACTCGGCATTTGTTCAGGATCCAAACGTCTAGCTTGCTGAGATTGCATATCCGGCTGGTATCCACTTGTCATGCCTGGCGTCGGATATGAACCTCTCTGAGCATTATACATATCCTAAAATAAGAAGATACTTGTAATCGGACATCACATTCGATACTCCTACGTTCTGCTGATAACAAACTTACATTGTTGTAGCCTTGATATCCTGCATGCTGATAGCTCGGCATCGTACCAGCTGGATTTCGATTCACTCCTACAGGACTGCGCATGGTCTGTCCTTGCATGGGAGGTCCAGACGCATATGGTCTTTGACCAGACGGTGGTAAATTTGTACCAGAATTCAACTGTCCTACTGTCTGACCGGGCAGAGGAGGCATTTGCGAACCAGGCATGTTTTGTTGTCCTATTGAAGGCGGCCTGTTGAAACTCTGTTGATTCGTCAACAGAGGCGGTGGAGCTCCTTGTTGACCTGACATCGGTGGATGTATGCTTTGCTGATTCATCACTGGAGGACCAGACAAATTAGTCACGTTTGGTGGTTCTGGATAAGAGTGGCTGAGTTTCTGTTGTCCTTGCGATGTAGGATAATATTGGCCAGGTAAAGGTGGTCCAGGCAGAGGTGGACCAGACAAATTTTGTTGAGCCTGCAATGGTGGTCCAGACCAATTCTGTTTAGATGTTTGAAGCGGTGGTCCAGTCAAGTTCGGTTGCCCATGCACTCCTTGCATAAGCGTATTGTTATGAGTCTGTTGGTTTGGCAATGAGGGCTCAGGTAAACTTGGTTGGCCTGGCGGCATTCTGGGATCAGGAACATTCCGTGAACCAGGTAATGGCGCAGCTGTGGATCTCTGTTCTGTTGGTGGTCTGGGAAAGTTGGGCTGAGCAGATGAGTCAGCAGCATTCGCTTGGCCAGCTTGAGGTTGACCCGGGAAAGACATCCCTGCATTGAACATTTGTTCTGATGGTAAATTTTGGCCAGGATAATATTGGTTAGCAGTAGTTCCTGTAGAATGCCCTGAGAATGGAAGACCAGCAGCCTGGGATATAGGCTTCGGCGCTGACTTTTGCTCTTGCACGTTTGATCTAAGAATAGGTGGTCCAGATTTCCCACCAGGATCAGTTTGCCCAGCAGAACCTATTATAATAACGTTAGTTTTTCTTGGTTTTAATTACAGTAATTCTCATTTGAACTATCATTCTTACCAGTTCCAACTGCCGGTGTTTCCGACAAATTGTTAAAATCATTTACATTTGAAGCAGCAGACACCGTCGGACTACTTTTTCCTGGTAAGGGCGGCGGAGGAAAGTTTTGCTATAATACAAAATGAAGATTAAAGAGTGATACATTGAATACTCTGTAAACACATGGTCGAAAATATTTTATATAATTACCGTAGATGGTGGTCTTTCACCCAGAGACATACTCGTCATTTGATTAACTAAATTATTTTGACTCGTTGGGGGTGGCGGCATATGTGGATTATTTGTTGATTCATACTGAGTATTTCCTGTAAAATCATGTTATTATAAGAGAATCTTAAGTACGCACTATGAGGAAAAGAATCCCAGTGATTAATACATTACCTTGTGTTTGTATATTATTTACATAGTATGGTGGTTGAGGCTGATGTAAATTAGGAAGGGGAGGTCCTGGTATAGGCTTCTGAGGAGCATGAGTTTGAGAACTCATTGGAGGTCCTTTCAACACATTCGGTGGAACGTTAGAATTTACTTCCCCATATGGAGCCGAAGTAGGAGGTCCAGGGAAATAACTATGCTGCTGTTGCTGTTGCTGTATGTATTGTGGATTCATTTTTTATCCTAATTAAAAAGAAGAATTCATTTTACAAGGTATGTTTTTTCTATGTCCTCCATTTCTTTGGAATAATTATATTTTTTCTTAAAGCTAAGATTATGCACAAATCTATTGAAGTCTTCTAATAGTATTCGTATTCACAAAAATATGTGCATTCAGGGTATTGCTTAATGTTTTACATACATTCTTCTGTTACAACAAGACTTATATAAACTTCTAAGTAACGTGGTCATTAGTCTATTATAAATGGACAATTTACAAAATATGTAACATATTGACAGACAGGAGATAACCTATACAAAATTAAATATACAATTACTGTGCATTATACTGGCTGCCTACGTGAAATGTCTGCATTAATCATTTAAGAACCTTTGCTCCGTGGAGTAAATTACCATCAAATATTGCTTTAGAATGGTAAAACTGAACATGCCATTTTCCACAGAATAATGCTTGGAATAGAAACACCGGGAAGAGAAATAATCGAAATCGTTATGAAATACGAACTACTTACGTTGTGTCATTAAACGTATTTGAACCATAACAAAAGTTAATATTTCCACAAATGTTTACACTAAATGAAGAAAATGTTCGCTGCAATAGAGACTGCTGCCGATGCCACGTAAGGTGGCATTGCGCATGCGCCTAATGCACGCTGACGAGACACGTCATAATAAAAAATTAGAACATTGTGAAAGGGTCATTTATATGGAAAGGAAGAATATTTTACTTCCAATATGTGTGTTTATTATTAAAACAGAATTCTGGAATTAATCATAGTAAACGTAAACATTAAATAATTACATATTAACGCGTGAAATATTGAAAGCTGTTGGAGAGAACACACGTCCTGTAATTTTATAACTGATCAGTTGGTATATACAAAAGCGCTTAATTCAAGAAGGTCATGGTCCACGTTCTGTGCTCGACATTTCAACCATTTCAACTATTTGTTCCTATTGCATTCCTGTGTCTATTCTTCGAGTTTACTGTAAAATTAAAAGTCATCAATGAAAGCGTGGTAAACTTATATGTACAATATAATATTTCCAAAGGTACCTCTAGCGTTAGATTGCGGTGTAGATGAATCAAATAAACGAGTTTAAATAAATCGAATGCGCCGCATGAAACTGTCATCATAGTGTCAATCGCGTAGTACGGATCGTACGAATTTTTATATAGAATACACATATGAAAACAGACGTATGAAATGTATACGATTAATAGAATTTTAAATCGGAACTCATACGCTTCGTTTAGATTTGACAGCGTTCTGCGTAATTCGGAATAAAGCCACTTCAAAAGTTTATATCTGAAATCTAAGTTGCAATGAAACTAATTAGTTTTAGGCAATAAAATTGTTTGTAAAAGGAGTTATTGAAAGACGTACCTTTATTCGTCTCCGTCGTCTCGGAGATGGAATAAAAACGCTTTCGTTTAGTAATCACGTCTAATGTCAACTTTATTTGTCGGAATCTGAATTTAACTTTATTCATAAACGCGACAAACGAACATATTATTATAACGTTGACGAAATCTGGTATTTGATTGAATATCCACCACAAAACGTACATGTAATCTGAATCATTGTCTAATAATCCATAGTAATCCACTAAGTTAAACATTATGAGCGCAAACACTGTACTAGTAATTATAACAATGTCATTTTTCATAGACAAAACATAATTGATTTCTGTATTTAAAAATTTCACGTTCGAATCAACGAAATTAATTTGTTCGAATATTTTCTTTATTCTTGAACTTTGACGCATACTTGAAATCATTATTAGAGGAAACAACATCAGGTTTGCGTATAACCGAATTAGTCTAACTAAAAATATTTCATTTATAGGAAGAAATGTCTTGAACATGTCATTGGCATAATTCCGTAGATATAAATAAAGATTCGCATACAATATCAATAATATGATCACATATATGTGATCTGTATACATCGTTTTAAAAAATTGTATAGGATATAAACCTGTGAACGAAGAAACTGTTATTAAAATACGTCCTCGAATATTCTGCTGTTACAAGTGAATTTTGCTTAGGAAGCACCGCGAATATCTAAATTAGTCCTAAACGCGTGTTTTACCTAGAATTTTAGTTACACCCAGCAATAACCACGATTCGTCGTAAACATTGGAAGGATGAAACAATTTCATGGTCTCACGTTTTCGCGATTATATACAACAGCTTCAATTAAAGTAATGCTTTGTACTGTGCTGGCTTCACTTGTATGAAAACCGTCAATATTTTTAGTCGCATGTTAACTAATGTTGAATAATTAATTATTAGTCGCATTATTAATGTATTTTATAAAAGTGGAAGGGGAA
>SMSR01015967.1:16140-26270 GCA_019453355.1 Ceratina japonica | reverse complement strand
CGGACCGTACCGTACCGTACCGTAACTTTCACGTAATTTTTGGAGTCGGGCCGTAAAAAAGTAGGGCCGTAGCAAAGAGTCTAAGGGAAACCCGTACATCGTACCTTCAAAAATTACGTACAAATTGATCTGAACCTTAGGGGGTCGGCAGTTAAAGAAAGGTCTAGCATGTAGTCGAAACTGCACAGCAGGTGGTGCACCCACACTTTCGCGCTCGTCTCGAGAAGTCGCCAGTCCTTTCTGAGGGCCCCATGCTTTTACATGGGTTTTCCTTAGACTCTTTGCTACGGCCCTACTTTTTTACGGCCCGACTCCAAAAATTACGTGAAAGTTACGGTACGGTACGGTACGGTCCGCTAGTGTGAACGGACCCTTACACGACCAAGCTGACTTTGTAGATCGGTTTACGACACTTTTATCCGTACGTCACGCAATGCGACGTGGAGGTGATAATTCATCTGTACGAGCACCTCGGCGCCCGACGCGTCGCCGGTATGCTCGACGGCGTTTTCGCATTTTGCTTAATGGACATTAAAAATAGGAGAATCCTCATCGCCAGAGATCCGTACGGCGTCAGACCGCTCTTCAGACTGCGTTCCGACGACGGACAACTCGCGGTGTGCTCGGAGAGCAAGGTGAGCCGGGTACGACGCGGTTCTAAACGTCCGTCGTGTCATCGATCCTCGATTTTCAGGGCCTGATGGAAATGACGAAACAAATCAAGTCCAAGTGGACGCTGGAACCGTTCCCTCCGGGCTTTTACGAGGAGTACGAAATCTTGAGCGACGGTAGGACGAAATTACTGTCGAAGGTAAACTATCACAGACCCGGGGACAAGCCCGTGTTTCAGACCTCCGTCGTTTACAATGGTTCGTTGAAACGCGTAAAACGGTAGCCGCGGGGATCGCAAACGTATCGAATGATACAGCGGTGACGAATTCGATTTCAGAGTTGAGCAGCGCAGACGTATGCGCGAACATAAGAAAGCTGCTCGTGGCTTCGGTGAAAAAGNGAGCACCTCGGCGCCCGACGCGTCGCCGGTATGCTCGACGGCGTTTTCGCATTTTGCTTAATGGACATTAAAAATAGGAGAATCCTCATCGCCAGAGATCCGTACGGCGTCAGACCGCTCTTCAGACTGCGTTCCGACGACGGACAACTCGCGGTGTGCTCGGAGAGCAAGGTGAGCCGGGTACGACGCGGTTCTAAACGTCCGTCGTGTCATCGATCCTCGATTTTCAGGGCCTGATGGAAATTACGAAACAAATCAAGTCCAAGTGGACGCTGGAACCGTTCCCTCCGGGCTTTTACGAGGAGTACGAAATCTTGAGCGACGGTAGAACGAAATTACTGTCGAAGGTAAACTATCACAGACCCGGGGACATGCCCGTGTTTCAGACCTCCGTCGTTTACAATGGTTCGTTGAAATGCGTAAAATGGTAGCCGCGGGGATTGCAAACGTATCGAATGATACAGCGGTGACGAATTCGATTTCAGAGTTGAGCAGCACAGACGTATGCGCGAACATAAGAAAGCTGCTCGTGGCTTCGGTGAAAAAGAGATTGATGACCGACAGAGAAGTCGGATGTTTGCTGTCGGGCGGTCTGGACTCGAGCCTGATCGCCGCTCTACTCGTCAAACACGCCAAAGATCTGAACGTACCGTACAGAGTGAAGAGTTTCGCGATTGGTATGGGAGACAGTCCGGACATCGTCGCGGCTAGACAGGTCGGTGACAACGATCCTCTTCGTTCGTCCGTTTCTCGCGTCGACGATTAAACACGATACGACGTTCGCGAACAGGTCGCAGAGCACATAGGGTCGGACCATCACGAAATAATATTTTCCGAGAACGACGTCGTCGACGTTTTAGACGAGCTCATTTATCAGTTAGAGACCTGCGACATCACTACCATACGGGCTTCCATCGGGTGAGTCGTATTCCGTGCGTTGACCACCGCGTGGATCGTAGGTCGAGGCGAACAATCGATTTCGATTACAGCATGTACATCATCTCGAGATACATCAAACACAACACGAACACGACCGTGATATTCAGCGGGGAAGGCGCCGACGAATTGGCGCAGGGATACATTTATTTCAGAGACGCGCCCAACGCGACGGAAGCCCACGAAGAATCCGTTCGATTGTTGAGAGACATTTACTTGTACGACGGCTTGAGAGCCGACAGAACGACCAGCGCGTTCAGCTTGGAACTGAGAGTTCCGTTTCTAGATCTGCAATTCACCAATTACTACCTGTCGTTGGACGCCGCTTCCAGACAGCCACAAGGTTCGGTCTTGTAGATAGTGATGGGCACCATCGACTAAAAATTATCGATTTAGTCAATAGTAACCAACGGTACTTTTAGTCGACTGATTTTATTTATTTATCGACTACATCGAACCATTATCATATACTATCGTACACTATCATCATGGACATGAACTATCATACTATCATATACTACCATACTATCATGTACTATTTTTCATACTATCGACTACTTAGTCGACTACTTAGTACTGGATTATCAGAATATTAGAATATTCGCATATTGGAATATTAAAGTACTGGAATACAGCAATATTAGAATATTAGATCACTAGAATATTGGAATATTAAAATATTAGAACATTAGAATATTGGAATATTGGAATATTGGAATATTAAAGTACTGGAATATTGCAATTTTAGAATATTAGATCACTAGAATATTGGAATATTAGAATATTGGAATATTGGAATATTGGAATATTAGAATATTAGAAAATTAGAATATTGGAATATTAAAGTACTGGAATATTGCAATTTTAGAATATTAGATCACCAGAATATTGGAATATTGGAATATTGGAATATTGGAATATCAGAATATTGGAATATTAAAGTACTGTGGAATATTGCAATTTTAGAATATTAGATCACTAGAATATTGGAATATTAAAATATTAGAACATTAGAATATTGGAATATTGGAATATTGGAATATTGGAACATTGGAATATTGGAATATTGGAATATTGGAATATTAGAATATTAGAATATTGGAATATTATGGAACTGGAATATTGTAATATTGGAATATTAGATCATCAGAATATTGGAATATTAAAGCATTGGAATATTAGAATATTGGAATATTGGAATATTAAAGTACTGGAATATTGCAATTTTAGAATATTAGATCACTAGAATATTGGAATATTGGAATATTGGAATATTGGAATATTAGAACAATATAACATATTGAAGTATTAGAGTACTGAAATATAGAAATATTGGAATATTAGAATATTGGATCATCAGAATATTGTAATATTAAAGCATTGGAATATTGTAATATTAGAATATTAGGTCAATAACATATTGAAGTATTACAGTACTGAAATATAGAAATATTGGAATATTAGAATATTAGAATATTAGAATATTAGATCACTATAGAATATCGGAATATTGGAATATTAAAGTACTGGAATATTAGAATATTGGAATATTGGAATATTGGAATATTGGAATATTGGAATATCAGAATATTGGAATATTGGAATATTAAAGTACTGGAATATTGCAATTTTAGAATATTAGATCACTAGAATATTGGAATATTGGAATATTGGAATATTGGAATATTAGGTCAATATAACATATTGAAGTATTAGTGTACTGAAATATAGAAATATTGGAATATTAGAATATTGGATCATCAGAATATTGGAATATTAAAGCATTGGAATATTGTAATATTAGAGTATTAGGTCAATAACATATTGAAGTATTAGAGTACTGAAATATAGAAATATTGGAATATTAGAATATTAGATCACTAGAATATCGGAATATTGGAATATTAAAGTACTGGAATATTGGAATATGAGAATATTACAATATTGGAATATTGGATCGATAAAACAAAATAAATAAGTAAATAAATAATTATTAGATAGTCGATAGTTAAAATTAGTCGATACTGCCCATCACTTTTATGAACATGATCTAGACGCATGTCCGACCACAGAAACAATATTTCAACCGACTAAAAACTATCGACTGAACAATCGATAGTGTGGTCCGATTAATTTTTAGATAATCACTAGTTTAAATTAATCGATAATGCCCATCACTACTCGTAGACACACAGAATAACCGATCTCAATGACGACGCGTCGACTCGACAATTAAAGTTTTTCGTATCCGACGCAGGAGGAATCGAGAAATATCTACTGAGAGCCGCGTTCAGCGATACGAATCTCTTACCGTCGAAAATATTGTGGAGGCACAAAGAAGCGTTCAGCGACGGTGTAACGTCCGTTAAAAGAACTCTCTTCCATATCATACAAGACATAGTGGACGCTCGCGTATCGGACGAGGAATTAGACAAGGCCCATACGAAATATCCCCACTGCACGCCGAAAACGAAAGAGGCGCTTTACTACAGGTAAGGGAACGTCGCGTTTATCTTCGTACGTCGTAAAGGTCGATCGTCTCGTTTATTCAAACTCGCATCGTCGATCTCTGCGTTCCAGGCAAGTCTTCGAGAAGCATTACGGGGGACAAGCCGAGAATTTCGTGCCATATTTCTGGATGCCACGATGGGTCAAGGTTCACGATCCATCTGCACGATTTATCGCTCATTACGCGGCGAAAGATGAATAAGAAACGAGACTGACGTCTTTATAAGTTTGTACAGATGAAGAATTAAATATTGCCATTACGTACTGTTAATCGGCGTACATAAAAGAATCTTTGCGCAAACAACTGACGTTCGACCTTTTGTATTTCGTACCCAGGTCAGCGAAACAGTGGTTTTTCGCGACGTTAGGAGGAAAGACAAAACCGCGTACTTACTCAATTACAATTCTCCGAAATATTGTGTTTACGAGATAACAAAAATAAATTTTTTTCTCATTACCCCTGGTGGGACTCGAACCCACAATCCCCGGTTTAGGAGACCGATGCCTTATCCATTAGGCCACAGGGGCTGGTGAGAAAACGGCTCCGACATCTGCAAATAGATATACGGTGACTTATAAAAATACGAAAAAACCTTCGACCGAGCGACCGGCGTCTACGAACGTCGTTTCTTCGAGAATTTATTTCTCTCCATCGCGTTTCACATCTGTACGCTTCGTCGAGCGAAACGAAATCGATAGCGGTGACAACCAGAGTTGCCAGACAAAGGCCTTACCTTCCCCTTCCACCGGCAACTTGGCCCGATTCCCCTCTGGCGAACCTCCACGTAACGCTGCCCCACTATCGCCGCCAGGTTAGTTGTCACGTGACCGCGTCTGAGTCACGTGGTGCGCGCGAAGTTATGAATACGAACAGAATACTTCGCTATCTCATGGCCGCGAATGAACACGATCATTTCCACTCGTTTTAGAACTTTGTAACATTTGTTTATTGTACGTTAACAATTATTTATTTTGTGCTAACAATTTTTTTTATTCTGCTCGCTCACGTCAGTAATTCGCGACCGTAAGATAACGAATTCTGTTCGTATTCTTAGCTTCGTACGCATGCGTCGCGCGTACCACGTGACCCTCACGTGGTCACGTGATAACCAACATGGCGGCGATAGTGGGGCGGCGTTGGAGACGTTACGTGGAGGTTCGCCCATAGAGATATAAGAATAGAGTGCGCGAGATGGCGTTTGGAGCGATATAGGATTAGAGAGAGAACGCTGCAGAAGGGGGTCCGTCTATCTCTTTCTAACCGACACGTCATTGGCTATGCCCCTCCAGCTAATCCCAAACACGAGGCACAACCGGCACAATGAAAGCGTGTGCGAGAGAGATAGACGGGGCCCATATGCAACGTTCTCTCTCTAACCCTGTATCGCTTCCACGTACGGGCCAGCATAGCGCTAGCGTACTCTAGTCTTATATCTCTATGGGTTCGCCAGAGGAGAATCGAGTCAAGTTGCTGGTGGAAGGGGAAGGTGGGGAACGTGGGAATATTCGAATATTGGAATATTAAAGTACTGAAATATTGGAATATTGGTATATTGAAATATTGGAATATTAGAATATTGTCATATTGAAATATTGAAATATTGGAATATTGGAATTTTGGAATATTGGAATATTGGAATATTGGAATATTGGAATATTAGAATATTGGAATATTGGAATATTAAAGTACTGGAATATTGGAATATTAAAGTACTGGAATATTGTCATATTAGAATATTAGATCATTACCATATTCAAGTATTATAGTACTGGAATACAGAAATATTCGAATATTAGAATATTATAGATTACTAGAGTATCGGAATATTGGAATATTAGATTATTGGAATATATGGTATATTGAAATATTGGAATATTAGAATATTGGCATATTAGAATGTTGAAGTACTGGAATATTGGAGTACTGGAATATTAGATCATTAGATTATTGGAATATTGGATTATTGTAATATTGTAATATTAGAATATTGTCATATTGAAATATTGGAATATTGGAATATTGGAATATTGGAATATTGGAATATTGTGTAATATTAGAATTTTGGAATATTAAAGTACTGGAATATTGTAATATTAGAATATTAGATCATTAGCATATTCAAGTATTATAGTACTGGAATACAGAAATATTGGAATATTAGAATATTATAGATTACTAGAGTATCGGAATATTGGAATATTAGATTATTGGAATATATGGTATATTGAAATATTGGAATATTAGAATATTGGCATATTAGAATATTGAAGTACTGGAATATTGTGGAGTACTGGAATATTAGATCATTAGATTATTGTAATATTGGATTATTGTAATATTGTAATATTGTAATATTATAGAATATTGGCATATTGAAATATTGGAATATTGGAATATTGGAATATTGGAATATTAGAATATTGGAATATTAAAGTACTGTGGAATATTGTAATATTAGAATATTAGATCATTAGCATATTCAAGTATTATAGTACTGGAATACAGAAATATTGGAATATTAGAATATTATAGATTACTAGAGTATCGGAATATTGGAATATTAGATTATTGGAATATTGGTATATTGAAATATTGGAATATTAGAATATTGGCATATTAGAATATTGAAGTACTGGAATATTAGATCATTAGATTATTGGAATATGGGATTATTGGAATATTGGAATATTGGAATATTAGAATATTGGAATATTAAAGTACTGGAATATTGTAATATTAGAATATCAGATCATTAGCATATTCAAGTATTATATAGTACTGGAATATAGAAATATTCGAATATTAGAATATTATAGATTACTAGAGTATCGGAATATTGGAATATTAGAATATTAGATTATTGGAATATTGGTATATTGAAATATTGGCTTTTATCCGGCAACTCTGGTGACAACAGCTGTCATTCCGAACAGAATCCAAGATGGCGACGCGCACACGCGTTTTACAGGTTTCACGGTACACTGTCCCGTGCGTCCGACAATTTTTACACGTCAGAATGTAATTTACAGTTAAATCGGATTGATAAGCGAACACAGTCCACGGTGAGCCGATTTCCTTGCAAGAACAGATTCCAGCTACGTATTATACACGTTTTACGCGTCGTCGGTTTCAGATGGTCGCGATGTCACCGAGGCAGGGTTGGTTCCTCTCGGGGATAGTAATGGCCTCGGTAACGTGGGCTTTCAGCCTTTATCTTTACACGAAGTTATCCCAAAGCAACAACACTGCCGATTCTACGACGACGACGTTCAACGGTTCGAAACAGTTTGGCAAATCGTCGCCGCTCGACTTCAAGGCCTACGACGATCTACAGCGTCATTTACACAACGGTTTGATCGCTCGCCGCGACAAAGAAACCGCGATAGGCAAAAGTATCTATAATCTCAAAGGAAACAGTTACAGAAACAGCGACAAGCTCTTGCAACAATTGCAACCTGTACCAGTGAAACCCGCCGTTACGCTGGGACAAGGTCAGACAAACGCGTCTGATCAGGTCGTTCATTCCGTCGTTTTGTTCGATACGTCGTCAAGCGTTTTTCGTTGCAGGTCTAGACGAACTGGGAATGGTAAACAATTTCGAGGATCAACGGAAACGGGACGAAGGATACAAAGACTTCGCATTCAACGTTCTGGTGTCTGACAACATCGGTCCACGCAGAGAGTTGCCCGACACGAGACACAAACTGTGCGAGGCGCAAACGTATTCGACTAAACTACCGAACGCCAGTATCGTCATCTGTTTTTATAACGAGCATTACACAACGCTCTTGAGATCCTTGCATTCCATCGTCGACAGAACTCCCGCAGATCTGTTGCACGAAATCATTTTGGTGAACGATTGGAGCGACAGCGAAGCCCTGCACGAAAAGGTCAAAGCGTACGTCGACAACAATTTCGACGGCAAAGCGAAGCTGTTCAAAACGGACCGACGAGAAGGACTGATCAGGGCGAGGATGTTCGGCGCGAGAAAAGCGACCGGGAACGTTTTGATCTTCTTGGACAGTCACGTGGAAGTGAACAAGAAATGGATAGAGCCTCTGCTCTCGCGAATCGCTCACTCGAGCACAGTTGTACCAATGCCGGTCATCGACATAATCAATCCGGACACGTTTCAATACACCAGCAGCCCTCTCGTCAGAGGCGGATTCAACTGGGGTCTACACTTCAAGTGGGACAACTTGCCAGTCGGGACGCTGGCACGTGACGAAGACTTCGTTAAGCCTATAAAGTAAGATTCCACGTTCGTTCGTTCGTTCGTTCCTCGCGATTCCTACCGATCGCGGCTCAGAATATACACGTATATACGTCGGTAGTTGTGATTGAACAGGTCCCCGACGATGGCCGGAGGATTGTTCGCGATGGACAGAGAGTATTTCACAAAGTTGGGAGAGTACGACGCCGGGATGGACATCTGGGGCGGCGAGAATCTCGAGATCTCGTTCAGAGTAAGGCAACGATTCGTTCGACCGTATCTCACTTCCGTTTCAGCGCCGCTGACTCGTGCGATGTTTCTCAGATCTGGATGTGCGGCGGCAGCATCGAGTTGATACCGTGCTCGAGGGTCGGGCACGTGTTCAGAAGGAGGAGACCGTACGGCGCTTACGATCAACACGACACCATGTTGAAGAATTCGTTGCGCGTCGCGCACGTATGGTTAGACGAGTACAAAGATTACTTTTTAAAGAACGCCAAGCAGATCGACTACGGCGATATCTCCGACAGATTGAAGCTACGAAAACGATTGAATTGCAAGAATTTCGAATGGTACTTGAACGTGGTGTATCCCGAATTGGCGTTGCCGGACGATGGCAAAAACAAATCGAAGGACAGACGGGCCAGAGTCGAGCAGAAACCGATGCAGCCGTGGCACTCTAGAAAAAGGAATTACACCGACGAGTATCAGATCAGACTCTCGAACTCCGCGTTGTGCGTCCAGAGCGAGAAAGACGTCAAGACGAAGGGCTCGAAACTCGTCCTGGCGCCGTGCTTGAGAATCAAGTCGCAGGTGACTAAATATTTCACGAGGCTCGACGTACGATTCGCGACGCGGCTCGCTTTAACGATATTTATAACTGGCGTTGGCAGATGTGGTACGAGACCGACAAGAAGGAACTGGTGCTGGGACAGATGCTCTGCATGGAAGCAGTCGAGAGGACACCGAGACTTGGCAAATGTCACGAAATGGGAGGGAACCAAGAGTGGCTTCACAAGAGCTCGGTAAGCACCGCGATTTTCTTTGCACGTAGTGATGGGTACTATCGACTAATTTCAAGTATCGACTATCTAGTGATTAATCGGATCATCCCGTACGGAAAAATTTCTCTGAAAATCTCTGACATTTGGAACCTTTTGCATAGATTGTAATAAAAAAGGATACAGGATTTCCTTCACATAAACTCCTACTTTCTGCGATCTTTTACTACTATCTATTACTTTTTACGTCAACAACTACGATATTCTATGCAGTCTATGATATTCTACGTAAATAGAATTAAGTAAAGCGTAAAAATCTCCACATTCATGCGTAGTTCTGCATAGAATATCATAATTGTTGACGTAAAAAGTAATAGATAGTAGTAAAAGATCGTAGAAAGTAGTAGTTTATGTGTAGGAAATCCTGTATGCTTTTTTAGGACAATCTATGCAAAAGGT
>SMSR01015966.1:0-51707 GCA_019453355.1 Ceratina japonica | reverse complement strand
CCGCGAAACTGTAAACGAACCCTTCGTGGAGACGATTTTTCATTGAAAGAATATTCCGTCCACATGTAATTTTTAAGTATCAAACACGATAGAACGATATTGTAATATTCAAAATAATGATCTATAAATCGAGTGGAGATAGAGTTGGTCAATTTGATCAAATTGTAAAGCAGACGTTTGCGTATGTATATGAATAGGCAATAAAAGTTGGCTTGAAATTCCTCAGGAATATGTAGAATACCTCGAGTCGAATTCCATTCATGAAACTCTTCCTCGGAGTAATAATCTCGGCGATACATGAATATTTGAGGAATATAATGCCTGGAGACTAGTCGAGACGCAACCACTGTATGAAATAATATCATGCCACGCGAGTCGAACACACTGGAAGTAGACATTTTCCGTAGCCGTATTTCAAGCCAATTTCCGAGCGAGTTTTAACTTATTGGATTTAAACAATAGTTGCCGTGGAATAAAATTATGGCAGAATCGCTGAGAAAAGATGGAGAAAGTAAAGAAACTTAATATACGTTTATTTGTTTATAAAAGCGAAAAAGAGGAGGAGAAACAGGAACTATCATGCTCGAACGGGGTGTTGATTACCCAGATTACCGGGAATGGTTTCTGTTCCAGATTAGTCGCTGCTCTGTACACATACAGTAATGAAGGTGGAAGGACGTTAATGTGGGATGCGTGACAACGAGGATTGAACGCGGACTTTGCAAATACGTGACAGCTTCCGGCTCGTTCATATATCGTTAAATCTCGGCTGATTTATAGTCGCTTTTAGTGTGCGTGATTGAATTTACAGATTTCAGATTGCTCCCGAGCGTCGAGTGAAAATAACCGTGATAACTGGAAATAAATGCCACCGTTTGAAAATAAAAGTTGAACAATAAACTGATATCACATCTGAATCCACTGAACAAGAGAGTCATAAAAACTTGGGAAATTGAATCATTATAGAATATCCACAAATATAATAGAGTTTCGGCGAGTAAAAATAAAGAAGACGGATGTACAAAAAATCGAGGAATTCAGAAGACAGGTTTAATTATCCGGAGCACTCGCACAAATTTCCTGGTCCACTTTCGCGACCCATTAAAGTATTATACGTCCCTCGGCGTTATCGCACGACAGATAATTTACGTCAGAATCACGCGTTCGACCAAATATCGCGATAAATCCCCGAAAAACAATTCCGCGAGGCGTGTTCCGTGGAACGACAGCCGGTGTCAGAAATCGAGTGGCATTAAAACGATCGTGAGCGATTTCATTCGGAAATGAGTTAAAACGAGTTGTAAAATCGCGCGGAAGGCGATCTCTGATTTAGCGTCGACCCGTTTCACTGTCTCCGGCAGGTTTCGCTTATGCACGTCTATACTACTAACTAAGACCAGTTAACGAGGAAGGTCCTACCGATTAAAAATAAATTTGGTATACGTTATAATAAAATCATGATTGCATTGAAATAAAAATTCACGTGCAATTTTAATTTAAAATCCGTCACGAATGCTTCATTTGCATATTCGATAAAGGAACTGTATTAAATCGTGGGTATTTTATTTGAATATGCCCCCGGAGAATGATAAGACTTCACCTTATTCACCCATTTACCTGGGAGAGAGAGAGAGGGAAAGGAAGGGGCTGGAGGAATATAAAGTCGATTCGCGTAATGAAAAGGAGCGATGATATCCCTTACACACGTTATTGCTTTAATTCAATTAAGAATTATTGGATTCCAAGGCACTCGGGAAAGTGCGGTTCGAGGCGAAAGAATTCTGTTTTTGCTCAGCTGACCCGATTTTTTCGCGGTGCGGTTAGTCAACACCGGGAAATGTGGTTTTTTCGTTTGACGAAAAATTAATGAAGTCATTTCGCGCTACCCGAGCGAAATTCGATTAAGCCGTACGTATTTTAGCGTATCTGCAGATTCTATCGGGCTAAAACCCGTTTCTATAGTGACGGAAGTACATTTTAACACAGGAAAAAGGAAGAATACGAATTTCCTTCACAAAGTGCAAGCTTTCATTTAAAAAGTAACGTATCTTTCGAAATAACATTTCTGGATTAAAAATAATTCTACTGAAATGTTAATTAATTTTTTCAACATCCGGGAACGGTCTCCTCTTCGGAGACTGTATTTAAAATCCACGTGAAAACCTCTCAACTCGTGTAATTACATGCTTTAATCTCCCCGGCTGAAACGTTTTTGTTTCCTTTTGGTCGATCGTTCTATTAGGTAGACGTCTGAAAATTTAACTTTAGACTTAAAACGGGGCGTTTCGTAATAGCCAACGCGGAAAATGGATCCCGCCGATATTACGCCAATCGCAGACGATTCTGATGGAAATCGCGGATGTTTATCCCGGAAGTGGGCACGAAATTTAACCGTGAGAGCGAGAGGAATCCGCGGGGCGAAGTTTCGCCGATTTATCTCCGTAACGGAGCCATCTATCTTTATCCGTGCTTCGACTCCCTACCCTCGTCACTCTTCCCGAGTTCCCTGCGATCCATCGATTATCGATTAAATTCCTTTTATTGCGTTCGCCGATTGTTCGGGTCCATGTAAACTTGTTCCGACGGTGTTCTCGGCCTCGCGAATATCGGTAATGGTTCGTAATTTTCGGATGGGAATGCAGCGACGAAAACGCGAGAATCCAGGAAACAATTTTCCACTTGCGGGATCGTTTTTGTTTAAAAGCGACATTTCTTTTTAGTAAAACGAAAGTGAAAATCGTATTTGTACTAGCCAACTTAAAATCTTGCCACGAAGATCCTCCTAATAATAATTTAACAACTATACTAAGAAACAAATTGTCTTCTGATAAATTGAAAAACCGTTCAAGAATTTAGATCTCTCTTCCCATATAAAATTCACCGCGAGTATAAGAATTCGTAACCCGTGGTTGCACCGCGACTGGAAACACGGGCTCACGTGGTATAAAAATTCCATGCCTTCGTCTCGGCTCGATAACCTCTAACTTCCCTCTATTCTCTCCGAAAAATGAACTTTCCAATCGTTTTACGCTGCACCCAGTAAACTTCGAACAGACTCGAAACTTCCCCTTTTGCCGGAAAATTAATATTTCCTTGTATCAAAAGATTGATGATCTAAATTCGTCTTTAAGAAGCGATTAAGTGGAAAAAGCTATTCGCTATGAAACTCATTACGCTTCGACCATTACGGGAATATTTTGCTAAAACTCTTCGCTAAGTATGCGAAGGGTTAGGATAATAAATTGTCCGAAAGTCGTCTCGCTCGTACCGTCTATTAATTATCGACAGTATCGTGTCCACTGATATCTACACGGTCATTGTATCACCTTATTATCTCTCTATTCTTCATACTTTCTATTTCGATTACGCCCGCTATCGCATCACCGAAACAGTCTGGCCAATCCTAATCTCCCGATCGTGAACGCGGCTCACGTAACCGGATCGAATTTCTCCGATATCGGGTTGATAAAACGCTCGGAGATATGTAACGGGAATATTCGCGTCGCTATCAGTATGAACCTTGGGCCTCGAAATTGCCTGTTCGGCGATCAGGTTTTCAAGGATTACGTGCCAGTCGCGCAAATTGCGTCTCGATCCGACGGACGCGATCGATCCGGACAGTACGGCAGTGCACGGATCTCTGATCAATCAAAAATCATTAGGCGCGATATATTATAAGCGATTGCGAAAAGGCAGAAACGTTTCTCTTGAGGCTCGAATATATCGGAAAGTCATAATTAATTGTGAGAGATAAAACAAGAATTCAATGAAGGCGCTCTTATCGTATTACAAGCCCTGTCAGACAACTAAATTAATTCATCGGGGATGATAGTCGATGGGGAGGATCCGTGAGACCGGGTCTCACGGCCACTCCTGATAATCTCCGGAAAATTATTACGCCCCGTCAGTATCGAGGGGATGAAACATCTTGCGACGGGGAGACGACCTCTCCCCTTCCCCGGTCTCATCGACTGGGAAAGATTCGCGATAATTGTCGTGGAAATTAAACGACTTCCGATTACTCGAACTCGCGAGCTACTCACTGGAAATAGTTTGTCATAACCTGAATTGCCTTTCCAATGCAAATCCCTGTTTCATGGAGGATGAAATGATTAACGCGCTTAGCGAAACGATCATGTTTCAACGTATGAAATTCTGAGAATTCTTAATTGCTTCTTGCTAAAGAGAATTCGATTTCTCGTCATAATTCAGATAATATTAGCAACTATATCTGTATTCAAATAAAATTAGTCTACTCGCGAGTTAAGTGAATAATGCGATAGGAGGAATTATAAATTAAGTTTGGAGACGATGCAAGAAGGAAATAGTTGTGATGCTTTCATGTAATTAAACGAGGTTAAATCCTCTCTCTCTCTCTCGATCGCGAGAGACAAAGACTTGAAAGAGAACAGCTACTACAAACGTGTCGAGAGAGAGCATTCGAGCTAATGCATAAACGAGATTAAACCGCATCGAGATTGCATCTTGACGAGAATGGGGCCAGCAGTAGTTGGCTCAAAAGGGTTGAAATTTTGAGCTCGGCTAATGGATAGCCCAAGGAAACTTGATTATCGCTGCGAGGAACGCTAAAAATCCTTATAAACTGTCCATCAGATAACGTGGAACTTCATCTCGACGCGGTAACGTCGTATAAACCGTAATGAAATAAGATAGACGGCGTTTCAATTCGGAGGAAATTTATAAAATAATCTCCTGCGAAACTTGCTAACGATTTTACAATGCTATATAAATTCAAATGACAGAATGAACTGGGCAATAATTCTTTTATAAGAAATAACTGTCGACTTGATAAAAGGATTTCGAGTAATTACAAGCGAAGATTCAGTTTAAAAGTAATTTAATTAAACGGCATAACTTTCACTAAAATTCAACTACTGGATCTTCCATTTAAGGAGCCGAGTCAGTGGCACGAGTCAATGGTTCCAGACGGCCTCGTCACTCATTAGGAGAGACGAAGACAAAGAGATAGAGGGCGAAAGGGAGACGGAGAGATTCTCATAAAAATCGAATCGTCGGTCTTCCGGCAGCGAATCCATTCAGTATGCAACGCGGAGGCGTCTGGTTTATTCTTCGCGAAGGACTTTGAAGAGGGGAAAAAGGGGAGAAGTCGAGGGGTGATTTACATCGTGGGAACCCGGTGCCCGCCGACTAGCAGAATTTATTCCTCCTAAGTCTCTGCTTTCCCTTCCCTCTCGAGATATATATCCTGGCCTTCGTTCCAGTTAAAAAGAATAGATCGATCCGTCGAGCCGCTCGACCCGATCAAGAAGTCTATGAAACGTCGTTTTAAAGCGGTCCCGGCGACGTCTGTATACGTTCAAGGGGATCGTCTCCGTGATAAGTTCAAATTGTGTGAAAAATTCGAATTACGATTGGGAAACGATCGGACGAGGGGATCACAATGCTACATCGCGTCTTTCCATTTCGACGTTCCCCGTCGGAATGAAATATCGGGACGGGAGAGAGTTTAATACTCGGTCAGAAAAATGAAAGAACTTAGGGACAGAACGTTGCATAATTAAAGTCAGCAATTCCGACAATAGCAGCACGTAGCACAAAGTCCCTCTTTAATATCACTCTAAAAAAGCAATTGGTAAGCCAGCGTCGTTTGGAACGGCGCCAAACTTCTACGAATCCCCCTATTTAAAGACGAGAACTTTTCAACAATTACGCGGAACGTTCCACGGGACGTCATTCAAAATATCATGGAACCGCGCACGCTACCCTTTTCCTTCCGGTTCTTTATCGTTTCCATAATTGAAACGTTGTCACGGGTATTCAATTAAATACATCCACCGATTGCGTTTAAAAAGAAAGGGATTACTTTAACGCGTAGAATCCGCGCGGCCGGTTTGCAATGGCCGTGAATCAATATTATATCAGGCGCGTTGTCATCGGCCGTTAGGCGCTCGGCCAAACGATTACCAATAAAATTGACATACATTGTATGCTCGCGTCGAACAGTAAAAGGAAGTATCAGCATATGTAGCATTGTATCGCCTTCATTACTTCGATAAACGTAATTTTTAGAACCCTCGTTTTATCCAATGGAAATAAATTATTCAACATTAATTTACATATGTTTATTATACATCGTGAATTGATGAGTCAGTTAATTATGGGGTGTAAACATTCGCGTCAGCCGTTGAATTCTGTACACGGCCGAATCGAACCAGGTTAATTACATATTTGAAGAGGCGAAACGATATCTTGTATTATCATAAATTATACAAGCGATCCAGGAGAGTTGTGCAGTTTCGTAATTAAAGTACAATGCACTTAACTCGAGAGGAGGAGGAGGAGGCGGAGGATGGATGGGCGGGCTTTTCTTAGGCGGTTATGCGGCAGAACTTATCTTGTAAACAATTCAACTTTTAGATGGATTCTCGTACGCCCCGAGCAAAGTGGCAGCAGTTTGATAACAACGGTATTCGTTAACGCATTACGCTGGGCTACTCACGCCTATAGTCTGACGGACAATTTCCAATTTCCCGTACAAACAATTCTTAATTGGTTCGGTTCCCATTGCAATTTAAGTTATTCCCTCGTAATAATTTTCATTTAATAAAACAAGAGCACGCTTTAGGCTTTGTACGTCCGACAAGCGTCGCATTGTCTTTACGGGCAATTTCTAATTCTGTCTCGTTTGGCTAATAATAACTCTGTCAAACAAGAGATCTAATTACAAATCTTGTAACGTGAAGAGGCGCTGATCAACCGAGTTTTCAGAATCAAGCTGCAACTGAACCCGCATGATCCCTGCCACGCCCTATCGGTATTCATCGGTCGCGAAGTCACCGCTTCCTATTCATCAATGTTGGCTATGGCCTCGTACATCCTCATTGAGTCGCATTGAAACCAGCCGGAAAACCAATGGCGAAAAAAAGCGCTGAAACGGAGGGAAAATGGCTTTTTCAACCGGTTCCCGGTTTCAAAGGGCCCGGAGCCCGAACCGCGGCCAAAGAAAACCCGGGAAAAACGGGTTACACTCGAAACCACGTGAAAGACGATACGCCGTATTCTGGGTCGGGGATAAAAGTGAAAACTCGAGACGAATAAGATTACGGTTCCATGACGTGTCCACCAGTTTTGGTAATACTCCGATAACGAGGTCATCTATAAAAACGACGCTGAATCCGAAGCTGCGAAAGTCCTAGTGACACGGAGAGCAACTGATAACGAATGAATGAAATGAAGAATGATTGACATTTGTGTAACGACAGAACGCAATTAATTAATGGCGCTTATAAATGGAAATTCTATGGAATGACGATCGACAGAGATTGAATCGAGAATTCGACATCAGAGGATCCGTGGAATTCGTAGAATTCGAGTTACAGTCGATCGATCTTGAAACGGTGACCTGAAATGTATCAGGTAATTATATCGTCGACGAAAATTAGCATCTCTGTCAAACAATCGCCTTCATAAGGATAGTCGTTCCTAGTTCCTATTCACTTCTGAAAGAATTCGCGGAATCTTTTCAAGTGAGATCGCCGAGCAAAGTTATATCGTACAATGGGTGGGAAAGAGATGAACGAAAGAAGTTTCTCATCGACGGAATCTGAAAGGCAGAATCTCTATTCTAATAAAACTTCCCGATCTTTAAACCTTGATTTATACACATATAGATGCAAATACTTCTCTACTTTGAGATCGCCGTCATTGCTAAAGTCATCGTTCAAAGTTTACCCTACTTCTATGAAAGGAAATAGGATAAACAAGGATTGTATGAAAGAACGGATCGAAGATCGAGAACAAACAGTACCTAGTCCAAAGAACAAACAATTTCCTCAATCAAAACGTTCTTTTAAATCGCAATTTACAGAACGACCGGGGGAAAGCCATTTCCCATTTACCTCTTACACCTTCTAATTAATTGTACTGCACACACCAACGATAAAAAAGAACGATAGTCCCTTACAATAGCACTCATATTAACTAATTGTGTTTCCGTCCACTCCCGTAAACAAGGCCGACAATAATGGCACATTGAAACAATAAAAACCCATTGCCGTCGTCCCAGCGGGCAAAGTTTCCCTCGAGGCGGAACGTACTCCATTTCCCGGCGAATTCACCCGTGGATATGGCGCGGCACGGCACGGAAAAAAATAAGGAGAAAAGAACGGCGGAGGGACTCCATTATTTCGGTGCGGTACGGTGTCGAAGCGCGAGAGTGACGCGTTTCACGCGTGTCCCCTTTGATCGGGCCGCGGATTCCTGACCGAGCCGGGCTCGCGTGCGTTGAACTCTGACCCGGAAACGGTGCAGGGGCGGTTTTGTGCTTGGCCTTCGACAACAGGTCCGCGCGTCATCGAGCCGAAGAATGGAAGGACGCGCGTTTCTGGGACGGCTTGAAACCGCGGGAGTAATGCGCGCGTCCGCGGTAATGACTTCTCCTCGGCTTTCTTTCGAAAGCGTGCTTCAGCCGCTCGCAGCTAACGCGCGGAGCTGTTACACGCCGCACGAACTCGACTCGCTTTTCCCTTTCGCGCGTCGGGTCTTTGTAAACTTCAAGGGGATTTGCATTTTTCACTTGCTCGCTACGCGCGTACATGGTTAATGGTAGCCACTATGATTCATGGATTTGTTCACGTGCCGTTGTGTATTCGGAGAACAAATGTTGTATTTGCTCCGAGGAGGACTCGCAAGCAAGCGTAGATGTTGTCGTGTCCCGTTGACGCATTCAAAATAATTTACACCGACCGATAAAAGGATATCACGCTCAAGTGTACGTAAACACGAATCTGTATCATAATCGACCAACGTTATTAATATTTCCATAACAAAATGTACCGTGAATATGTTTTTCCTTACGCGCGTAGAAAGAAAACGGGGTATATGCACATATAATACTTTCGCGTGAACAAACTCGACTGGTTTTGCGGTTTCATACGGCCGAATCGAGCCGAGCGTGAAATCGGGAGAATTTAGTTGCAGCACGCGGACGAGAGTGAGTTTTTCAATAAACGGGTTCCCCGCGCTCGCAGGGAAAAATGAATTTACGGTTGATTGATTTGTTACGTGTACTGTACGAAGTTGCAATTAATAATTCTCGTGAACGAACCGTCCGATTGTAACGACACGGCACACTGTTTAAATAGCAGGATAAAATAAAGTGAAGCGGCGTTTCACTTCGGCGATATTTGGCGCGAACTCGTCGCTAGAAAAGAGGCTTTAATGCCGCCGGTAGTCTATTATTTCGTAGGCATTTAATCATTTCCCGGGTGCATTAGCTCGCGTCTCACAATATTTCCCTCAGTGAACTTCGTCCAAGTCTTAATAACTCATCTCGCTTCCCTCTCTCATGCATCATATAAAAGATTTCACCGGGAAGCGTATCTCTAACGTGGAAGATAATTTCTGCCGCTGCGTAAACATCCCTCTCCGGAGAGAAGCCGGGTTGGAACGCGGGTACCCGGGGCTGGCTCCCAACGTGAATCACCGCGAACTTTCTCACGGTGGAATCTCGACTATGATTTTCGTCTCCGCCGGGGGAAGCGGAAGTGGATGATGTCAGTTTATTCGCCGCCAGACGCTGAGAAGGTGGAACAATGAGTGATACGGGGAAAAACTATGATAGCCCGGAGGAACGCGAACTCCCAAACGGGTTAGAAACCAGCCCTCGTGTTAATTAAATTAATATAATTAATTTCAGTCGGCTAAATGTCAATTATTCGACTTCTTGGATGTGCGGGAATGAGCTCGGACTTCCTGGGATTCGAGTAATCCGAAATATTGACGTGAGAGAGAACCGAGAGATATATTTTTAAACGCGGTGAACATCTGNAGTGGATGATGTCAGTTTATTCGCCGCCAGACGCTGAGAAGGTGGAACAAAGAGTGATGCGGGGAAAAACTATAATAGCCCGGAGGAACGCGAACTCCCAAACGGGTTAGAAACCAGCCCTCGTGTTAATTAAATTAATATCATTAATTTCAGTCGGCTAAATGTCAATTATTCGACTTGTTGGATCTGCGGGAATGAGCTCGGACTTCCTGTGATTCGAGTAATCCGAAATATTGACGTGAGAGAGAACCGAGAGATATATTTTTAAACGCGGTGAACATCTGAATAATATTCCGCCTATTATGATCTTTTTAATGGAGCTAAAAGAAAAAAGCAAATATACGTTTTTAAATTAATTCCTTTATAGTTCTTTGCGTACCACGGTTATAAAAGATTTTTTATTCAAACGAAAGAATGGAAGAGGTGGAATGTTAACTCGGTAAAATGAAAAGTAGGAGGATGAAACGCACGATTAGTGTGACAACCGGCGTAAAGAATATGAACAGAATGATTGATTAATAGTAGATTGACGAGCGAATGATATTGACAAATGACAAGACACACCTGTGACAATAACCGATAATGTACATACACCGACGCATCCGAATAATGAGCCAGCGACTGCTTCAATCTCTCAACAAGCAAAACAAAAGGAGTACCACCGCAAACATTGACGATGTACAAAATAAAACATCAATCGACGATAAAAAAGAATGAATAACTTCGCCAATTAAAAGCGTTCGGTATTTCGATCGCGCGAGTTCGATCTATTCTAATTAATTTTGTCCCGCTAATCGGAATTAACTATCGTCCGTCGACCCACGCGGCAGGTGGACCAGAATATTAATTAACTCGATAATTTGCGAAACAAACGCCTCGGGGGCTGTAGACAAACACCGGCGAGTCAGACGCGATGGGATATAAAATCGTTAAAAACCAGTGGCAGCGTTACATCGCGGAATTTAGCCGACNTTAACTATCGTCCGTCGACCCACGCGGCAGGTGGACCAGAATATTAATTACCTCGATAATTTGCGAAACAAACGCCTCGGGGGCTGTAGACAAACACCGGCGAGTCAGGCGCGATGGGATATAAAATCGTCAAAAACCAGTGCCAGCGTTACATCGCGGAATTTAGCCGATGTTTAATTCGAGTCGGGGTTTATTAACATCGAAATTTAATTTCTTGCTGAATAATTCCCGAAGTACCGAACTTGGCGACCGTTACCCGTCCACCCAACCCGATTGCGGTTAAGATAATGTATGAACCTGCAACGTAGAAAGCGAACTCCACCGAAATAATCTCAACTAACGAACCGGTTGTTAATCCAAACTTTGGTTTCAGCGGAATATTTTCAACGAGATTTACCGGGACGCTGGTTTTGCAGAACTTCATATTTCACGTGCTTCGTACAATTCTGCGTCAGAGCTGGAAGTGTAAATTAATATTTTTACACGCCTGAGTTCAAACAATATTTATTTCACGGAATTGAAACCTCGGAAATTCTACACCAGCCGAAGAAACCGAATGAGAAAAATCAAAGAAAGAGACGGACTCTGGATAGGTAGACAAACGGAGTGGCGCGAGTAAGATCAATGTTTCTTTAGGAAATATATGTCCAGGGCAAACGTTTTTATTGTGATCGCACTTCGTTGCCGGCTACTTCGTCCGCGAACACCCTTACGTCGCACCACGCAGTTGCTCGAGCGTAACGCGTAAGTTTCGAGAGCCGGACGCAAGGACCCGCCACCCTATCATCTCAGACTGTCTCGAAAGTCTTCCCCGTGAAGGATCACCGAGTGCTGTTTCCGGGGAAACACGGGAAGCCTCACTTTGATTGACGTCCCGCCCACCCTTGTTCCGCGACCGCAGAACCTCGTACACGGGGAGACAACGTTGAAAATGCATTTGCACGCGCAACACAATGCTCGCCGTGAATAAAACTGATAAAAAAGAGAGTAGGAACGCGAGAGCTCGGCAACGGAGGACGAGTATAATGGACGGAATGTTAANTTCAGCGGAATATTTTCAACGAGATTTACCGGGACGCTGGTTTTGCAGAACTTCATATTTCACGTGCTTCGTACAATTCTGCGTCAGAGCTGGAAGTGTAAATTAATATTTTTACACGCCTGAGTTCAAACAATATTTATTTCACGGAATTGAAACCTCGGAAATTCTACACCAGCCGAAGAAACCGAATGAGAAAAATCAAAGAAAGAGACGGACTCTGGATAGGTAGACAAACGGAGTGGCGCGAGTAAGATCAATGTTTCTTTAGGAAATATATGTCCAGGGCAAACGTTTTTATTGTGATCGCACTTCGTTGCCGGCTACTTCGTCCGCGAACACCCTTACGTCGCACCACGCAGTTGCTCGAGCGTAACGCGTAAGTTTCGAGAGCCGGACGCAAGGACCCGCCACCCTATCATCTCAGACTGTCTCGAAAGTCTTCCCCGTGAAGGATCACCGAGTGCTGTTTCCGGGGAAACACGGGAAGCCTCACTTTGATTGACGTCCCGCCCACCCTTGTTCCGCGACCGCAGAACCTCGTACACGGGGAGACAACGTTGAAAATGCATTTGCACGCGCAACACAATGCTCGCCGTGAATAAAACTGATAAAAAAGAGAGTAGGAACGCGAGAGCTCGGCAACGGAGGACGAGTATAATGGACGGAATGTTAAAAATGATAAAAATCGATTTTACGTCGCATAAATTTAAATTTAACGTTCCAGCGGTATCAGACATCGCTCATACATCCTGAAATATGTCAGAGGTCAGTACGTTCATAACGGGTGTCGGTTCGGATTATTCAAGAGACGTTTTATGAATGCGAGAAGTATCTTTCCTCTCTCTTTTAGAACGCTGAAGCGTGTGACGGATCGAGGAAGAACAGGTGTCTGGAGGAAGCGTCAACGACCCGGCGACAGCTCGCAACAAGAAATCAATTACGGGACGCAAGACTTCTCGCCAAAATGGCGCGAGTTCGTGGATTATTCCGAGCTCGGCGGTATATTTTCGTCCGACGGTTTTCACGGCCGTTCACGGCTAATTCCGTCTCCGTCGGTTCGAAGGAACGCCGCCGGTCCGCTGCACGCTAACCCTTCGCGTCACGTAAGCTAACCCGCCGCCGTTCGAAACGATAACCGGCAACGTCTCGTGACTTTCCATTCCGACGGTACGTATCCGCGAGCCGAGAGGGAGGAGAGAGAAAGAGAGCGAGAGAGAGAGACGCGACTCCATCGATCGATGGAAATGAGACCGAGCACGAGGCAAAGGTTGTTAGTGGAACGCGTTTACGTTTTATGAATAATATTGTTAGAAATAATTGGACGAGTTGAGGAACTTCAACATGACAGCCAAAGTAATACATTTCTTTCTCGAGACGGTCACGTACGTATTAAATTATTCTAACAAGTAGAGAATAATTTCGCGTGTACAATTACAAGTTTAAAAAATGAACTTCTTTGAAATGTCCGACCAGCGGATTAAACAGAAACATCTGGGAGAGAATGCCTAATTAAAAAAAAAAAAAACGCGAAATCGCGGGGACTGTGAAAAATTTGAGAGGTAGAAAAACAGAAGGAAAAGCGGTGACCGTGAAATTAGGTCGAACGAAGACACGGTAAAAGTGGTTGACGGCGACCGCTCTCCTAATTACTCGAAATTAAGTTAACGAGCGAAGGATGTCGGACGACGTGAGAGCTTGTCCTTCCGCGCGGAATGTCTTTCGATCGCCGCGCGGGTCTCTCTATTTTTATTCACTTTTTGTTAAGCGCGCATCAAAGGGAGACCGTCGAGGAAGAGATTCTTTGACGTTTGTACGAATGGAATAGCGTCTGAAATGGGATCAGGCGTTTGTTGTTGCGTTTACAAAGGAGATCGACGCAGAACTATATGAGGCAAATGACGTGCTTACGAAACGGTGGCAGAATTACACGTTAGAAATGAGTTTAGAATATATTACGCGATCTAACGATGGTGCCTGTAATCAGGCGACCGGTGACGTAAATCGCTTTCGAAGGACTTCTGACGCGGCATTGTTCTCCAATCGATCAATTAATTCCAATTCATCGTGGAACTGCGTTGTACCAGTTTGAGTTCAGCCCTAAGCGCGAGAACTATCGTAAAGACGTTAATATCAATGGAGGATCGTATGGGCGAAGGGAATGGTTCCGTCCAGGGGCTGGTCCCGCCGTTCGTCGAGGGTGACCCGTCGAGACTAAAGTGGTCTCGTTCAAGACCATTGGCTGGCATCGGTTCCTCGTACCTACGGCACTCGTGCTGACACTTCACGGTGGAGATCAAGCACCTCGATTCCCATCCCCACGGTAAGCTCTCCAGATGGAAATCGATCCAACCCAACACCCTGGCTTTCCACAAATCGAGTCTCCTAAGGTTTTTGCAAAAGTAACGAGACCAGTTTTCAAATCAAACTGACCAACTCTATCTTTTTTCAATTGCAATTTAAAAATAGAATATACTTTGAAAATCACATGATTTACGTATATGGTCACATAGAAACTAGTAATACTACTAATATTTCGTATTTTTCTATATTCGTATGCGGTTAAATGGCAAGAACCGCGCGTTTAGAAATGAGCGAAAATTAAACCCGGTTCGCCGACTTATCCCGAATCCTACCAATTAGCGTAACCCGTTAACCCGCTTACAATAAAATCTCCGAGCTTGTTCTCGAGCGTTTTCATGCGTATTGATACCCGGAACGCTTATCGGAAAATTTGTTTTAATTGGTCGTCGCCGGTCGTCGAGTGCAGGGGATTATCGATCGCGCGAGCTCGTCGCTTCGCGATTCGTCGTTTCAGGGCGAAACGAAACGGCCGGTCGAAGAGACGAAGCAGGTGTTCTTTCAACGATGAGAGCCGCGTCGAACGGGGGCGTTAGAAACTGTTTTATCGAGATCGATTTGTTTTCTCCCGGATCGGACGTGATTTATGTGCCGAACGGGTTGAACCGTAAGGGGGAAAACCGACTATAAATTGTTTGCCGGGAGAAATTGATTTAAGGGTGAACGAACGATACTTCGCATGAATAATGAACTCGCGGGACATCAAAATTCAAACCGGCTCCGTAAAACCTCTACAAATCCGTCGATTTCGGGTCAAACGACGTAGGCGACGACGTTTCTTAAATAAATTCGTCTGTTACCACGGTCCTATCCGTCGGCTGAATGAAACTGGCAAACGCAAAGCGTATGGGCCGACCGTGGAGCGGCGGGGTGGCTGCGACTGCGACTGCAGTCGTAGACGTACTGGAAATGGGTCAGTGGAGCAGAGGATCGCGGAGGCAACGCGGGATCCACACACCTTTTCGACGTCGCCGCATAAAACACCACTGCAGCATCAAACATCACACGCTGGACGGTGTTTGGGGGTGAGAGGTCAGTGACTCCTCCGCGAACGTTCGCTGGTTCCTCGCCCCGGAAGCAACGTTGATCCTGGCCGCATTCGTCGCTGCTGCTGCTGCATACGGTCCGTCCGGAAAGGACACACGGATCACGCTCACAATCACTGTTCTCCTCTGCCGACCCGAGTTCTAGTTTCGCTCGAGTTCGTTTACACAGTTTAGGTGAACCAACGTCAACGATATTATACGGACACTGGATTTTTTTTCTATTTCATCGACGATACTGGATATCGATGCTGAAGTTTGTTCTCCTTAATGGATTCTAATCACGCACGTAATACAAACTTGTTGGGTGGGCGCCAAAATTGATTGATAGGGACGATGATATTTTTTCAATGGCTTCTATCTTCTTACTTGCTTTCCACGGTCTTCTTATTTCTTGTTCCTCGTAGATGAAGAGTTATTGCTTTCTTTTGCTGTTATAATGGATTGATATGGTACCGCTAAAGATTGATGAAGCTAATTCTCCACGTCCCTCCCTCTTAGGGGAAATATTATATATTGTTCATGCAATATGACTAGATGTGATATCGTCATGCACGTAGGTCACGAACGCGTGCCCGGGAATATAATTTCTGGCAATTCGTCATGAATATATATTAGTTCTACCCATGCAAAATTGTCTTTCTGACCAGCACAACGAATGCTACTCTCCCGTGATAGACGTTCAGGATATCCTTCTGTTTCGAGCTTTCCTTTTCGGAGGGACTAAATTATTTGACACGCTACGTTCCTAACAGCAGCGGGAACCCTTAAATCTCCTTACTCTTTCATGTTCCGGGTTCTGGTATTTTCCGCTTCTTTTGAGAATATTAGATGGGACTTCGGTCGCGGATCTTCGCCAGAAATCCACGACGCGATATACAACAGCTGGAGGAGAACGTCGGGCCTCTTAATTTTTAATACTCGAGGTACATTTTTCTTTTTCCGCTTGCTGCCTCGCCGGGAACGTGAGCCGCCACTTGAGGAATTCTACTTAACGTTTAGTAAGCCGTGCCTCGGTTCTCCTCTACGTTCTCGTTGGAACACATTGGGTACTATTTAACATGATTCTACGTTACTTATTTGTCTCTTGCTTATATGTCGTCGTCAGTCAGCTTCAAGTCTTCTAATAAAAATCCTTGAATCGTATCTTCTACTACGAATTTGTATATGTATTCAAAAAATGGCAGATGTCATTTTAATCTTCGAGAGACTCGCTGCGTTCACGTGTTTAACAATATTCTTCGTATTCCAATGAGTACTAACACCAAACCTCGGATGAGTGCGTGCGATGTCAACAGTTTCGAAAATTCTCCAATACCAGCGGCGAGTGAAATCTTTTTAGCAACTTCCACTTCTTTAATTCTTATCTCGTCACACTCGTTACCGTGACCTCGTTTACGCGTAATGCTCCATCGTTATTACCGTCTACTTTCCACCGACGACTCGCACTGCCATTTAACCAGAGACCGCACTACCCCTCAGCTTATTATCCCCCTTTTTTCAAATCCTTTACACGCCAGTCCTCTCTTCCCCGCACAAAATCCTTAATCCTCTTTTAATTTCGCGCGTCACAGATTTAAATTCTTTATTGTCGATGCTCCCATCGCGCGCGGGCCAGTATCTCGTTGTCCCAACAAACTGAAAAGTCGACCCCGTGAGTTTAGCTCAGCTACCCTCTAGACCTTCGCCCACGCCGATTACAAATTGCCTCCGTCGTTATATTCGGAACATGTGCTCGCGTCGAGCTGCGTAAACAATGGCTTATCGATGGGTCCCAGCGAGCCGGACCGCCTCGATAACTTTCGGCTCTCTTCCTACGTACACCGAAACACGGCTCCGGCATCCTCTACGAATCCCCGATAAGCCATTATTGTCGCCGACGTTTAATTGCCGGATTAAACGCTGTTGATTGCCGTGATCAACCGCCCGCCGCGATTTATTGCCCCGAAGAAATATGAAACTTCGAGGTAATATGTCTAAACTCGAGTGAACGATTGCAATTCTGTTCCCTCTCCTTAATCATGTCAATCTATATTTCCTACAACGTTTACAACAACAGAAATTAATTCTGTTATTAAAGAAGCAATTGAATTCCTACGGAATAAAATTTCTGATGAGATCCATTTGAAGAAATAAGAACACGTCCTCGAACAATATACGTCTTTTGGTTACAGCGAGATAATGTATTACATTAAAAAGTGCAACGGAGAAGCGATTTCTGGTGAAGTTTGATAAAATGTTTGGTAGCAAATGAGCAAACTGGTTGTGAAAGGAAGACAGCATCGATCATCGACCTTGGTATGAAAACATGGGGAAAAGCCTCGTTCCAGCAGCCGTAAAGAGTATCTCTTTATGGTCGAGCGATCCCATTTGCGAAGTTCTACCGTAAAATCGGTAAATAGGAAATAAAAATCCAGCGCGCGCGGAAGATACGATAGAAAACGAAGGGACCTATATTAGAAAGCGAATTAAGAAGTGGACAGTGATAAATGAATTGGTGAAATGATTTATGGAAGGAGTCGAACTTGGAAAGTGAAAGTTATGATTGGCCCACCGAGTAGTATACGCGATGAATTGAATTTAAAATGTGACGAATACAAGACGTACATTACTTAAATTATTTACTTTAGTATTATACGTGAATCTGTATTTTTTTAATAACAAGTGAATTATGGGATTTCAATGATTGAATGAAGAAATGGTTCAATATTAGAAATGACTGGCCCACCGAGTAGTATACGTNGTGAATCTGTATTTTTTTAATAACAAGTGAATTATAGGATTTCAATGATTGAATGAAGAAATGGTTCAATATTAGAAATGATTGGCCCACCAAGTAGTATACGCGATGAATTGAATTTTAAATGTGACGAATACAAGACGTACATTACTTAAATTATTTACTTTAGTATTATACGTGAATCTGTATTTTTTTAATAACAAGTGAATTATAGGATTTCAATGATTGAATGAAGAAATGGTTCAACATTTCAATCTTTTCATGTCGGGTAAAAAGGTTTCGAAGAAGCGTGAAAGGGAGCAGATGTTGAAAGGTCAACGAAAACATGAAAGAGAGCGCGGTGAAAAATGTTGTGAATGAGGGGAAAGGGTGAGCCGGAACGACGGCGCGCGAATAGAGAAAATCATGGGTCGATAAAGTCGGGTGAAAATTCGATTATGTGGTTCGCCAATACGAAGAACGACACCATTACTGTGTGCAATGGAACGATTGCATCGAATTTCGCCGGATGTCGTGTAATTTACCGAGTTCTTTCAGCGATAAAATAGAAATTCCGTATAACAACGTTACACTTTCATCAAATCAAATGGGATCGAACCGCGGTAACGGCTCGCCCATTCTTACTTTTTCAGAGAGTGTGCATTTACATTGTATTTGCATGCGTGTTGTGTGAATGGCACGAACCGAGAGCGAACTCTAAGTGGATTGATGGATCTGGCCTTATCCAGGAAAAGAGGAACGTAAAAGTCTCGTCGAACTGCAACAGTCTGGCCGTGCAGTGCGACGTTCGACTGTTCACTGCTTAGGAAATGTTGTATCGTTTCCCTCGAGCGAATCGACGCTGCTCAAGTGTTGACAAATTGCGGTGAGACCGTAAAACCCGAATGGATGCTCTCGCATTCTCATGAAGAACCTCACTGACACATCCGACGTCGCCAATTTCGAAGTTTCACCGTTTAACTTGAATTTTTCGTGCGAACCACGAGGGACGATGTTTGACTCGTATATCTACCGCTGCGATAAAGACATGCATAGTAGCCATTCAGAAATAACGCTACGCGGATCGATCCAGTTCACCGACGTCAGCGTGTGCGATATTCACTTCGTGGGAAGCTAGTACTGTGCGTCTAATAACGGAGAAACCGCTCGAAAATGTCTCGAGAATGAAATGACAACATTTAGAAAAACTGCTTCGCAATTTGCTATAGGCAATTTTTAATTTCATTCAAATACGAAGACTGTCTCTTCTATCATCACGTCTGACGTATAATATTCTAATTTTACTTGCTGCATGGATTGATCGTATAATTTGGAATCTCAAAAAATTGCTGATAAAAACTGTCGATGAGTTCGAAGATACCTGTCCATAGGGTGTGATAAAGCGTAAGGGAAGATGATTTGTGGAGGGTGACATCCGGGCGGGGTACCTGGTGACCCCAGCTACGTGGGTCGGCAGGTCACGCGGATACCCGGGTCGACGCATGCCGCTGCCTCGGTCAAGAGACTTTGTTCGCAAAACATTCCCGAGAAAACGTTATCGAGCGGCGGATGGTCGAAATATAATTCCCGTATATCGCATGAGGTAAAACCGGATGACCCAATTTCGCAGCGTGTTGCTCGCAGGAACCGCATCCGCGTGCAGGAGTGGCAGGCTCGACTTCGGGGAAACCCTTTCAACTTCCGCCATTCATCTAACAGATTGAATTAAACTGTAAATCTCGCGAGAGAAACTAATTACGTTTCACGGTGAAAACCATGAAGCCACCGCGTACATTGATCAATAATAGGAAACGCATTCATAACGACTAACAGCCGGTGAATATTCAGATAAACTGCTACCATTAACCATTGGGCAAAAGTGAAAACGACGTATAGCGCGAGTCAGGCTGATGACTGATTAACAAGGTTACATCCAGCATGAATGAGCCGAAGTAAATACTAAAAAATCCAAGTTCCAAACACGATCTATCGTTGAATATTAATGAAGATCAAAAACGATGCCAGGCGCTTATCTAATCCAGGATGGAAACAACCGTTTTCACGACATGCGCATTAATGCTAATCAAGAAATTCATTTGCAATGAATGAGACGAAGCGGACAGGTATCAATCACGATATTTCAAACACCGAAGGTAATTTTCTTTCATCGAAGATCAATGGAGACTACAAAACTGAGAACCTAATTATAATCCCAAAAAGCGATTTTAAATTTTGAATCGAATGCGAATCGACGCTTAAAGAATAGAAAGCGAATTCCTGAGCGCACCTGACGCCGAGAGAAAATCACGGAGATCCTCGCGGGAAATTTGTTACATTCCCACTGGCGTCCGCGACGCGACGCGAACCACGTTTTTTCCCCGTCGAGCCGCAGAGGACGTGCAAACGTGAAGACCTTCGATCGCGGTTCTTCCCGTGGACGCGCGACACGGTACCACGTTTCCGGTTCACGGAAGGAGCACACGTAGCACACGAGCGAGGGTTTTATGGGTCGACGAGCGAGGTTATACGCGACGCGTGTTGAGGTCGGCTGGTGACTAACTCTCTCCGGGCGTCGCGACGCCGACGCCACCTTTGCGCGTTCCACCCTCCGCCCCCCGTTTCGAGCAACCCCCGTCGACAATACCAACGGTGCACGCCGCCCCCTGCGTGTCCCTCCGCTGCGTCCGAACCGTGTTTTATGCCCGAGCCTATCAACTACCCTGTGCATCTGTCAATGAATAGCAACAAGGTTATTGACCGTTCCAGTCTTACTACACCCCGAGTAGAAAATTTAACTATAATTTGAATCTTCTAAACCTAAATGTACCCCAGTTTAGGTCTATTAGATCTAAAAAATAGAACTAGTAGAGTTATCTCAGAACTCAATATTTGATATAACTCTAATCAGAACCTATAAGTCCCTAAAAAGATCTCAAATTATATTAAGAACCTTCAGTTCATTCACGAAAATAGTTATAATTTAGTTCTCCAAGTAAGAGATTGGAACCTAAAGGCCTATTTAAAGGTTTATAAGATTTTCTTAGGATCCTCTGAAATATTTATTGTGTTATATAAAATTATTTTACAAACTATGCGCATTTGAATCTGATATGCATCTGAAAAGAATTATTCTGTTTATTCTTATACTTCCTATTATAAATTTCAAAAAAGGCTTTAAAACAATCTAATTTATACAATAGAATTTTTTTGTATACAGCAACAAAGCGTTGTGTTATTTATTTACAAAAATTGTTAAAGAAAAATAATAATAATTTCGCCATAAATTGGGTGAACGCAAAAGAGATTCTTGATCTACAATATGAGCCAAAAGAAACGGGTCCTCTCAGTGCACATGTCTTCAAGTGTTGCCAGCCAATGGACTTTTGAGGACAAATGTTAGGTTTCATAAATACTAGCATAAACCTACAGGATCTTTTCCTAGACTCTAAGTAGGACTTGAGGGACTAAATTATATTTGACAAATTCTATTTTAGATCTATATCCTTTATAAGCAGACATAACGACTAGATATAGGTTCCAATTAGAGTTAAATTTACTCCTATATTCCTATTCTCAAGATATAATTTCGACTTCCATATCCTTCTGTAGAATAAATAGGTTCGAAACCATAATTATTTTTTCGACTCGGGACCTGTTCCCAGAATCGTCAAACATATTTTCTAAATCAGTGCACCACAACGTTCGTCAGATATTTTAACAATTCGACGACCGAGTAAACGGGAATAAAAAAATTTCTTATTTCTCACTTACATAGACACGTTCCAGCGGTATTGAGCCGAATCTCGTTTGTACATAACAAACATTTATCTCAATCAAACACTCGATATTCTTACGGACGTAGCCGAGAAAAATTCAACTTTATCCAGCACTCAAGCTCGTGCAAACACTCCGAAGGGACGTAGTCGCGTGCGATTCAAACGTGAAAAGTCAATATGACGACGCGCGTGCACTCGCTCGTAACGGGATCCGGTCTTTCAGCCGAACCAGCTCGTAAAACTGGTAAACGTCTCGCTCGCGTCGTTAAATAAAAAAGGGGGGTACGTTATCAATGGCCGCGGACACGGGTAGGGGGTCGTCCGTGAAACACTTTCGTCGGTGTTAACAGACAGAAGATGCGACGGGGGTGACGGAAGGGTGAACAGCGGGGCGAGAGATCAAAGAATTCCGGAGGGGAGACCTCGTCGCCATTAAACTCTCAATTAGGAAAGCTGCAATTAACAACGAGAAAGCTCTCCGAAGGGAATTCGACCCGCGAGACGTCGAACGTGTCCGAGAAATTATTAGCTTCTGTAATAAGTTACGGCTCGCGGTAAGAGGGTGGACTCCCTCTAGAAAAGATCCAATCGACCACGTACTAACTTTTCTCTCGACGCATTTAACAGCTGCGTAACAGTTAATAAAAGTCATATGCAGTGAATTATAAATTAAAGTTCAGTATCATGAATGTTTAAATCCACATATCCTTCGAACGATTCAGACCGTTTTAACGTTTGCCTATAGAAGCTGATAGATCGTGCATGTAATAAATGGTGGATAATATTTTTTCCTCGCACCCCGAAGCTCAATACTTTATCACTGTAACGAACATCCAGTACAGTTGATCAAATAATAAAATAAAATTTATAGTATCGCGATAGAGGAGGTGTATATCAAAGATTTACCGCTGTGTGCGATAAAACAATGTTTTGCTCGGTCCTGTATTGCGCGACTCGTTTATTTTTAATTGGAATCCAGTTAACAGTAAATATCTCCCAATGACTCATGCATATCGAGAATTCCATTCGTTTCGTCAAGTTATAAATTACTAAAGACGGAACCATACATCGACCGACAGAATTTACAGTCGATATTTTTTCCAACCTCTTCGGAGTATAAATTATCTAATTAAAATTGCGCTTAGTCAAAAAATCTCACCGCACGGCGTATTTTTCTCTCACGTATAACGTCGGCGGGGTGCATATTTCCCGGTGGAAAGTCGTTTCGGCAACATACGTTCGCGGTTTTTCCCGCGGTCGAGCTTTCCGCGGGATATCGATTTCCGATTCGTCGGCGTGCGGACGAGCGGGGAATTATCGTCGACGCGGTGCCGATGTGGACGCGATTAAAAAGGAAAAGGGGGAAAGAAAGAACCCCCGACGAGGCTTGATTCCGCGCTCGAGCCAAGCTCGAACGTCGAACGTAATCGTTTAAGGATTATCGATTCTTATTGGACTCGCGGGAAAAGTTGAACGTCCGCCAAGCGGTGTACGTCGGTTCCTGGCTATGAAACATAAGAAAGCTGCAAGGGTAAATTCCGTCGAGAAATCGAAGTTATTAACCAGAACGTTGTGTACGAGTAACTGAATTCGGTCTGACGTATTACCAATTTTTATAAACCGCCGGAACATCACGGAATTATGATTTGTAGAGTGAATTGTTTATGATTGTAGAATGAAGCCACGTTTCAGAATTTATAAAAGAAATGAGGACATTCTCTAATATATATTCGGTACAAAGAGATCCGTTTTAAGTAATCGAGTTACGTGAAAAAAGGAGAACGATGATGCAGGGGTTGCAATTAAATTATTCACTGAACACGATTTAAAGAGGACGCAGACGTTATTTCCTCTTCCACTAGAAATAGACCTCGTTACTGGCGAAACTGATTTAGTCAATCTCTGCCCGGCAAAAGAGCGCATGTTCGATAAAATACTATTTAAAATGTAATTCAATAATTCTTATCCTCCATTATAGAATAAAAATGGATATAACGAAATTTATCTAACTATTACGTACGCTCATGGAACAATTAAAGCGTTCCATCCTTTTTCAGCGAAACCGAAATTTTTCTTTCACGCGGGTAATACCAATTTCACTCGGAAACCTAAGATGGCGCGAGGCTAACGACGCGTTAAACTTTTATCGTCCGGAGCGTCTGCAAATTGCGCGTACTTACACTCCGAACTGATGGTACCCGCTGGTCAACTTCCTATCAGAGCCATCGCCATAAATTCGTGTCGCCGTCGCGACCTACGAAACTTTTTCTCCGCTGTAATCCGCCAGAAACGACGGGACGATCCACTTCTCCCTCGACCCCAGTCCGTCGTCTGCTTTCCAAAACTTTTACTATTCGTGGAACGACGGTTTAATGATCTCGAGATTAATTGTTTTAATTCGAGATGTTCCTACTCTTTCGCTAATTATTACGTTCGTAATCGGTTCGAAATGTCCTCAACTCCGAAGTAAACAGCAGCAGAGAATTTGTAAAGAACGACGACCCGGCCATTAGAATGCAAATTTAATTGTCGATTATAGCCAAAGTACCTGCTACCTTTAATTCGTGACGCTGAACGCGGGAGTCATTAACGGGTCTTAACTTGGGGTAATTTACGGTGACGGTGCCCGCTCGTTTTCTGGGTAACACCCTTACACGGCGCGTCATGCATCTCGAGGATATTTGTAGTATCGAGGATGCGAGTGTGACGCCGGTTGCCATGCTGGGGAGAAATTCAGGTCGTCTTTAAATTAGACGCAAATATTCTCGTTCCTTGCGATAAGGTGCGCGCATAAACGGTGCCGGAACTTGGCCCAGAGTTCCCACCCGTAAAAATACATCTGCGAACACGGCAGAGACAAAGTTCTCGCTTCCAACTTTCTTTGGAATTAATGAATTACTCTTATTTCAACTGAATTTTTATACATTTAAAGAACTTTATTATAAAATCAGAAGTATAGTAAAAATATGTCTGCGAACATGATAGAGACAAGGTACTCTTTTCTAACTCACTTCAGAACTAATTAATTAATCTCATTTGAATTGTATTTCTACAAATCTTTATTATAGAAACATACGTACAGTGATATTATGTTTATATTATATTACAGAAATTATATTTCGAAACTGACTTGTTTATTATAGAATAATCTATGTAATATTTGTTAAAGAAAGTTTAATCTTCCTGAAATCGTTTTTCAATGAGTGAATCTCTTTTGAACACCTCGCACTGGGAGTACCAGTTTCTGTTGGGGCCTTTGGAAACAGATTTCTTAATCAATTTACCTGATTTCTTCCAATAGCTAGAAACGAAACGAAAACTCGTAATTAACTAACTCGACCAAACGGTGGCGATCAGAAATACCGCGTATAAAGGAGTATTTCCATTTACCAAAATTTCTCTCTTCCCATGCCTTCTTTCCGTTTCACTTCAAACAGGGTGTCCTTCCTCTTTAAAAGAGTCCGACTTTGAAACTCGCGCGTGCCGATCCCCTTTTCCTTAAGCAAAGGAACACGTCTTTTTCATGGATAGAGCAAAAAGATGAGATGGAAAGAAGTTTCGCGCAAAGTTGCACCGGCGATCCTTCGGTTGGCGAACTTTCTGAATAAACTGTCGAAAAAGTTGGGGAAGATGCAGACGTATAACATATCCATGCCAGGAAATAAATGTGCTTACATAAAAAATACTATACTCCCAATTGAGATCCTAATGTACTCTTAGAAGATTCGCAGCGTCGCGATGTTTAATACGCCACTAATTACACGTAATGCTCGCGAATATCCAAAGCCTAAGCCTCATAATATGTTTCGTTAATGTCGCTTCGCATCAAATTCAAGCGATGAAAGAAACCGTGTTCTAGAGTTTCGGAGCGAGTGGATTCGGGTCGGCGTGTGTCACGCGAGAGTCACGAAAGTCACGAAGAATTTTATCGACCGTGCCGCGCCGTCGTCGTGGTCACGAGCTGCGGTCCGGAAGGTCGTCATCCGGCGTCGGGACTCGACGATCCCTTGCGGTCAGGTGTTTCTGTACTTCAACTCGAGAATTCAAGATGTGTAACGGCAGACAGTGTTCCTTCTAGGAATTAATCGAATCGACGAACCATCGAGGCGTAACTTTGTACAAGAGCTCGCTTCGTCGTGCTAATTGGTAGTTAACCGATTGTCGAAGCTGGAGAATTGCATATTGATTTCTTACTCGACTAACTACCTGAATTAAACATTTATAGAAATATGAATAGTTTTAAAATTACGAAAAATCTAAAATTTAGCGTATGAGTAGATATTGGTTAAATAATGACTCTGTTAAATTTTGGTGAACTTTCATGGGACGAGGGAAAAGTTCTGAAGATTTCAATTTAAATTGTTTTTCGCAAATATCTAAGTTCCTATTGGTCGGACGATATATATGCATCGGATCGAAATCATAGATTGATAAATTCTCTACAACACTCATTCTTGGTATTTTTTTCTTGTGGGCTACGGTTTTCAAAATAACACGTGGTAAAAACTTGAAGTTTTCGAAAGAATGATGTACGTGGCTTGGTTCGAGAACTTCAAGTTTTTACCGCGTGTTATTTTGAAAACCGTTGCCCACAAGAAAAAAATACCAAGAATGATTGTTGTAGAGAATTTATCAATCTATAATTTCGATCCTATGGATATATATCGTCCGACCAATAGGAACTTAGATATTTGCGAAAAACAATTTAAATTGAAATCTTCAGAACTCTTCTCTCATCCCATGAAAGTTCACCAAAATTTTACAGAGTCATTATTTAACCAATATCTACTCATACGCTAAATTTTAAATTTTTCGTAATTTAAAAACTGTTACCGGTAGAACCTCCTTAACTCGACTAAACGACCAATTCTGGGCATTTAGATCGGGAATTATCGTTCTTTTCTTTCTGTAATTAATTGGGAAAAACAGTTGATTTGATGATTAATAGATTATAAGAAGCAATTCATAAATCAAAGTATAAGTTAGATTTATATATACATAATGTTTCGATCAATGCAAAACAAAATTAAATACATAAGAAAAATGGATGTTTTACATTAATACTGAGAATGCTAGAGGACAACGTTACAAGGAGTATTGGGTTTAAGGATTGTGATTTTGGTGCTTCTTTTGGTGAAAGAATCTGGGAACCGCAGTATAATCGTATTTACCGGGGATTAAGAGAGAAAGCGATACGGGGTATGAAACTGTAGTATTCGGAGTCGAACACAGCGGTTGTGTAGCTTCCCATCCCTCCTCCTCCTCCGTTTACTATTTCAACTTCACGCTTAAGATTAACAGTGCTTTTTCCCTCCGAGGGAAACCGTGGGTAATCGTTCGAATCAGCAGTTAGACGGTCGTCAAGAACTGCGAAACCGCTGCTGTGTACGTATGATCTATTACGGCAACTTTTCGACACGAGACACGCGCAAACATTTCCTCCCGTGCTTTTAATCCCGCAGTTTTCCACACTGTAGGACGCTTCCATTACGTCAGGGAAACCCCTATTTGAGAAAGGAATATCGCGACGAACGTGCATCGCGAGACGCCATGGAAGTTCTTTGGAAAAAAGGTGAATTCTTTTTAAAGGGACACCGGCGTCGGGCCGGAGACTGAGAAGTGTTTAAAACGTATCGTCAGAAAAAAGAAATTTGTCGCGGGACAAGTTACTTTAAGTATTTCTGGACTCTCCCTGGAATTATGGAAGCAGGAAAAATGTTCTGGGGTGATGCAAGACGGAAAAAAACGAATAGAAGAATCGTATAACACGCGAAGTAAAAGCAGATAATATATAATCAGAAAACGGTGAAACTTCACTCACTTTACTTTATACAAGATTATATACTTGTCGAGATATCGTTTGTCACAATTTTTCTTCTAATTTTCTCTTATTATTTTTTCCTACACGAATCCGTACTGTGAGGATCAGATAGCTGGAACGTTGAAAACGACCGTCTCTACACAAAGCCTATCGCGTCGCGTAAAAAACGANCTCATCCCATGAAAGTTCACCAAAATTTTACAGAGTCATTATTTAACCAATATCTACTCATACGCTAAATTTTAAATTTTTCGTAATTTAAAAACTGTTACCGGTAGAACCTCCTTAACTCGACTAAACGACCAATTCTGGGCATTTAGATCGGGAATTATCGTTCTTTTCTTTCTGTAATTAATTGGGAAAAACAGTTGATTTGATGATTAATAGATTATAAGAAGCAATTCATAAATCAAAGTATAAGTTAGATTTATATATACATAATGTTTCGATCAATGCAAAACAAAATTAAATACATAAGAAAAATGGATGTTTTACATTAATACTGAGAATGCTAGAGGACAACGTTACAAGGAGTATTGGGTTTAAGGATTGTGATTTTGGTGCTTCTTTTGGTGAAAGAATCTGGGAACCGCAGTATAATCGTATTTACCGGGGATTAAGAGAGAAAGCGATACGGGGTATGAAACTGTAGTATTCGGAGTCGAACACAGCGGTTGTGTAGCTTCCCATCCCTCCTCCTCCTCCGTTTACTATTTCAACTTCACGCTTAAGATTAACAGTGCTTTTTCCCTCCGAGGGAAACCGTGGGTAATCGTTCGAATCAGCAGTTAGACGGTCGTCAAGAACTGCGAAACCGCTGCTGTGTACGTATGATCTATTACGGCAACTTTTCGACACGAGACACGCGCAAACATTTCCTCCCGTGCTTTTAATCCCGCAGTTTTCCACACTGTAGGACGCTTCCATTACGTCAGGGAAACCCCTATTTGAGAAAGGAATATCGCGACGAACGTGCATCGCGAGACGCCATGGAAGTTCTTTGGAAAAAAGGTGAATTCTTTTTAAAGGGACACCGGCGTCGGGCCGGAGACTGAGAAGTGTTTAAAACGTATCGTCAGAAAAAAGAAATTTGTCGCGGGACAAGTTACTTTAAGTATTTCTGGACTCTCCGTGGAATTATGGAAGCAGGAAAAATGTGCTGGGATGATGCAAGACGGAAAAAAACGAATAGAAGAATCGTATAACACGCGAAGTAAAAGCAGATAATATATAATCAGAAAACAGTGAAACTTCACTCACTTTACTTTATACAAGATTATACACTTGTCGAGATATCGTTTGTCACAATTTTTCTTCTAATTTTCTCTTATTATTTTTTCCTACACGAATCCGTACTGTGAGGATCAGATAGCTGGAACGTTGAAAACGACCGTCTCTACACAAAGCCTATCGCGTCGCGTAAAAAACGATCCCACTTCCCGGTATTCACGCAATCCGACTATCAGAGGTAAAGGAAACGCTGGAAACTGAACAAAAACCGCGACCAAGGGTAGAATCTCTCTTTTCAGCGACATTAATTCTGCGACGCGTTCATTCCAAGTTACTAGCTACCATCGAATCTGATTATCTTTATAAATCACAGAGGACCAGTCTCTTCTGTTCGCGATAAAAAGGTTGTTGAGAGCACAATTACAATTTTTATTAGACTATTTGTCCTCGTGTTAGACTTCTTATTGAGAGAGACTTCCCATATTTATACATCAAGTAAAAGACTTTTCNTTATAAATCACAGAGGACCAGTCTCTTCTGTTCGCGATAAAAAGGTTGTTAGCACAATTACAATTTTTATTAGACTATTTGTCCTCACGTTAGACTTTTTATTGAGAGAGACTTACCACATTTATACATCAAGTAAAAGACTTTTATATTATATTTTTATTATTCATGCTATTATTTTTCCTGTGCATGACATTACTCAGTTCATTTATACCAGAGGTAATTTTACTTGAAGCTACATAGTATAATTTTCTATTTATAAAAAATGATTTTTCACCCGTTCGGAGGCGCACGTAATTTGATCGAACTTCCAGAGGCGTGGCTGGCTGGTTCGATCCAGCAACCGGTACACCGTGAAAAACGTATTTTACAGTCCGGCCATAAAATATCGCGAGCTGCGGCTGACACGGGGATCCATGCTCTTCGATAAAACGTGGAGATCCAATGGGAATTCCCACCGAACGGGAAAAGCGAAGTTCCTGTTCGTTCGGCGTACAAACCGCCGTGTCTGGAACTTGGGGATCGATTCGTTTCTGGTCACCTAGAAACGCGGAACCGACTAACGAAGCTCAAGTACGGATGATTGTGATTCGACAAATTTCGGTCGAGTGCCGACGAATCGGGTGAGTGGAAATTGATTCTGCCGAGTAAGTAATCGGTGAGAATAGTTCGGAAACTTATAATGCATGAATTTGGGTATAACTAAGTGAATAATATGTCTGCAGCGGAATCACGGTTCAACGATTCGAATCTATTTTAATACGAACATACATACTAAATAGAATTTAACAAATTATTAATTAAATGTCAGACAAGATTTCATTCAAAAATAAACTGGCGGTCACGAAAGTTCAATTCTTTTTCGAGAAACGTGATATTTAATTCGATGGTACTTTTCTAAAATAAGAAGCTTTCAATAGACATAAGAGCTGATGACCCGGATTTCACATCCCTAAAACGAGATTAAATATCGCACGAGAATCAAAATCGTCGTTCTATTCGATGAGAACTGTGGAATTTCGTAGGTAAATGTTTCTGCAATTTAGATTGAGATACAACGGATCGATGTTGTTACGCCACTTAGAGTTCGTAATCCAATCTCCATGATAATATCCTTAATGTAGAATCCAGCATTTCCATTAACGACGATCAAATTTCATTACACCGTTTCAGAGATCGCAATCTGTTCCTCAATCAGATTTCTATTTCTTACGCTAAAAGAAAGTAAAAATACGTCCGGACTGCACCGGTTTCACCCATTTTCCACATTCCTTTCGATACATAACTGTAATAAACGCGAAGCAGAAAAATAAGCAGATAGACGGCCGGAGAGAACTAATCAGGTTTGTCTTGGCATCGAGTCGGCGTTAATGAGATCAGGAAGGCAATGATTAAAGAGATTACTGTTGTCGTTCCGACGTTGACGGACGCCGGTAAATTTCAGCAGATTTTACGAGATTTTCCTCATCATAAATGAACCACACCAACACGGTAGATATTTCCATATAGAGGACGTGTTAGTATGACATACGAACGGGGGATTTTCGCCTCCATTTTAATAGAGTAATTTCGCGGAAACCAGACGTTAACCGTGGTCAGTACGTTCCGTCGGATTGTCGTTTGTGACGGCGCGAAGTCCTTTACCTCTCAGATTGTTCGTGTCACGCATCCCACGGAGTGCACTGGACAGGGAAAACGTTGAACCTCGCGAAAATAAGCGGCCGCGCTTAAAATGTAAATGGAATTGTTAAAGAGTCGGCATTACGTAAAACCGGTTGTAGTATTAAAAAAAGGATCATTGTACTACTCGCTGCTACGGCGAGTTCCAGAATAAAATTTTAAACAAGTATCTGTACTTTTTGAAATTCTAATGACGAGCGGCGAGCAGAAATAAACGGATATTCTCAGTTTTCTACTCGACACTTACAAAGATCCACTTACACGAAGTGGTTTAATGAAATCATTAATGCCGGAAGATGAAACGGACTCGAGGCGAGTTTTACGGTTCCTTGCGTAAAGCGAATTGTACCTCGTTTTTCTNACGGAGTGCACTGGACAGGGAAAACGTTGAACCTCGCGAAAATAAGCGGCCGCGCTTAAAATGTAAATGGAATTGTTAAAGAGTCGGCATTACGTAAAACCGGTTGTAGTATTAAAAAAAGGATCATTGTACTACTCGCTGCTACGGCGAGTTCCAGAATAAAATTTTAAACAAGTATCTGTACTTTTTGAAATTCTAATGACGAGCGGCGAGCAGAAATAAACGGATATTCTCAGTTTTCTACTCGACACTTACAAAGATCCACTTACACGAAGTGGTTTAATGAAATCATTAATGCCGGAAGATGAAACGGACTCGAGGCGAGTTTTACGGTTCCTTGCGTAAAGCGAATTGTACCTCGTTTTTCTTATTATGTTATTCGTTACTTCCGCGTCCCCCGAGGCTCGCAGAGGTAAGGATACGTCTGCGAGAGATACGTCTGGCATACACGAAATACATTTTATCCATAAACAACTACGTTATCGATTCAATCCGATGTGCAACCGGTCTTGATATTGAAAAATAGAAAGAAAAGTGGTTCCGATTCCGGGATCAGGAATTGTTATTCACGTGACAGTACGTTCGAATAAAAATGATTTCTACATTTGCTTTCGAGATCCAAGTAGAATCGACAAATTTTACATTTTTTTTTAAGCACGAGTATTTTTTACTGAAATGACTTAAACGCTTCTATCATCGTAAAACGTACGTTCTCCACTGGAATTCTGAGTCAGCGAAACATGAAACGCACAAGCCACGCAAAATTTTTTCTTTCAACTCGTAAGAGGGTTGAACAACCCCTGCTCGACGCCAAGACACCGGAAAGGGAAAGGAAACGGCGTGTATTAAAACTTGAAACCTAAACGAACCGCGAAATTCAAGAGATCGACCATTCGAATTCAATTAACCGGTAGACGGGAGGAGGAAGAAATCTGGCGAGGCACCAAGGAGGAGAGACCCCTTATTCGACGGGGGCTAATTGTTGAAATTATTCACGCGAGCGCGGCTCGATCGTGCCCGCGCTACCGATCAAACGAATACCTTTCGTTGACATCCCCGTCTGAATTTTGTCGTCGATATAAGGTTTCACAACACGCGGAGGCCTGCGTCAATATCGACCCGGCTTCTCTCTCTCCGACGCGCACCCTTTCCTTCCACCCTCCGCCTCTCCAGCCATCCTGCACGTATTATACACTCTCTTTCATAAGTACACATAAGGATACTTTGAATAAAATGTATATATATTGAAAATATCTAACAGAACCGTGAAAAGTCTATCTGGGTTTAAAAGATTCAATAATTTAATATCTTAGTAAACTAAACAGTATTTATATAAATTACCAGATTCTTAAGAATGTAATCTACTTTCGAAAACAAAAGTTTTATTGATAAATAGATTATTATTTTAGTAGTAAAAATTGAAATCGGAAAATCATGTTGTGGCATATAATTCTATTGAGTCTATTGAGAAAGAAATCTCAGCTGAACTTAGTAAGCGGTTAGTTTTAAGTATTTTTTATTAACTGACGAATGACTTATGGAGGGGAATGTACGAGCCGGAGAAAACAACGAACCACGCTGAAATATGCACGCCAAAGCTTCAGAACGCCGGGCAGACGTTTACTGCACTGAATTTCGGACAACGTTTGGTCTGTTTCATGATAACGTGTTCGAAAATCAACCAATGGAAACATTGTACATTTTCTAATTGAAAGAGATACGATAATAAGGAATATATCAAATATTTCTGCAATGATTTTTGCCTGTAAATATTGATATTCATAAAATATTCCACATTTATACAGAATTTATTTAAAGATATAATCGATAATTTATTTGATGAATAATTCTCTCTATAATGTCGATTTATAAATGTACATAATTCATTGAAGTGACGAGTGTCACGCGACAGAACAGAACTGTAAGTAGAAATGGTGCGTATTAGGTCAGACATGGCACTTCGAGAGATATTAAAGCTTCTTAATTCTTGTTCACTTTCAACAACTATTTCATGAAATAACATGAAAATACCAAATGCTATATGCAAAGTAGATTTTTTACACAGACCGACAACGAAGAACTAATATACATAGGGCTGAAGGTATCACGAGAATTTCGTGCAAGAAATCGACGACTGGATTTCGTGCCGATGATTAATTGCTTCCACGATCGTTTCTCGACCAAGATTTGCCTTTCTTACAAGTTCTCGTCATGAAAGTTTGAAAGCTGCACGAGAACAGTTTTTTTAGTTTTAATAGCTTCACACTAATTAGATATTCTTGTATATTTCATACGATGAATTTCTGATTTATTCCTCGACACTTCGACAAGAGAATTCGTGGAACAAAAAAAAACCATTTTCAAATTGACATTCAAAGTTTCACTAAGAATTACACGAGCTGGTACTTCCGACATGTTTGTCTTGCAATTTTACGTCCTAATGCGTTTACCATCCGCATTTCCCCGGGGAACGTTAATTAAAAAAAAAGTCGATTAATCCTTCGCGGAGGGAGGAATGCAAACAGAAGGGAATAAACCCACAGCAAAACACTCGTTGCCTTGGTAATCAGAAAAACTTTCGAACGTCTCTACCACTTAAAACCATAAATACAAATTTCTAAGAAAATGATTAAAGACGAGGAATTATACGAATATGAAATATCATAGCAGAAAGAGGGTAATTGCGAATAGGCGGTCCGTGTAATCCAGCCGACGAAATCTGTACGACTCCCCTGAGCTACGGCCGGAATCCACCCTCGATCTACCCCACAGGAGCAAACACTGAATTGCATGAACGGAATAACAAACGTCTTCTTCAAACGGGGATCCCGAACGACGCAATAAACGTCCCGCCCCTGGAACGTTTAGCGGTTAGTCGAGAGTGTCACCCCCAATCCCGGACTCCTCCTCTCTTCGGTGGATTCAAACAATCTCCTTAACCCAGAGACCCGTCAACTACAAACACCCACGCGTTCGGCCTCGTTAATAGCGACGCTGATGCTTCCTACCGTCAAAACCTCCCTTCAACGATCATTTATCACCGAGAAAGTAAACGATAAAGAGAATACTGGCTCTAGCAGAAAAAAAAAGCTTTTAACCGTAATATAGAAATTAATAATAAATGAAAATATCGAAAAGGGAACAGCATTTACAGGATGAAAATCGCGGATCGTCTTAAAAGGTAAACATTGATCATCCCCGTGAGTAATTACTTAAGAAGCCTTAGGTAACCCTTAATTTAAAGAAGACTGCCTTCAATCCGGTCTTATCGAAAGGTAGCTGAAAACCGAGGAGAAGTTCGTCGGATTTCGTCGCAACTGCATCGATCCGACGGCCATAGAAATGTTTCAGCTGCTAGGCCCTTTTTCGCCCGGACCGGCTTTCTACCTAAACACGGAGAAGACGAAAACCGGCCGAGGATGCCGGATGGGGGGATGAACCGGGGGAGGGACGGGGTGAATTAAGCGGTCGTGATGGAGGCTGCAGGACGGAAAAGGGTGCAGCAAACAGAGGATAAAACGTCGTACACACTGTTGGGCGGAGAGCCGGGTTACCGTATGCTCCTCGTCTGTCTCGTGGGCAAGAACCATGGGAGGCAACGAAGATCGATACGCTTCTCTGCGTGCATCGCGAGCACTGAAGTGTCTACCACTCCTACTCCCACTTTCCATCGCTCTCCGCATCTGCAGCCTCTTTATTTTTATCCATCCGTTTTCCACCGTCCTCCGCGCGTTCAGGGAGAGAAACGTGCATTCAAAAGCACCGAGACGGAGACGGCGGTCTCGTTAGATACCTGCGACTTTCGCTACTTCCCGAAACGAGAACTTTGGCTAAGGTTCGGGACCGTTTTAACTCCTACTGGGGACACCAGATTTCGTTCCAACGTTGTGAACTTTAAAGAGGTTCATCCCGTTAAGGAATTAACAGATCTCCCAAAAAAAATTTGGTAGTCTATAACAGTATACCAGGATACCTCAAAAAAATGTTTAAGTCATTTGGATACCTTAATGATGCACTACTACCTAAGCATATTAATATAAATATTTTTTATAATTTTACATGTAGTCAAATGGAAAAGAGTGATTTCCTAGACTTCTATCGCTAATTTATTAGGTATTGACAGACAGTTTTGAATGAAACTTATGTCATATTAAAGAGAAACATTTAACGAATATTTTAATTGCAAATTTAAGTAGATTGGGTGACTATGAATCGAGAAATATATAAACACAACAAACGAAATTTGCATCTTTCATCAGTAGATAACCTCCGTTCTTAACATGTACGCTATTCAAGCGAGCTCCCCTTTTCTATAACTTGCATTTGACTTGCTATGTACCAGATGAACCTCCTTAAACCGGCAGTACGAACCTTTACTGCACATATGATTTACTACGATTTTAATTGTATAATGAACGAACAATGTTTCGTACCTCAGAATTAAAATGCTTCCCAAAGAATAAAGCGAGAATAATGCGCTACCATAAAAAACAGGCATTCAATCTGTTCTAAAAGGAATTTTCCCCTCGGTGGAACATTTAATATGCACCCATGTGAATAATAAAAAATTGAAGAGATCTCAGGCTTCGTAGACGAAGACCCTGCATCGTGTACAAGAAGTTCATTACTCGCGTGTACCGCCGCTCGTGACTAAATGGCTCTGCGTAATCCGCGGCGCGCATCCATCATGCAAATTGGTCGACTCTCGAATTTCGCGTTAATTCGGAAAAGCGAATTCTGAATAAACAGGAGGCGAGATCGAAGTCGCATGACACATGGAACCGTGTCAAATAAATTCACGAATCGCAACAGGTAGTAGCCTCGTCGACAAAAGGAAACGACGGACGAAGTCTCAAGAAATCTCGGATAGGGGTTGGAAATCGGGGGTGAATAGAACCCTTCGGATGATATCGCGTTACGCGTTCGCATGATAAACGAGCTTTCGTGGCTTCCCTTTAAACCGCAAAAGAAACACGATAGTCTCGTTTGGCCGATGGTCAGATATGGAGCAGGGGAAAGGGGTGAGGGATCGAGGGGTTCTGCCCTAAGCCCGCGGATTTGTGAACTCGATACGAGATTCGGGGATCCGAGATTTACATGAAAAGAATTCAACGTAGCCTTCGGCTTTTCCTAACCAGTCTCAACAGATTTATCATCTACTGAATACAAATTTATGGACTTAACAGATTATGAAAATCGAATGGTCGACTCTCAGAATAATAACGTTTCTAAAATTATCTCTTAAAAAGACGAGATACGCGATGTGTCGTAGTCTTCGGGTTTTCCTAACTAGTCTCAACAGATTTATCATTTACATCTGAATACAAATTTATGGACTTACCAGATTATGAAAATCGAATGCTCGACTCTCAGAATAATAACGTTTCTAAAATTATCTCTAAAAAGACGAGATACGCGATGTGTCTAAATCAATTTCTACAAATCATGATTTATACTAGAACGGTATCATCAGCTTCCTATTGATTTACGTTGCTAGATTTAAAGGGCGGCTAGAATGGCCGAGGCGGAGATTCCATGAGATATTTAAGCGATCGTCATGGACCGCGACATACCATATGCGATCATACTTGGTAGCCCATTAACGCCGCCTCTAACACGTGATTCCCGGTAATTAGGTCAACGCCTGTGCTCGCGCCATTGTGCGTGTCCGTATTACCATACTTGCATTAGGGAGGCTACAATTTCTCCATTCCCTCTGTTTCGAAATCCCATGTCGCACTTTTCGAATATCGCAAAAGCTTATGCTCTTAATCGGCACTGAGCATTTTTCAAACTTGAACAATTTTTATCACGTTCGTCATAACTCTATTGAGGATTAAATCCATTTCGTTATCCTTATCAAAAAACGTCAATTAAAGAGACGATAATAAATGTTTTATCAAAGATAGTATTGTATGAATCGTAACATTCAATTCTCGGAATACTGCACTTACTACTTCTCACCTGTTGAATTAAACTTGACACACAACATCCACCTGAATTACCTACGCGTCTTTGCCCAACCAACTACCTATTCAATCCTGCAGAATCCCTAGACACTCCGCATCCCTTCTCCCTAATCCATCCGAAACCCTGCCGAACATCATTAACCCTAACACCTACATCATAAAATTATGACAGGCCTTCGGCAACCAATTCAATCTGTAGCTAAACGAAATAGCAAACACAGTTATCGATCCGTAAGACTTCCTACCGTAGCGCTTGTACCAAACGAAACAACGTATAGACGCGGAGAATTCAACAAACTAATTACAAGCTTGAATCAAAATCATTGAGAATCCACCGGAATCTACGTAATCGCGAACGAACTTTCCAAACAGGCCGGATGGTTAATCTGGTAATCGTATCCCTTCGCCGTTGGGGGTTCTTGGAAAACAACCCCTTCGGTCCGCGTATGCCCCGCGAAATTCGAGTACCGCTCGAATTCGTATCGTTACATACATATTTGCATCTTACCTTGCGTGCTGCCGTTCGGCTGGCCAGGCTGCGGCATTCCCGGGTAGAGGGGCGAGGGATGCGGCGAGGGTTGATTGCTGCTGGGCGGTCCTGTAGAATGCGGGTTGGCAGTCGTGGGGGTCGGCGTGGCCGATCCTGCTTGCTGGGATTGCTGGGATTGCTGGGTGTTACTGGCCGACGTGGGGGTCGACGCCGGGTTGCCGCCACCGCCGGCGTGCGCCCCCGTGCCCGGTTGCTGCTGCTGCTGTTGCTGCTGCTGCGATTGTTGTTGTTGTTGTTGTTGCTGCTGTTGCNACCGGAATCTACGTAATCGCGAACGAACTTTCCAAACAGGCCGGATGGTTAATCTGGTAATCGTATCCCTTCGCCGTTGGGGGTTCTTGGAAAACAACCCCTTCGGTCCGCGTATGCCCCGCGAAATTCGAGTACCGCTCGAATTCGTATCGTTACATACATATTTGCATCTTACCTTGCGTGCTGCCGTTCGGCTGGCCAGGCTGCGGCATTCCCGGGTAGAGGGGCGAGGGATGCGGCGAGGGTTGATTGCTGCTGGGCGGTCCTGTAGAATGCGGGTTGGCAGTCGTGGGGGTCGGCGTGGCCGATCCTGCTTGCTGGGATTGCTGGGATTGCTGGGTGTTACTGGCCGACGTGGGGGTCGACGCCGGGTTGCCGCCACCGCCGGCGTGCGCCCCCGTGCCCGGTTGCTGCTGCTGTTGCTGCTGCTGCGATTGTTGTTGTTGTTGTTGCTGCTGTTGTTGCTGCTGAGGGGTCTGCTGCGGCGTGGGAGGTTTCTGACCGTCCGGCGAGTCGCTGGCCGTCTCTGGAAACGAGCAACGATTCCCCGGAATATTAATGAATATAGCCGGGATGTCTGGAACAGCTCTATACGAACGCGTCCGATAGTTTACGTGGACGTGGCTTCGCGCGGGATAGAGAAACGGCCGACGGACGTGGCGTGACTTGTGCGATTTGAACAGCGAAATTGATCCTATGAGTAGTATTTAACTATTCAATAGTTGACGCGCGTCGCTCTATCTCGTTTCCATTTTTATAGTGTTCTGAACCGGAATGGTATTGATATCGTGCTCAATACACGCGTAGTCGTACACAGTACTTTCGAAAAATGCAAAACAAAATAGATAGCGTTTCAACGTTGTCACTATCTTATTGAGTATTCGACAAACATGACGGGATTTTAAGCTGTCAACGTCAATAACTATCTAGAAAGGAGAAAACTGCTTGGGCTTGTGTCAATCAATCTCAGTTTACATTTTAATACTGATATGTTTTTGAGAACGTAGCAAAATATTTTGTAAATATCATAATATTTTTGTTATGAAGAGAAAATACAGGAATTAACTTTAATAACAAACGATTTTTAATCAATTGATAGATGTTCTTGCTTTACTATCCATTTTTTTATCATTTTTGTCGACAAGAACGATGATCAGGTATCATTTTAACATAAAACTTTCTTAGAAGACATTTTCACGCCATGAAAAGATATACGCAGTGATGACAAATGGTGAAAACTTTTTGAAAAATGGCAGTAGAATAGTTTGGGGAAACATGTCTCTTCTAAACGAAGAGACATCGACCACGTGCCCCATTTTCCGGAAATGGAGACCACGTCTGCGCGATAACAAGCGTGAAATCTAATTACGTCCTTTAACATCCTGTCTTGCCGGTCCCGGGTCATTTCGGGCCGCGGGAACGTGGGTTCTTTATTTCCTGATCAGACAGAGGGTGGACAATTCGCATGCGAAGGGACGCCCTCGGAAATTCGCGAATTTCCACTCACACCTCGCATGAAATTTTATACGTCTCGCGGCCAACAATAATAATTGTAATTCGCAATTGCGAACTTTCACGACTTTTGTAAGTTTAATAAAGAACAATTTTAATATTCATTTTCTTACTCGTATTATTACCTCAATTTCCCGTAAAACTCTGAGATTTTAATACAAGAAATTAATAAAACTTATACGATATGCTAAATTAAAAATCTAAAACTTCAAAGCCTCTAAATTCAATCATATCAGCNAATCAATTGATAGATGTTCTTGCTTTACTATCCATTTTTTTATCATTTTTGTCGACAAGAACGATGATCAGGTATCATTTTAACATAAAACTTTCTTAGAAGACATTTTCACGCCATGAAAAGATATACGCAGTGATGACAAATGGTGAAAACTTTTTGAAAAATGGCAGTAGAATAGTTTGGGGAAACATGTCTCTTCTAAACGAAGAGACATCGACCACGTGCCCCATTTTCCGGAAATGGAGACCACGTCTGCGCGATAACAAGCGTGAAATCTAATTACGTCCTTTAACATCCTGTCTTGCCGGTCCCGGGTCATTTCGGGGCGCGGGAACGTGGGTTCTTTATTTCCTGATCAGACAGAGGGTGGACAATTCGCATGCGAAGGGACGTCCTCGGAAATTCGCGAATTTCCACTCACACCTCGCATGAAATTTTATACGTATCGCGGCCAACAATAATAATTGTAATTCGCAATTGCGAACTTTCTAGACTTTTATAAGTTTAATAAAGAACAATTTTAATATTCATTTTCCTACTCGTATTATTACCTCAATTTCTTGTAAAACTGAGATTTTAACATAAAAAACTTATACGATATGCTACATTAAAAATCTAAAACTTCAAAGCCTCTAATTCAATCATATGAGTAAAGAAAAAACGCGCAAAGTTCAGTTCTCGCACGAGATGTCGAAAAAATTGATTTTCCATAAGCTGATAGTGTGTGATAAAACTCACCATTTTCCGGAAACGACGTGGTCCTTATCACGGGCAACAAAATTCCTTTCTGTACCAGCTCGTCTCTGCTAGCTCGTACAGAAATTTTCCTCTCGAGCGCTGCAATCGCAAAGAACCACCCCTATTTACTACCCTCTGTTACCGACGAATTCTCCGCTTACTCATTCAATATATTAACAAAAATTCGATGAATCGCTTTTTGCTCTCTTTAAAGGACGAGATACTTACATAATGAGGCAGCTTCGAATTTATCCGATTTCTTTTTCCGTTTCCACTTCCACGGTTTAAAGAGTCTACCGAGGGCTGAAAATTTGCTTTTCCTCTCGAGTGGTGGCGTTCTCGCCCCCGAGCCCAAACTATTCGTCCGCAACGCCGCCCCATTTTGCTTTTTTGCTGTAACAAATAAACAAGCAAAACAAAATTAAATATCAGTGATGAAACATCTCGCAGACGGATACAATAAAATTTTTATCATTGAACGATCGATCGAACGAAATTGCGATCGAAACTGTCGATGAGTAACCATCTTCAGCAACAGTTGGGCTATAGTTATCGGCTTGAGGTACGCAACCCTCTATTTCCCGGCTTTTCTGGGAAAAAGCTAAACAGGAACTCCTACGTTACCGACGAGGGATGAAACATCCCCTAGACTCAGCTTTACTACCCTCGCACGATTGAATCGATCGCTTCCACGAAACCGTCTACCAATTACCAAGGAAATGTCGTTATCATTCGCTGGAGCGTTTCTTTGAAAAATCCTTACACACGTTTATCCCAAAGGAAACATAGCAAAAATCTAATCGAAAACTTCATTCGAAGTACGAGACGAAAATAACGGAAAAGCGGAAACAATTATTTCAGAAACGATTACAAGTTTACGAGTAAGTAAAAAGTAAGACGACTGTATTGAAACATAAAATTAAAGAGGGATGAGGTGAATCCACTTTCAATCAAATTTTTATACCGAGAGGGAAGAGATATGAATTCATGTTTTTTGCAGTAATACTTCTTCAACGTTTCCCCGCAAAGTTTTATTGTTTCCTTCTTTCCATTTGGAGAGAAAAGGTCTCGAGGAAACGCGAAAGGAGGAAAAGCGGATAGCGCGGAAGGATAATGCGATGAAAGACGACTCCGATCCACTTCTCCCTCAGAAGTGGAACTTATTTTCCGGGGTTATTGTCCCTCTCGAGCTGGAACACTGTTTACAGCTGCCGGATGAATATTCACTGTGAATCGTATCGATTCAACTCGGTCCCTCTCCCTCCCTCCCTCTCTCTGCCATGGTCCCTCTTAACTCATTGTTAGACGGCCATGTCGATGTCACCATAAAATCAATACCCGACACCGTGGCCCCATAGATATTTAATGGCTCCTGCCCTTTGCAGCTAAAAATTTTCCTCCGAACGCCCACGATGTTACTCGACAAAATTTCCAATTACCATGTCCAGTTTATTGTTCAACAAGTTTTTAATAACGCGTCGGTGTATCCGCTGAAAGTCCTCTAAATTTATAATTTCGGAGCCACGCAAGCGTTCTGATCTACTAACCGCTAATTACTTCGCGTAATAACATCTTCCGTTAACAAGTAACTAATTTGCGGCGGCAATTAACGCGTCAAAATCGCGGTAATCGTGGAACAATCTCGGTCCTTTCATCGTTCTCAACGTCTCGCGTAACAAATAATAATTCTTTTACGTATTCAGAATACATTACACTTATTATTATGAAGAAAGTACATAATACCGAGGGAACCTCTTCAGATAACTTCATTTACATCGAAGCTAGTCTCGTTCTGTATTGGAAACTCGTCCTCCTATTCATAACATTGTTAAACGGTTATAATACTGAACGTATCTTTAACAGCGAGCAAGGGTGCGAAAGGTACAAAGGGACGGCGTTGTTAAACGGAAATTTCGGGCTGCTCCTAGCGGGGAATAATGGAGGATAACGTGAGGTAGGACAGTTTCGTCGTGAACGACGATCATCAGCCTCGAGCATCCCTCGGGGACACTTTCGCCGAAAGGATCTTCCAGACTGAGTTTCTTGGCACGTTCGCTGCATCGAGGCCCTAAACGCCTAATTTCGGGATGTAATTAAACGGAGGCGATGAGAGGTCGATCGTCTTCGGTATTGATAGATGTCGATTAGGGAAAATTTTCGGAAAATATATCGAATTACTAATTTGTTTTTAGTCAATCGATCAGCGATGTATTAATTAATAAAATTCTCGTAATCGATAAACCGTTATTGATTGAGATTTTAGATAGAGATGCGCACTTTGTAGAAAGTAGGCGATAAGAGTAATAATAAATACGTCGATTGACGTCACTATCAATATGTCTCAGAGTATACATTTTTTTTTTTTATTTGCTTAACTCTGATAAGTCCGCTGTATTCTGAGCGAGGCTNAAAATTCTCGTAATCGATAAACCGTTATTGATTGAGATTTTAGATAGAGATGCGCACTTTGTAGAAAGTAGGCGATAAGAGTAATAATAAATACGTCGATTGACGTCACTATCAATATGTCTCAGAGTATACANATCAGCGATGTATTAATTAATAAAATTCTCGTAATCGATAAACCGTTATTGATTGAGATTTTAGATAGAGACGCGCACTTTGTAGAAAGTAGGCGATAAGAGTAATAATAAATACGTCGATTGACGTCACTATCAATATGTCTCAGAGTATACATTTTTTTTTTTTATATGCTTAACTCTGATAAGTCCGCTGTATTCTGAGCGAGGCTAGCGACGAGAGTTTGTTATATATTTAAACTCGTGTCCAATAAATCACACTGTATCGCGTCTTTTAATCGGATGAAGTAGCATAAAACTTTGCACATGAAATATTTCATCGTCGAAAAAATTATTTAATGTCAAAACACGATACCTCCTACGCATCAAACATCAATATTGGTTTTCATTTATTTTTTCAGTTATACTAGAGATCGCCCACCGACGCGGTATCGAATATTCATACGAATACCACCGCGTTCGGATTTCAAATATCCTTGCAAAGTAAAAAACAGCTAGCGAAAGTTCGTCATATTGTCACTATGGAAGAAACTGTTTCCACAAAGTGAAAACAGAATCCGGCTTNTAGCGACGAGAGTTTGTTATATATTTAAACTCGTGTCCAATAAATCACACTGTATCGCGTCTTTTAATCGGATGAAGTAGCATAAAACTTTGCACATGAAATATTTCATCGTCGAAAAAATTATTTAATGTCAAAACACGATACCTCCTACGCATCAAACATCAATATTGGTTTTCATTTATTTTTTCAGTTATACTAGAGATCGCCCACCGACGCGGTATCGAATATTCATACGAATACCACCGCGTTCGGATTTCAAATATCCTTGCAAAGTAAAAAACAGCTAGCGAAAGTTCGTCATATTGTCACTATGGAAGAAACTGTTTCCACAAAGTGAAAACAGAATCCGGCTTTTGTCCTTTATCCGTGAGCGGAGGTGCGAAAGATCAAAGGAGGGTAAAAATCTATTGGGGATTTCCGCTTTGGCGTTTCAATAAAAAGGAGCGACACACGGCTCGAAAAATAATAAGTTCAATTTCTCCGTGAGGTCGGCGGAGACTTTTCTCTCGGGATCTGAGGAGACCGGGAACTCGATGCCATCAGGAATGGCTTAGCCGGGCCGTTGGCACGGGATTCACGCAGGAAAAGCATTCCTTGGCAAGTGACGCCCACCGATCGTCGCTGAAAATTGCTCGCGATTGATCTAATGCTCGAAGGAAGCCTCAACCGATTAATTAACGCACTATCTCAGAGAAATGTNAAAGGCGAGAAACAATTGAAACAATTGAAAAGTAGTCACATGCAAAGCCTGCGAGTAACTTTGCAGTTCGAATTACAAGACTAATTAATATACAGAACGACGTTGACTTTATCGTTTTAACTATTAAAATTCACAACACGGTAAGGAAAGGCGAGAAACAGAACGTCGCTTCGTTTCTATTGCGTGAATAATTATGAGAATGTTCGGGAAATCGACGTTATTAAAAATACATGCCAATTCATGAATCCTGATGTTGCGTAACACGATGCATCATCGAGTTGCATCGAGCGTTGCACGAGAGAATTTCACGGCAAGTACAATGCACACGACTGACACGGTCGCGTTGAATAACGAGGTCTACAGTTCTCGTAAATGCTTCATTGTTTAAATGGAACGACGCAATAGTAGATCGTTTCCCATCAACGACCACGGAGGGAAGAAAATCTCGAAGCCGCCTTTCTTCGCGCACGATGAGAATGTCGTTCGCTATCTTACGAGCTCGTTTCATCGAGTCCCCGATAAACGAAAACCGTCTACCTGCTCTGCGTCTTCCTTTGCCAATTATTTACGCCGAGTGCACTATATTTCTCTAGTTAAACGCACCATCTTATAAAGAGCTTTGAGTCGGAGCTCGAATTGAATAGAGATCCATTTAATTGTATAGTAAAGAAANTTTAAGGGTTTTTATCTGAATCAATAGTTTATGGAAAAGCAAACTGTTTCCACCGCTACGTGGGTACCTGCTGTTATTTTTTTTATTAAGGGTAAATTACGCGAAATGGAAAAAAGCTCGTTTCCCTGTTGCGTATCTGAAACCGGAAATAGCCGCTTGTTTACGGCACGTACGTACCTTTTTTAATGCGCCAGGCTAACGAATTTAACGAGTTTCCCATTATGAAATTGCCGTCATTTACCGACCGANGAAGATGAACACGTATCGTTGTTCGGCGAACCGAAAGTGGAATAATTGACGCGACAAAGCGCTTCCGGTGGCTGGGAGGCCTATTCACCCGCGTCAAAGGCCGTCGAGGGCCGTTGCACCGATGTGCATCGTCGTCTAGCGTGCCGCGCGGACAATGGCAATATTAACGCGGCGATGGAGTGCAGTTTCCCATTGTCCCGGATCTCCAATGAATCTTAACGTAACCCATGCCCGTTATCGCGTAAAACTTAGACGACACGAATCGGCACTAAATCATACAAAACCGAGCGGTAAGTTCCGCTATCTTTGCAACAGGTCCGATAATGCGAATCGATAAGAGATAAGATACAGTGCAGTTCCACGCATTGTAGTTCGCCAAGGATCCTCACTGAACCGTCAAATAATTTCGAAATATTCAATTCTATTATGCGCACGTGTTTACAGGAAGATGTAATCTAATTTCCATATCACGAAAATAAGCATTGATTAAATTTGATTTGAAACTCACTTAATAGATTGGTCAACGACATTGACATAATCGAACTTCGGCCCTCTCTTCCCCACATGATTCACATTTATCTTGTGTACAGCTAATTTATGATCGTTCGTTCAAGGATAAATTATAAACTAAAATCAATTAGTTCACGATAAGACAAATGGTCCACTTCCTCATTAATAAATGACGTTAGTTCAACTATTTATATAATATTCTACGCACTGTAAAGCACCACTAAAATTTAACGAGGACAACAACAGTCCAGCCGATTCACCTCGTGCGAGGCTTGTCTAACTCTTAACACCAAGTATTCGAGTGTAACATGTAATTCTTGCACGCGTTACCGAATCACACGGCAATATAATCCGCGTGACGACACGTGTCGTACGCATAGCCGTTCGATAGCGATCGATAACGAAACTCTCTCGCAGCTATTCGATACGCACGGCAAGGTGTGCGACCGCATTGGGCGTGCAGACTCGCCTCACGATTCACGGCTACGAGTAGTTATTATGCAAATCGAGACACGCAGGACCATCGCGGGAATTTGCGATCCCTTGATCCGACGAAATCCGACTGCGTGTCGGAACATCGACGAGCAAATATCCTGTGGACAAATCAGAGCTTCGAGTGAAGCTTGCATGGATATACGAGATTATCGAGAAAAATGTAAAGCGTATTTAATTACGTAATCAGCATAATTACATTCGTGTATGCAGAGTTTTAAATTAAGGAGGTTCATCCGGTTAAGGAATTAACAGATAGATCTCCGAAAAAAAATTGGATAGTCTACAACAGTACACCAGGATACCTCAAAAAAATGTTTAAGTCATTTGGATACCTTAATGATGAGATATTAATATAAATATTTTTTACAATTTTACATGTAGTCATATGAAAAAGAGTAATTTCCTAGACTTCTATCGCTAATTTATTAGGTATTGACAGACAGTTTTGAATGAAACTTATGTCATATTAAAGAGAAACATTTAACGAATACTTTAATTGCAAATTTAGGTAGTTTGGATGACTATGAATCGAGAAATATATAAACACAACAAACGAAATCTGCATCTTCCAGCAGTAGATAACCTCCGTTATTAACATGTACGCTAGTCAAGCAAGCTCCCCTTTTCTATAACTTGCATTTCACTTGCTATGTACCAGATGAACCTCCTTAAGATTCTTCGTCAATTTATAATTACTGATCATATGTAATCTCGACCACTCCTGACATTTTTATTCATTATGATAATAATATAATAATAGTATAATCAAAAATGTATGTTTCAACTGATTTTACATAATTAAATTCTACAGTTTAAGAAGAATTGCGTTGAAGTTTTCTCAGGCTACTGAAAGTTCTCTGTTAAAACGAGGACAAAATTAATAGCCAGCGCATTGGGGTGGATCAAGAGGATCCACGGAGGCGGTGGCGACTGAACCCTCGTTCCGGATTACGACATCGAATATTACGAGCAGACAAATGGACTCGGTTATACGGTTAGTCTCGTGCGCCATAAGGGCCGTTCCCGTTTCCCGTTGCCTTGACGCAACAGGCATGCCCGCTGCAACAATGGACAAGCAGTTATTGTTCCAGGGGATCTTGAACCGTGCCGAGTGCCGCTATAATCGGCTCGTCAACTTGATGTTCGTTTTCAAATCTCGCACACACGCGGAATTAACGGGTTTACGAGATGCGGCAAGGAAATGAATGAGACTGCTATAAAAATAAAAAGCGTCGTTTCAGTGCATAAACGACAAAAGCTATAAATAGCTACAGCGCATTTTTAATTGCAACGCAACATGAATAAAGTAATCTAATGTGACTGAATTCAGAAAAAAACACGAAGACGTCTGTGTTTATGCTACCTGTTACATAGTCTGTCTATTACAAGTCATATCTGTCTATTATAAATTCTGCTGACTTAATGATTAGTCGACAGCTTAATACCGATCGTTATTTGGTCGACTAAGCGGATGCTGGAATCAGTGGGACATGGTGAAGATTGTGGGTACACAAAGGGTGAATTTGAAGGGATAATTTGAGGGGAGACGCAAATATAGATAACATCGTTACAAGGGCGCGACGGTGTCTACTGTAACCGATATTATCCCCGAACTTTTCACCGCTAGAAGTTAATAGTAGTCCGTGCTTTAGAGAAATTAATCTACCAGTTCTATTTAATTCCACTTTGAACATAATTTCATACTGATTTCCACGCTGACACGCGCGAGTCAATAGTCATCTTCCGTTCCGAAATTCTGCCGTTCGTAAAACGATCTTGTCGCCACGATTAAACGATCCCTTCAGGAGGTCTTCTCTAATGGAATAACGGGCGGCAGACGTTTTCGGGCACGCGCGAGCTTCGAGAAACGCGAGCGGAAAAGCGCACAGATAAAGCGAGGGTGCAGCCAACGGTTAGGGCACGTTGCCCCGGGCATTGCCGCGGAGAGGGTTTACGCTAAGGGATGCTGGGGTGTTGCCATGGATACGCCACAATGTTTTCCGTTCCCCAATTACCTGGCCGCTGGTTGTCAACTTGAACCTCGGACCTATCTCGCGGAATGGACCGTCGTAATTTATATTGGCGAGAAAACGATCCGACAACGGACTTCCTTACGGCCAGACAAATCACGTATTCATCTGTCACGTAATACCGCATGACTATGAAGAATCGAGGAAGTCTCAGGACGTTCATTACGGACACGAATAGACAATGAAATTTCGTCATTAAGGAAGTTCATCTGGTACATAGCAAGTCAAATGCAAGTTATAGAAAAGGGGAGCTTGCTTGACTAGAATACATGTCAATAACGGAGGTTATCTACTGCTGAAAGATGCAGATTTTGTTTGTCGTGTTTATATATTTCTCGATTCATAGTCACCCAATTTACCTTAATTTGCAATTAAAATATTCGATAAATGTTTCTCTTTAATATGATATAAGTTTCATTCAAAACTGTCTGTCAATACCTAATAAATTAGCGATAAAAGTCTGGGATATCACACTTCTCCACATGACTACATGTAAAATTGTAAAAAATATTTATATTAATATCTCATCATTAAGGTATCCAAATGACTTAAAAATTTTTTTTAGGTATCCTGGTATACTGTTATAGACTATCAAATTTTTTTTTTTATATTTATCTGTTAATTCCTTAACCGGATGAACCTCCTTAATATTTGCAGCAATTATAATGCAATTAAAAACGACTGTCGCCAGAATGAGCGCCACCGAAATTAAACCGAAGCCGAATATCAAATTTCATCCAGCTAATCGAACCCGAAACCCATTCTCGCCGAGCCAGAGGGTGGCATCGATCTATCTCGGTATAATTTCCTTTGATGGGTGGAAACAAATACGCGCGGACGGTAAACAAAAGTGACAGACGGACGGACGTAAAATGGAGCGCACGGCCAGCGGCAGACAGAGCGTATTTCGCGGCACAAAGCGCGAGAAACCATAAAGCCAACCCCCTTGGTTTGCCGTGCACCCGCCGACGCGCCTTTCGCCCTCCGACCCTCCTCGCGCAGGGATCGAATCTCCATTATTCGCCGTTCCGTCCTGGCTAAATGCTCGTTAATCCCTAATTGCATCCCCCGCGCGGCCGGATGTCCACGTGGGTTGGCCCCGCACTTTTTCCTTTTACAACGCCTTCCCTTTTGTCGTGACCCAGCCGCAAGCGACCCGCCGCGCCATCGCGAACACTCGCGAAACTCTCACGAAGAACACGAGTGAAAACTAGAAGATTTTCCGAACAACATGAAAACGAAATTTGTTAATGTTTTCGTTACGGATAATGACGTAAAATACGAATAAGTGAAATTCCATTTATGGAGGTTGTTAACTAAAGTTGAAAAGTGAAAAGAGCAAATGAATTATTTCTGGGAGAGGATGTAGAAACGAATGAGTTAAGAGAAAATCGCGTAAATCCGTAACTAGTTCTAAGCGGCAGGAAATCGTCCGCGTGAATCAGACTTCCGGCAATTACGCGAGTCTAGTTGCAGCAGCGGCCGGATCGGATCGGATCGGGCTCGAGATCGATTAAACCGGCGAGCGTTAGTCCTTGGAAAAACTGTCCGACTTTCTATAACGAAACGCGGTCTACGCGATTAAATCGCGATTCCACGAGAATCTCGATTGCCGTCGTTCTGGTCCGATGAAACGCGGAGCCGCGCGACACGCCGCGGAAGCCGCCGAACTTAATGAAACGCCACGCTCGAGTACTCCTCAAAGTGGCGGCGAAAAAGTTGAAACATGTTTCATTCGCGGTCGTAGTTCGTCGCCGGGCAATGAGAGAATGACTCAGTGACGCTCAACCCGACGTTTCGGTTTAAAGAGTCCCGGCGGGATCGGCGAGGAGGCTGCAGCCGGATTTTAAGATGAACCTCGAGCCACATGTTCATGGTCGAGCATCCAAGTACTCAGACGGTGTATTCTTCCTTTCATTTCGCGATAGTCGATACTAGAATTTCTATGCTATTCACGTTTCATAAGTTAAGGCATGTTTCCTTATTTACGCTTGACTCATATAAACTTCGATGACTAATCGATAAGCGAGAAGGAGAAGCCGAAGCAGCTCTTCTTAGAGGAATGTAAACTTTTATCAGTAACCGGATTTATGAGCAGTGACATGAAAACTAAAATATTTCCAGCATTTCTCGCGGCGGGTTATAAAACGGCGAGCAAAAATCAATATAACCGAAGCCCGAAGGGGAAACAAAAACGTCGATAAAATTCCACTTAAAAATAAACGAGCGGACGTCGAAAAAAGCAGGTGGCTCGTCGCAACAAAATCGTGAAGGTGCTTTCGAACCGATTCAAAACTTTCTCCCCGTGAACCCACGCTCGGGGCCCCTCTTCTCTCTCTATCGAATCGCTCTTCGATATCGCCGTTTTTATCGGGTCGCGTGCACTCGCTACTGGATAAATATGCAAATAATCTGCGCTCGGTCGAGCTACGGATGCTTTCGGAGTCATCGATCGCAGTGGTTCTCACGTGAACGCGCATCGAACCTCTCCGGTCCATTCAACCGGCTCTTACGAAACCACGAGCCATTACGTCCGCGAAATGATTTCGTATATTCAACGATTCAATTCCTGTAATTAAACCAGTTTTACAAGAATTTATCCACGGTTGGAAATGACGGCTCGCTCGAAGTGGCAAAGGGAATTGGCGTAGTGCAAACAGACGCAGCGTAACGTTAACAATTAATTATCGAGCGCGCCGATGGAAGCGCGACGTAGCAGAAACCCTCGTCTCAAGCCACAATTAACAAAACAGCGTTCTGTTACTCGAATTCGCCACCATTCCCGTACCTCGCCTGCTTGGCTAACATTCGTATGTCAGCGCATAAAATAGAAGCGTCCTTCCCGAATTTAATTACGCCGCAACATGAATTATCGTACAATGCATATAAGTGCACAATTTATCTTTTAGAACATTGTAACTGATGAGCATCGTCAAAATTAAATTTCCCCTCCGTAAACTTTTCTCACAGGAATATTGAAATGAATTCTATACCGTGAAAATATTTCTCTACGCTGTTGATACAATAATATTAATGCAAGCTTGGAGTTCCGCCGGTTTGAAGGCGAGTCAGAGGAACACAATGGCAGTCGCGCCGTGCGTGAGACTTTCATCCGAGCTGAAACTGATTCGAGGGAATGTTACGTTCCACTGGTTGTTGTGAACGCGGCCATATACCATAGGTACAACGAGCACCGTTATTTCCTGTGCTTCGCGCACACGGTGTATGTATGTACTACTCTCGAAGGCTTAGCGTACTACGTAGTACTTACGTGTAGCGTATTATGCAGCGAGTAACGCGTTTACCTTTGCCGGGCATGGGGATAGCCGCACAGGGTGTCTCGTTCGAACCCATGTGCGCAGCTTA
>SMSR01015965.1:237660-306262 GCA_019453355.1 Ceratina japonica | reverse complement strand
TCATAGCAAACGATCGTAAACGAAAATGTTTCCGATTTCCTTTTTTTAGCAATAGAGTCTTCTTTAGTGTTTACCTTACAATCAAGTACATGAACTTACATACTTGGTACAGATTGAAATGATCGCAAGCCTTACTTCGTGCGACCACGATGATCCTCGACGTTTGACAAAATGCTTACGGTAATATTAAATTTATTTATATATCATTTATATAATATACTTTATCTGTATAAGGTATATATATATTTATATATAAGCAAACATGTCCTTTCGCGCTGTCCCTTTCGCTCAACTCTCTCTCTCTCTCGTTCTCTCGGGCGCGCTTCTCCATTCTCTCTTTCAACTCTTCCGTTCCCTCCGCCTCCATCCCCTTTTCCCGTCTTTAATCTCGTATTTCGATCTCTAATAACAACAATGATCGTTAAATCTTACCGACGGCGTGTCTATCCGCGACGCCCGCTGTCCTCCTCGGTCCACTTTTATTTACGTAATTTTCTTGGTTCCATTTGTTTCTCCGCTCCCCGAACATTAATAATAAATCAACGTGTGAGTTTAACCCCCTGAAGCAACAGTTCCCTCTCTCCTCTTGTCCTTGCTTCGCCTTTATTCATATGCACAGTTTTTAATTATCGTCTATATAAGTGTAACAAACGAACGGTATGCCCAAACAACACATTCGAATATATAAATGGTATATGCGTCGTAAGAAGTAATACTCGGAATATATATTCGTTATGCGCATATTACGTATTCATATTGTAAGTGCGTGTTATATTCCTCTGCACAGTTTTATAAATCACCGTTCTATGCACGTTGGGAAAAAGAAGATTGAACCCGGCGTCCATACCACTTTCGTCCTTTTACACGGGTGTAAAAGCGCGTTACGTAAAATCTACACGTCTTTAATTCTAGCTCCTGTTAAAGTACAATTATACCTGTAGATATATAACGAACGTCTTAGAAAATAACGATACATCGAGAGTACACCTTTTGCGATAATTCAATTCAGATTTCATCGGATATTATTACGGCTGCCTTCAGNTTTGCGATAATTCAATTCAGATTTCATCGGATATTATTACGGCTGCCTTCGTGGGTATAATTACGCGAACGTCGCATATCTCTTACTAGATTTATGTTACACGGATTCTACCACTCCTAATTTTATTTAGGATCTCGAATCTCTTTATTACATCGTATTAAACATAAATAACAATAATTTAGCCGACACTGAACCGCGGTAAATCAATCGGTTGAACATCGATACATACTTGTTTAGCTTTAAAAACCATTATTGCACTTTTCAACGTTTACACGTACTAGGCGGATGAGTAAATCGTGGCCAGCTTCCTCCAGCGTCCCAGTTGAATTGCTAATTATTAGGTTTAATTACAATTAGGGGGCCGACAGTGAAATTATAATTAATTTCGTCATGGTAGTATATTGTCCATACGTTGCACCCGGAGATAGTATTTTTTTCGTGAAATTAAATTAATCATCATCCCCGATTAAAAATATCAAGATAGACGTTGTGAGATGTCCATCTCCGAATCGTATTGCGACTATGCGAGTCGAGTTTCGGACTACTAAATATACATATACATCTATTTAACGATGTCACATAAATGCGTTTCGCAATTCCAATTTACAAATTACAAATCATCCCCTCCCTCGGCCGGGAACTAGTATAATTACAGTCGAATCGCTACTATACAAAAGAGTCTAACGCAATGATAATCGAACCGATCAGTGGTACAGTGGCGGTGTTTAAAAAGGAAATCGCACGCGCATCGCTTCGCTTAAATGTTTGCTTCAAAGGGTTAAAAGCGCCGAGAGCGTACAACTCGCCCGATCGTTCACGGTTCCTCGTACCTCGCCGACTCGCGTGTCGTCGTTTAACAAAATAAAACTATTAGATATTCTACAACAGTTATTAAGCAAAAACGGTAACAGAAGCGGGGCGCGCTTTCGCATGGACCGCCGCGTATAAACGACAGAGAAAATAACCGCCTCGGCGGTAATCGTCCCTCCTGTGACCTCTCGGTAGAAAAATCGGAATGCAATTAAATAAATTAAAAAACATATATCGAGACGACCAGAACATAATATCGACGAACAAAAGTTTGTACTAGAAATAAATTAAAAAATAATATCTAAATAATACTGAAAACCGTCCGTGTTGCGTTAAGATTTCGGGTAGACGTCCTCCTCGGTCCGCAACACGGAACAAGGGAGAAAGGGAATTATTTCGACGTGACAAACGTAATTACACAAACGTATTATGGTAACAATGAATAGTTCAACGATTACCGGGTTGAATCCGTTCGAAATCGCACCCTTTCTCGGTCTCCCACTTTCGCTCTCCCAAGCATGAACACGCAAAACTCGCAACATTTCGCTGCCGTCGTCTTTCCTCGCCCCACCGCCCGTTCTCTCTTCCTCTCGCGCCGCGTCTTCCGCGTTTAGTGAGTATACCTACATACAAGTGCCTCGCTTTCTATGATCGTCTTAGGAATGTTTTATTTAGGCATAAATACGTTCCTGGCCTCGCCGCACGCGTTTCACGCTTAAAAGAATTGCTCGACTGACTAGATATTGAGAAGTATCGAATAAGTGTTGAGAGCGGTGTCGCGGGCTCGCATACAGAGATATTACCTCGTCGACGTTTGACAACGTTTCGCGTGGCGAAACGCACGGAGAGATCGTGGAAGAGGAGCCCGCGATTCGAAAGTAACGACTTCAATCAGCAGCTCGAACATCGATAATGACTCTCCCTCCGTATTGTTCGCCGAGAATTACTTCTCTCTCTCTTATTTGTCCGTTCGATCGACAGGAGTGAAGGGGCTGACGATTAATTAAATCATATGCCGCGAGATAATTAAACGCCGGCTATCGACGCTTGGTAGCCAATCGATGTATACATATAGTACGCTTTTTTTGCCGAGACATCTTTTTTTTTGTTGCTTTGGTTTAATAATCGAAGACTACCGAAAATCGAAAGCTACAGAGATCTTGGGACTCGAAGGCCGAGTGCGACCAGCATAGTATCTTCTCGGAGGCTTTCGAAATGGCGCTCGTTACCTCGGCCAACGCTTCGGCCACTCACTTGTTTTGATTCGATTGTTGGTCCATCGACGGGGTCAGACCAACAGGCGAAACGTTGTTTAGATTCGTGCCCGCTGGACCTTTGCGTGCTAACTTCGACCTGTAACAATCGCCACGTGTTTCGCTCGTTCTTTCTCAATCGTTCGTCGCTTTGCGAATATCTCGGATTATACTGACCTGATCTGACCAGCGAGAAGAGGGTTGATGGCGTACAGCCAGTCGTAAACTTCCTTGTCGCCTAGAGTTTGCAACAAGTACCCTCGATGCTTCGTAACGACGCTGGAAAAAAGAAGAATTTATCTTAATTCCTCATTGGATCAATTAACGGATTAGTAGATGGAATTGTATTGTAAGTAATTTACCTGAAGGTGTTGGGTACTTTCACCATGGCTAACTGATCTTCCGAATATTCAACTTGAGCAGTAGCTAAATTAATGAGAGCTCTTTCTACCGGGTCCTTCTCCTCTCGGAAGATTAAAACGTACGGTCGTCGAACAGCCTAATAACAAAACAAAACAGGATTGCAGTCTCTACATTAAAAATTAACGATTATGTCGTTTGTTGATACAATTTTTTCATAACTGGATAAAATTCTGTCTAATCTTAAATAATGAAATTATTTCGTCAATTTCAACATTAAAGAAATCACTCAATCTCGAAATTTATATATTTACAGACTTCTTTCTCTAAATTCTGCGTGGATTTCGTAAATCTGGCTACGTACCACCCAGCGCTTTTTCCAGCCGTTCGTCTTATGCTCGAGGACGTTCAGGTATCCTTTCCTGGCGATCACCGGACTGATGCGGATCTCCTCGACTTCTGGCACGTAGAGTACCAAGTTCTCCTTCGACGGCGATGAGGATCCCAACGGGGCTGGCGCGATGCTACACGTTTGATTGTTAGCCGACTCGCTTGCCAGTATGCTCTCCTGCAGTTCCTGCAGTCTAGCCCTTTCCGGTGAGCTTAACCTAAGGATGCACGACTTAGACCTGCTCCATACTATTATACCAGCGGCCTGCAAGTAACACTCCAGCATCACCCTGACCGTGTGTCCCCAATCGCATCGGCGGTTGTCTTTTAACTCGAATCGTGCCCTACCGTCGGTAGAGACACAGAAAGCGATACGTTCGCAAGAAAAAGCTGACTCGCGCCGGAAGCGCAACTACGAGTTTGCGTGAGATTTAATCCTTTGTAATACCGTTTCTCGTTGAGACAACGAATACACATATCTATGTTGATTAATATGCGAAGCGTGGACAACCGCTACTAGCAGGAGCACTCAGGCATGCGGGGAGGGTTACCTGCTCTAAGTAATCGCTAGCTCTCTCGTATACTGACTCTTGAGACGAGGACGATATCACCGAGGACATCATCGACGTCGACATATCAGCCATGGTGTCTTCACCAGGCGATACGTCGGACATTAGGAGCGGTTCTTTGCTCGGGATTCGGCCTTGAATGAGTTTGATGTATTTCGTGGCCAGCTCCTTCTCCCGGTCGGTCATCTCCCAAGGCTCGTACACGTCTTTGCTCGTCGAGCGCTTCAGCTTGACCGGACTGGCGTGCGGCTCGTTCGTCGCCTTCGCCATCATATTACAAACCTCCTAGGCAAACAAATGCAAAGGATTCGCTCCCTATACTTGATCTCTTACTAGGAAAATACGTGCAGACATTGAATGATTCTAGTAAATCATTTTACCTTCTCGCTCTTCGTGAAGTCGTGCGACAACTTGTTGCAGAACGAGACCTTGTCGATGCCGAGCTTTTCTCGTAGCAGCAACGTGTGTCTTACTCTTTCGACCTCCTCTAATCTCGTGAGCTTCTCCAGCTCCCACTGATGGTCGAAGATCAGACTGTCACCCCGGGGCCTCCATCCGTGGAGGTTCTCTTCCCCTCTGACATACGTGGAACTCGTGTCCAACACTCGGCGCTGTCGCCTTTGAACTCCTGCGAGAACGATTGAGAGTGGAGTAGGTACTGAACGTACGAAAAATGAAACGGCAGAAAATGTGCGTACACTTATCGACGAGAATTAGGAAACGTACGATTAGCGTCAAGTAGTTATGAATCATAAGCGAAAGATCTTTCCCTGTTCCGCAATTTTGGTCGGTAAGTGCGTTTAGATTTGGTCGAGTTAGAAAGAAGTTTTCATTTTTCACGTTAACAAAGGATAAAACACAACGTAGATAATTGCCAATTCGTTAACAGCATGATATAATAGTCATTTGCGAAAGTTGCGGCGTATTTATTAAGCGATTACGTAACGGCGGCATTCGGTACGTGTACATATACGTTCTACAAGCGGTACGATGCGACTATTATATCAATTAGGATGGGAAGGGATCAAGAGGGGTCTACGCTAAGGGTAGCAAGACAAACCTGGGCTACCTGCTTCCGAAGAACGACGCAGGACCAGCTCGTAAACACCGCTGAGCCTGTTTGCTTCCTGATTGCGGTAACTTCCGCTGAACAGGTGCTTCAAAGAACGCGGCCCAACCCGCGCGTCTCTGCCGTAAATGATCATGCTCAGATCCTTTGTGATGATCGCTGGTCTTCCGCAATTTTCCAACTAAAATCATCGTCATAATTAAATACAATGTTCATTGAATGTACAATCACTCATTAATATTCGAATACATTTCAAGATTAAATAACTTTTTTAATCTACAAAATAATTGTATTAGACTTAGGATGGGAGATGAGAATATTTGAATTGAGAAGATACGTACTTCGAGATATGCGGAAATCGTCATGAAGATCTGCTCTCCATACGCCGTCACCCGGTTGAGCAACGCGGAATTGTGAAGAGAGCTATCCCATGCAGCTTCGAATCTGAACATGGTCCTGTCGTCGCCGGGTACTTCGAGATACTCCCCAGGGAAAAGTCCCAACGAGAGTACCGACGAATCATTGTCCTCCTCTTCAGGCTCCGGCGTATTTCTAATACGGCCGACGACCAATTCCCTCACGTCCTTCCATCGGAGCTCGGAAGCAGGTTCGTGGACGATGGTGATCCGGATACGTCGTTGGATTCCCTGATGTAGCAGGAATAGTCCACGGCAGGGTAGATCGTCGCTGTGGTCGACCACCGATGGCACGTACTCGCCGTTCGGCGCCAGTTCGCAGATCTCGAACCACACCAGCACGTCGTATTTTGCGTGTACGTGTGACGTGCTGGGCGACGGTAAAACGCTGCCGAATTTCGGCGAGCGCACGGGCTGACTGATCGGTATGGATGGCGGAAGCATTCTCTTCGGTGGTTGTCTCACGCTGTCAGATGAAACGTTCAGTTGCAACGCCTTTCGGCTTAGAATGTTTATTAGAATATTTATTATATACTTACTATTCGAGTTTGGCATCTTTATGCAGAGGATGCTGCTGGTAGTGTCCAAATACCTCGAAGACGATCGGCTGGGTCTTCAAGTATTCCAAGAATGACTTGGTGACAGTAACTGTGATCTGTGGAAGGAACAGTCAAATACGTGAGTTCCATTTGAATATATAATAATCTCCGGATGTACGCTCGTAAATAATGTTTATAATCTCTGAATTATTGACCATAGTCAAAATTTTTTAAAAGAAATTATATGATTTTTCTAATAACTTCAACATTTTTTTAATAATCGTTATGAGTATGAAATCGATTCCTTAGTACAGACAGAAGACTAAATATAGATAAGACTGGTGATTAATTTCTTACATTTTGCACGTGATAGAATCCTGGCGGGTTTCCTTTGCCCGTGTTCTTCACTGGCTCCGTTGAGAATGCTTCGTCGTGACGGTGTAAGAAACTGTATAACAATAATCCATTAGTTCGATCGTGGGATGTCTTAATCAGCAAAGTTGTACGTACTTGAACTGGCAAAATATGTCGGCATATTCGGTGCATATGCCCATTGCCTGGAGTACGGTGACTCTGAACGTGAACTCGGAGCCGAGTTGGAGGTGGTCTGGAAGATCTTCTTCCTTCATGTCGCTGGAGACCGAGCTGTCTCCCTTGCCGCTGTCCGCGTCCCCGATGTCATCCTCCTCCTTCGTCTCCTTCTGTTCGTTGTGACCCTCAACGACACGTTCCTCGTGAAGCAAGATTTGCCGGTTCTTCTCGAGAGTCTGTGTCAAGAGGGTGTTGCGCTTGTTCTGCTTGTGATTGCCGAACAAGTCATCCTCGAAGGAGATTCGAGCGGACTGCCGGACGCCGCTTGAATATTCGCTGTTTTCCTCTTCTGGAACAAGGGTTCGTTACGAAAATCCTACGCCGACGTCTTTTCCTTATTACCAGACTGCGGATTTTATGGATTTATTACAATTGAATATTTAAAAACTATAAAGGCTGAAAGTAGAGCACATATTGTAATATTTAAATGTTAGAAGAAACTGTTGTTTAATTATTTAAGCTTGTATATATTTTATTTTGCATACAAATCCGCAGTCTATTTATTAGATTCAACTCAGACGCTTCGCTAATTTATAATGGAGTTAAATTAGAAATATAGAGACACTGATTACGTACCAACAACGGCCTGAACGGCGACGCGCAAGTAGCCTTTCACATCTCCCTTTTCGTTGACAATGGCTACTTTGTGGATCAGCGGCACCGGATACATAAGATTGCTCAGATAAACGAATGATCTACGAACGAATCTTATTAATTCCTATTACGAAAAATTTCCCTGTTCATAATGTTTGGCATTATTTGTCTACAAACCTGCCGACCATTCGGAACCATGGGAAGCGATCATAGAAAGGATCGCCGCCGGTGATCGATTCGATGTTGAAGTCCGGCGATGTCGGAGACAGTTCGGCCTCGTTGTGATACATCTCCCGCATGAGCTCGAGTCTTTGTCTACGCAAATCAAACGAACATATCCAGTTTCTGAATCAATCTATTCAGTCCTCTTTAGACGTAACCGAACATTGTCGAGAAGCACAGTGAAGGACACTCGCCGCATGTACATTCATATTTATACTGTGTGATGCGTGTTCGAATGTATTCAGAAATCCTGTGGTGTCAATTTTGCAGATGGTCAAATAAAGGGACATGAGAGATTAAGAAAGATTCAGAGCAAACTTCGAACTCGAAGAAGATCTTCTGATCACATTATTGCTGTCCCTGTATTTTATGCTAGAAGTAGAACTACAGTGGTGTACAGGTTGCAGAGATACGTGTTCCTACAACTAGAGTCTACTACGTGGTCGTTTTGGTTCGATTCGAATACTCGTAGTCGTAATGACACGTGCACGATGATATATAAACACGAAGCGAGGGTGTCAAAGAATTTCAGCCGCAAGGAGCTCACGTGTTCAGCGAGACAACCGGATTCTGCCCAAAAGAAATCAATCTTTACTTTTAAACTTCAGTGCTTCAGTATTTCTCCATTTTATTGTAAAATCTAAAACGCTATTAAAGAGAATTGCTCTCAAATTTTTAAGTCGATTTCAAACATACTTTTCGAATTTCTGTTCCTGTTTGCGACAGAGTAAAATCCCGTTACGATTATTGAAGGACGAAACATGGTTGGCCATGCAGAGATTGTTGATAGATACTTGTCGAACTCAGCACAATCGCAAAGCAAAGTACAATTGATTATAATAACAGAAAGGGTTGTTTGAGTTCGCGAGACAGCGAAGAGAAGGAAAATCGATGTTTTAGGCAGACATCTGTTAAGTGTAAAGAAGGCTTGACAGAAATTAGGAGAAAGATAGATGAGAGAGGATGGGCGAGAAGCGTGCGACGATAAAGAGGAAAGAGTCTCACGCGTTCGAGCACCAACCTCGAAGGCAAAAGATTTGCGAGCGAGAACTTCGGATTAGAGTAGGCGGTTAGACATTGGAATATATCCTCTTTGGCCTCCGGAGTGCTGGGGCTCGAGTCCTCGTTGTACACGTGTCGCATCAACTCCAAGCGTTGTCTACAAGTCAACACGTATTAACTTGCGTGAGTGTATCCGTGCGAACTTTCGTTTTTCAAAGTCCAAGCTCGTGTCTCATTAAAAAGCAGTGAGAATACTCCCGCCGTTCGTTCACCCGCGCGACGAGTTTCAATTGTCAGCTTCAAATCAACGGGGGATAAAGAAATGGGCAAGGGAACCGATATTTCAATCACAATAATCCATAAGGAAGAATTAGCAAAGATTTCACGGAAATAAACGGGAAACAGTTATTATATTGATATTAATACGTAAATAAGTGCATTTGCTGATTCTGTCTTGTTCCTCGCTGTTTACTGATGGTCAGAACAATTCATATAACTCACCCTGTTTATACAAATATAACGTAAAAATTGCGAAATGAAAGAGTTTTACGAACCTGAGTTTGTCGAGGGTCCAGTAATGCGTCGCGCCATTCTTCGTGTCTTGAACCTCGACTGCGACTATCGTGCGCGGGAATGGTCTCTCCTCTTCTTCTTCGTCGTCTACCGCAGGTAGGAGGTCCGGGGGAAGCGGTGAGTAAAGTGTGTCCGTGAGCAAAGTAAATTGGAATTGTACCTATAAAATTTAGAGCGCAGTATTTAGAATCGAATGCCAGGACACTTTTAATCTCCTGAAACCATAATTTGAAATAAGAGAATGCCACGTAATCGGTGAAAATTATAAAGATAATTGCTAGACAGAAACCAGATAAATGGTTTAAATGAGGAATAAAGAAACAGTTATTTATTTATTTATTTCAATATTTTGTAGAACGTCAAAAAGGCGGTACGAAATTAGAAAAGAAGATCTTTGAATTTGTAACTTCCAGTAACTCAAAGTACTTGCAATATGCCAAGAATTTGCGTGACTGATCCTAAATTAATTGAACGTTTATTTGGCACGATGAAAAAATGTGATTTCGATGAGGATCTGAATTCTCGGATGAATTACGGATGTACCTTCTTTTTGAGTTCGACAGAAATAGCGTTAGCTTCTTTGAGGAATATAGCGTTGCCCCATAGATCGTCCCGAAGACTTGTGAACTGATGGTACTTCCACTTGCGGAAGGCCCAAGCGGCTAGCTGGAACTCTCTCTCGGTCCAGTTGCTCTCTGCGTCAAACAAGGGGTTGACTGAAATGCAAGCCATTACCAGGCAAAACAGTCAGAGAAGCCAAGCAGTTTCGTGGATGCCGGTTCCTTCGTTAAAAGGAGAGTGCTGCTCTATCCACGATCAGATGATCACTTTCCGATATAATTTCCAATAAAATATGAATAGTGTATCGATAATATATAATAATTCCAAGAACAAAATAGACAAAATAGAAAAGGATTGCCAGTTAATTAAAACACATGCGTGCATCGCAAGTTAATCGATAAAATAGGCATTCAGGAAGTATTCGTTACGTGCCATCATCTGATCGTCTCGCACAGAATTTGTAACCGGAAGAGGAAATAAACGGAACCCATTACAAATTCCAAGCTTTTAACGAGAGGAATAGGACGATCTATATTGTATACTACCGCTTAAAATATTGTGAAATATAAACGTCCCATGAACTATTATAACTAGGAGAAATAGTTCACTTCATTCAACAGACTGCGGATTTCAGGCATTTATAGAAAAATGTACAAAATTCAATGTAAATCCTTAAAAAATATATTGATTTATAAAATGCAATAGAAATTTATATTCTATTTTCTACGTTACACATCCCAGATATTTATCTTTTATAAAGATCCTCAGTCTATCAATAAATATGCTATTTCTTCTAACTTCGGAAATAATTCATTCGATACGTATACTCACCGAAGATATCCTCCTCGATATTGTTGAAGTCCTCCGGGGTGTAGCTGCTGTACATCGACATCGTCATGCTCTGCTCTTCGACTTGCCTTTGCAACGCGTCTATACGAGCCTCGTAGCTCTGCGGAAAAACGAAACCGCTCGCATCACGTAACGTCCATCGATCGTTACATAAAATATTGATCAACTTCCAAGAGGTCATACCTTTCTCTGCTCTTCGAACAATTGATCCGCTTCTTCCTTCTCCTTACGGAACTGTTCTTCCATGACTAGAAGTATCTTCTCCATCTCAGCCTTCAAATCGATTCCCTGCTTTTCTAGTAACTCGATCTGAGCGAAGTTCCAATCGACCGTCTCTCCGTTTCCTGGGGTTTCCGCGGGCGACCCTTTCTCTCGTCGCTCGCGAACTGCACATTCGTTAAATTTTTATATAACACAGTCTAATAAAAAATTTTCCTTAAAAGCCATAAACGACGATAGAAATTATAAACTTACCTTGATCAGGATGATTGAATCTGAATACATGATTCTTTCCCAAGATGACACGAGATCCTGTCTTCAGTATAATTGGTTCAATGACCTCGCGACCGTTCACGTAAATTAACGCCCCCTTCTTGGGGATCAAAGTGATGACGCCCTCGTGGTTCTCGAACACGCAGTGCTCGCTCAATATGTGAGGACCGCACAGTTGTATGTCTTGGGGGATGTTAGCTTCGGCGCTGCCGATACGCGTGAATCCGTCTTTGATGTAGTAAATCAAACACTCGGACATGAGTGGGTCTTCGTTCAGATTCACCAAATGGGGTGTCTTCTTTGGAGAGAAGACTCCAACTGTGACACCGTCTTCTTTTACTGCTACTCCCATTTCGGCGAACACCGCCTCTCGTTGTAAACGAATCAATTCAGTTCGTTTCAGTTTCTCTTCCCAAGTTTCGTTCAGTTCTGAAAATTAATTCACGGATTAATTATTAATTTTTAATTAACACTTGAATTTCTTGTTATTGATTGATATTCACCTGCTATCAGTTTCTCGGAAGCTTGGAGTTGATCCACTGCTTCTTCAGCTAAGGTAGACGTGGTATGAGAGGGAATCCTAGGTCGGGTTTCCTTCACGTCGTCCTCGCGTTTGGTCGCGCGTACAATCTCGTCTCCTACGGGGCAAAGAGGATCGAATTCGGTAACGGAAGGTAAGAGATTCGAGTCCGGAGTGTGGCGAGTCAGCCAAGGGATGTAACACGCGGTCTCGGTAACATCAAAAGCCATAACTAAAGCGGTGGCGTAAGTGAAAGAGAACATTTTCCAAGGACCTGTACCGCGATCCGTGTTACGATTGAATGGAACTGTAACGAATCTGATTTAGAGTCAGTTCGACACGAAAAATGCTGTTATGCTGCGTCTGGTCGCATACCAGTCAAGGAAAACTCGAGATTGGTTGTCAAGCACAGTTAAGTGTCGAGGGATTTCAATATTACTTATTTCATCGCACAGAATATAGTTTTGTAGGCAAGATTGAAAATGAAATGATATAGAATTGAAGTACCGCAGTGAAATGTCACTGGTGTGATGAAAAACATTATGTACTACTCGTAGGTACTGTAAGATCGGATATCTGTACATGTTTATGCAAGTGAAGCGGCAGCGCTGAATCAAATAATGCTAGTCAACTACGTATATAGTCGGCGAAATTCGATCGATTTTCTCATATCTAAACGAACGGTGCTCGCGTGTCACTGCGTCCGAGATGCGTTCAACTTGTCGATTATCGAGTGCCATGCAATACCTTGAGGCTTGTTCGGGAACAAAGTGATGGATCTAAGTGGGTAATAAGCGAGGCAAACAATACGTGGAGAGGAATTCTGATACAGCTGTGAAGCCTGAGTTTTCTTACACGTGGATGCCCGTCGCTTTTTTATTTTATTTATCTGTATTATACGTAGTTGGAAGAAGAGAAGCTAACAAGATTTCTTCAAATGGACATGAAACTCGAGTAGTCGGTTAGAAAATGATCGTTCTGGCAACAGGAGGTCGAGGTAACAATTTGTATAAGTTCAAATCGAATTCCATACAATCGGTCGTTGATTGCCTGTTGTCGTAATGAGAAGCATCTCGTTTAAACGCAAAAAGCTGCTCTAATTACCTCTACGAGAGACAGGGGACAATGGTATGATCAACGGACTGCTGGTTACCACAGAGTACATGTATATTAAAGGAAAGATGCGATTCGCGCGAAGCAAAATGTAAAGAGAATTCTGTCGGGAATCGACAAGAACACAGAGATAGAAATAAGATAGACAGATAGATAGATCATCGGCATGCAGACATACACTGCTCATATCCTTCGAGATGAACGTGGTCAAGAAATGAAAGAGAAGAATTTCTGTGGAACGCCTGTCTCCTTCAGAATTAAAGAACGATTGAGGAAGTTCGTCCAAGGCAATCCTCGCTGTGTTTCATCGCCCCTTTTTTTATGTGCNTACAGCTGTGAAGCCTGAGTTTTCTTACACGTGGATGCCCGTCGCTTTTTTATTTTATTTATCTGTATTATACGTAGTTGGAAGAAGAGAAGCTAACAAGATTTCTTCAAATGGACATGAAACACGAGTAGTCGGTTAGAAAATGATCGTTCTGGCAACAGGAGGTCGAGGTAACAATTTGTATAAGTTCAAATCGAATTCCATACAATCGGTCGTTGATTGCCTGTTGTCGTAATGAGAAGCATCTCGTTTAAACGCAAAAAGCTGCTCTAATTACCTCTACGAGAGACAGGGGACAATGGTATGATCAACGGACTGCTGGTTACCACAGAGTACATGTATATTAAAGGAAAGATGCGATTCGCGCGAAGCAAAATGTAAAGAGAATTCTGTCGGGAATCGACAAGAACACAGAGATAGAAATAAGATAGACAGATAGATAGATCATCGGCATGCAGACATACACTGCTCATATCCTTCGAGATGAACGTGGTCAAGAAATGAAAGAGAAGAATTTCTGTGGAACGCCTGTCTCCTTCAGAATTAAAGAACGATTGAGAAAGTTTGTCCAAGGCAATCCTCGCTGTGTTTCATCGCCCCTTTTTTATGTATAGTCATTAACATTTAATACATTTTTTGTTCTCCATTCATTTGTCACGCCGCTGTAATAGACAGCGACAAGTGTCCAACAGAAACGATTGTTCTCTTTCATTCCTCGGCCAGGCTCTTTTCCCACGTAACGAGCAGTCCGTGTCTACACGTCGACGAGACAGACAGATGACACGCATTATGCACTTGGCCGTGAGTTAAGCGGACGTTCAAAGAGTCAGGCGCAGAATAGTAATCGATCGCCGCGGCTTTTTAATTAATGTTTCTTTTCGCTGTGTGGATTGTCTTGTGATTTTACTTACTAGGTTCTTTCTTTTCATATGTGACTTTGCCATCTGGCCCTACGTCAAGCACAGGGGAAACAAACAAAAAAATGTACTATGTAAATAGTGTAACTCGTCTACCGCGCGCTACTCTCGCACAACTTCTCATTCCCCATTTTCATCACTCCCCCGTTCTCGCCTTATTTTCTTTCAACCATCGCCTGCCCTCTTCCCGCAATATTTTTTTCACTATCGCCTTCGTTCCCTTTAAATCTCTTAATTGAAACGTTTTAAACATTTGAAGAAGGCCAGTACGAGGTATCGTCAGTAGAATTATGTAAGGGATGACTTTGACTAATTAATATCAGACACATGCAAATCGTTTAATATTGTCAGGAGCTCGGTATGATCGCTATCATTGATAAGTCGTATTAGTCGAATACGAAACATTATTTGCACATGCCTGAGTCACGCGTGTATTGCATAGAGAGAGGAGCGTCATTCTCTGAAATCGTCAAAGGAACACAACGGAATAAGCTCACTCACCTTCTTGCACGTCAATACCCTCTTGTTTCAATAACTCCCGCAGTTTCTGAATCTCCTCTTTGAGCTCCCGGATGAGTTTTGCGTTCGCGTCTTCGTTGACAACCGCCTTGCAGACGATCTGCTTCGCTCTGTCCGCATATCTATTATTTATCAAAACATACACAACAAATTGTTATAAGACAATTGCTTGCTTTTCAAGCTTCTGTTCTTAGAAGTTTTGTTATTGTTGANCAGAAACGATTGTTCTCTTTCATTCCTCGGCCAGGCTCTTTTCCCACGTAACGAGCAGTCCGTGTCTACACGTCGACGAGACAGACAGATGACACGCATTATGCACTTGGCCGTGAGTTAAGCGGACGTTCAAAGAGTCAGGCGCAGAATAGTAATCGATCGCCGCGGCTTTTTAATTAATGTTTCTTTTCGCTGTGTGGATTGTCTTGTGATTTTACTTACTAGGTTCTTTCTTTTCATATGTGACTTTGCCATCTGGCCCTACGTCAAGCACAGGGGAAACAAACAAAAAAATGTACTATGTAAATAGTGTAACTCGTCTACCGCGCGCTACTCTCGCACAACTTCTCATTCCCCATTTTCATCACTCCCCCGTTCTCGCCTTATTTTCTTTCAACCATCGCCTGCCCTCTTCCCGCAATATTTTTTTCACTATCGCCTTCGTTCCCTTTAAATCTCTTAATTGAAACGTTTTAAACATTTGAAGAAGGCCAGTACGAGGTATCGTCAGTAGAATTATGTAAGGGATGACTTTGACTAATTAATATCAGACACATGCAAATCGTTTAATATTGTCAGGAGCTCGGTATGATCGCTATCATTGATAAGTCGTATTAGTCGAATACGAAACATTATTTGCACATGCCTGAGTCACGCGTGTATTGCATAGAGAGAGGAGCGTCATTCTCTGAAATCGTCAAAGGAACACAACGGAATAAGCTCACTCACCTTCTTGCACGTCAATACCCTCTTGTTTCAATAACTCCCGCAGTTTCTGAATCTCCTCTTTGAGCTCCCGGATAAGTTTCGCGTTCGCGTCTTCGTTGACAACCGCCTTGCAGACGATCTGTTTCGCTCTGTCCGCATATCTATTATTTATCAAAACATACACAACAAATTGTTATAAGACAATTGCTTGCTTCTCAAGCTTCTGTTCTTAGAAGTTTTGTTATTGTTGACACAGACAATCACTGAGTTTTTGAGAAAAATTGAATGGTAACAGATGGGAATAATTAGAGGGGTGAATGATTGTACCGTAGAGTAGAGAGAGTCTCATCGTAATTGATGTCTGCCGGACTGACTGCCGCAATCATCGCTGTCTTCGAATTACCACCGAGATTCTCCCGCAGCAGCCACGTCAGAACGGAGTCTCTGTACGGGATGAAATCAGCCTTCTTCTTCTTTTTAGTCGCCTGAGTAGACAAAAATATTTTTATTGAAAACAGTGATTAACTTATATGTAGAAACAGGCTGAAAGGAATCGTTCATTGTATAATCTTTACTCGGTTGCGTGAACTCACCGCCTAAGAATCCACATTAAAAAGGCAGCAGAATAGACAAAAGTACGGATTTAAAGTTCTGGGAATATATCTGAGCAACTTTGGAAGGTTGAAATTGTGCAACTTTCATATCAGAGAGTGTAACGTGCACACGAACGTTTGTTAGTCACGCGATCATTTCGTATAGTAAGAAGCTTGTCTTCTCTAGCTACTCGTTTCGTTTCCTCGCATGTTTAATAAAAACGTGCACGACTGTTTTCTCTGCTGAGAATAATACATGAGAAGAATTTACTTACGATTTCTGCTAGGGCACTGATCACTTTCCCGAGGGTAGTCAAGCTTTTGTTAATGTTGGCACCTTCTTTTAGCCTCGTGCCCTTCGCTCCGGTCGAGTCGGCCCTTTCGGAACCGGCCAAGTCGACCAACGAGATTTTGCTCACTTTCTCCGTGACCAACCCGGTCGCCGAGTCCTGTTTCTGCTGCGTGAAGAATATCGTGAACACGGCGTGAGACCTGCTAGACGTCTCGTTCATATTCGTCGCTGCGACCGTTCTGAAATTTCATTAATTCATTATTTCGTCTGTGACATAATTTCGATCATTTTTACGTACCTTGCTTTGTTGCCTTCGTCGATGAGATCGTGAATATCTTGATAGGACATCACCGCTAATTTTGACAGGTCCTCGACGTACGGTCCAAGTAAAGGGTGCTCCCGAACCCGGAGGTTCCCTTTGTTCTTAGGATTCAACAAATCCCGCACCCTCTCGCAGTATATTTCCATGTAACTGACTTCCACCGAATACTTGAGGCACTCGTTTGAATTGCGGCTGATTTTTCTAAAGAGGTCCTTGCAAATTTGTGGTATTATCCCCTCTTGACCCTCTTCCTGCTTGCCCATCATCGTGTACGATTTCCCGGCACCGGTTTGCCCGTACGCGAATATACAGACGTTGTACCCTGCGGACAACATTCACCAACGCTTAATTGATAAGTGAATTGTGTCATCAGTTATAATTTATTTTTAGAAGAGGCGAAACAAGGGGGAGTCTCGACTTTTAAATATCTGTCTGCGGCCCACGTTTACTGAATATGTGTCGGGAATGTGTGAATGAATGCATGCCAATTCCTATCAGCAACGGAATGCGTATCAGTTACTGCATGTAAATTCTGCGGTATACGGGAGAATTTCGGGTGCACGGTGTCTGAAGAATCTGACATTTGGTAACGGGCTTACCCTCGAAAGCATGCTCCAGCATCTCTTCGCCGATGTCTTTGTAGACCATTAGTTGCGAAGAATAATTTACATCGCTCGGCTATAAATAACAAATTGTACATTTATTATAAGTTAATTTTACACAATTACATAAGTTAATTTTATTCCTAATAAAACCCGTGGTACACTAATAATAGTTAAATATGTATGCATGATTACGGAAGGAGTAGGCAAAATTAATGTGCAGCAACCTATGAAGTGTCACACGAGTCAGTAGTCGTTTAATGGCAAGCACTATCGACCAGTGACCTTAAGTAGAAGCTCCATAGGAAATAATCGATTAATTATGAACCAGTGAATTATTTTCACTAGACAGAGGCATAAAAGAACATAGGTGAAATAATGGATTTAATTAGTAGGCACGAAGGAGTACTCACGTCCATGGAAAAATAGGAATAATCGTAATTGAAACTCTTGATCGCATCTTTGGTGCCCGGCGGCGCTTTGGGGTTCAATATCGCTGTAACACGCAACAAAGGAAATAGGTATAATACAAGGGGACTAGAGGTAATCCTCTTATGCGCAGCCTTATTTTTCTTCTCACACGTAACAGATCTCTCGAGGAACCGAGAAGTACAAAATTATATTATCAACTGAAAAAGAGGGGAGTTTTATAAACAGGTAGAGAAAAGAATTTTCTCTCTGGTACTTTCTACTAAAAAGATCTGTCTCCGCCGTATGTATCTTCACGCTGTCCAAACACAATCACGATGATTGAACGACGAATCCAAACAGGAACTAACAGACACTGTATTAATTCAGCAATTAGGAGGAACCTTCGAGTTTTCCTATCTCGAAGCTTTTAATTAAAAGAGAAATCGTAATCCAGCCAGGGAGCTCGAGTAGTGAGAAAAGTATCGAGCGAATATCGTCGGGTCAAGTCGAGTTAAATGAATTTTACTTACAAGTAGTGTTGCCGGTCATTTCGATGATGCATTGTGCTTCGCGGACGATTTCCCGGTTGTTGAAGGGCCGTACCCTCACCGCCACCTTTACCGACGACATTTTCCTTCTGTTTTTAATTCAACGTCGGATTCACGACGGCGGCGGTGCTGGCGATCAACGTTTCCTCCTTCTCGCTTCTCTGCGCAGAAATTAATTAATAAATTAGAGTAGAATTGAGAAAATGGGAAATACGTTTCACTCATTATTCATTATATTATTCATCACATTATTAAACTACGGAGTTGAATGTGCATGAAATATAAAGAACATGAATAAAACAAATCTCGATTTGGACTTTATTTTTTAATTTCATCGAACAGAATTAACGGAGCAACTCCTCGTTATGGTTTAAGTGTTAACGAGGTTCGCGCGAGAAGATAAGGCCTGTATTGGAAAAGTTTGATCGAGTTTATTATGGTATATTAAATTAAACTCTGATCAGGGCCTCGGCGCCGTGAGTTTCGTGACGCCGTCGATTACTCGTAAATGAGAGTAACTGGTGGACGGTGGACACGGTGCCGGAGATCGATACCCTCACAAAAGGTTCGTCGATCGGTGGATAATTATCCTTCCACTCTCGAAACGATCGACAAACCAGCGCGTCAATCAACGCTCAAGCAAAAAGAGCGCAAGGATTATATCGCCTGTAAAGCTGATTAATTTCTTCACTAATAAAACGATTTTCGAAATTTAATCAAAACAGGTGAAAATCTAATCAAATAATAGAATTATTATATAGATTCTTATTGGTAGACCAGGTTTTTTAAAATGTATAATAGGTCATAAGTAGTAAATTCAGATAAGGGGTGGTTAGAGGTGGAAGTTTACACCAGAGACCCAAAAATTGGAGAACAGACCATTCTACAATAAAAATATGTACTTCTCTCTGTAAATTTTGTACCATATAAAGAAGAATATAAAAAATTATAATTATCATAAAAGCATTTAATTTAAAACTCAAAACATGCTAAATGGAATATTTATAATTAAAAAATAATAGTATTAAAATTATACTACCGAAAATATAAATATACCTCAAATGGAATATTACATTTCGAGGAATAATACATTTTGAGGTATTAAAATTGAACCACCAAAAATAATGCGATATCAGTGTAATACAATTTGTGAAACACTGGTGGAGAACGCTTGGTAGAAAATCACACGCGCCGGTTAATTTTATTTATTAACAAAGATTCCGCAAGAACGTGTCCGTCGGACCGCGAAACAAGGATTAACGGATTGCGTTCGAAACCGTTCGACCCTTTAACAAAAGTATATTTTTAAGCGACTGGTCCTGCGGCGTCGGCTCAATAGCTGACCCGTTCTACTAGGAGCTTATCGACGTTCTCTCACAATCGCGCCGATTCAGCTGCATGGAAGAGCGCGTATTACGTGTGAAATTAGTCCTCGAGAGCTTCTGCGGTCTGATCAGCGGCTCTCGTTTCCGTATTTCACGTCCGTCATCGGAAGCGATTATTCGGTACAATAATTCAATGAAAAGGTAATTAGAATTTACAGTTCGACGCTGTCCCATCAATGTTTGATCGGGGCGAGTTCCTGCCTCGAACCGACTGCAAAACTTCGAGTCAGACGCGATCGATATCAAGAATTGAGAGCAAGGAAACTCAAGATTACCTTGTTGTAATTCAATATTCCGAAGAATGACAGATAATTGGCACTGCGAGTAAACTACTATTACGCGTCGAAGATGCTCGGCTCCGGTTTGCTTTTCAAAAACTACGAGGACTATAATTAAGGCCAGCGGTCCTCGTGATTGGATATTGTGATCCATTTTTTTTTAATTCATTCCACTTGAATCAGTGGCTCTTTGAAATCTGCACAATAAAGCTAATTCCGTCTACGTAATCTCGTCTATTTATAAAACTCAATAAAAAACTTTACGAGAGTTGTGGTCGAGTTCTGTTAAGGATAAAAAGAAATATTTACATTTAAAAATGAATTCTTATAATAATATTGGAGAAGCATCGGGGAATTCTGTCTTCAACGATCAGTTCGATAAAAATTCTACCGGTAACGGCGTTATAATCGAAGAAAAACCTCTGACATGACGCAACCCTGTCGAAGGTATTTACGTCAGTGGCACTGTTGAAGTAATGCATCTGCGTTTCATGAACCGGAAAATAAAAATGCTAACAAGCTCCAATCTGAATGTTACATCGAAGATGCTCGAAGTTTGAAAGCATCATAAAAGTTTCACGATAATCCCTGCGCGTTTGCTGAACAATCCACGGCGAATTGAGACGCAAAATGGGGACTTCCAAAATGGGATTTGTCAATAGGATTTAAATGGGAAGTATAACGATATCATCAGAATCATTCGATCGATAGTCCCGTTGGAAAAAGCGCAACCACGCCACGGCTGACTACGCACTGACACGAATCACTTGAAGAGACCGTGCCGCACAAGTACTGCGGTAATCCACTCGATGTTACGAGCCCCGATTTAAATCGCGGCAATCGTTCTACGGACGTATAACTCGTTCCCTATGGATCGACCGATAGAGTACAAAGATATACGTAACAGCACTCAGTGCAAAACGTAACATTTATAAATCCACGTTCCATCTGTACGTATTGGATTGTCCAGGAAGTTCGTGCTTTTAATATTCATGTATTTTTGTTGATCTCGTAAAAAACAAAGAAAACATACTTTGGAGGAGTCTCTTTTTCTCTCTTACACTCGGAAAGACAGAAATTCCTCTGTTTATTTTCTTTCTCTCAATCTGGCTTGAAGTCGCACATTTTCCATGCTCAGTTTTCTCTCATCATCTGTTTATAGCGGAACTACTCTGCAGAATACAGAGTTCCATAAAGGGGTTTAAACTGTGAATTATAATAACTCGAAGAAAAATATGATTTTTTTAGTTATAAAAATGTTCAGAACATTATTGACGATCTTTTAACGTTGGAAATGTTCAAAATGTCCTCCATTGGCATGAATACATCCCCTCTCTCATGGCAACCAGTGTACGTGGTTTCATGGTATAGAATTGTGTCAGGATTCACCAGAAAGAAATTTAATGGCGTTAGAACGGATCTCGAACTGTTCCTCGTCGACCTAATTTGCTTTTATAACAATCGACTTTAAAATAAAAGAAGATTTTATATCAGCAGACATACTTCTATTTCTTATGCATAATACTTGAACTTCGAGTCTTGAACAATGAATCAAATTGACTCGCTCCAACAATCTGGTCTTAACATTGAAGCAATGTAAACCCGTTTGTGGGGCATTCTGTATTCAGTTATCATTAAAATACGAGAACGTATAAAAATGTAGAATTGAATCGTTGGCTTGGCGAGGATTTCTGAGAAAATCTCATATTTTAATGACGTGTTTGAATAACTGTAAATAATTGTGAGCAGTATATCTGTTGAACATCCTCCATTATTGCGACGTACGCCTTTGTCAGAGGTATCAATTGTATCCGGGAAATATGGAGCGTACGAAGAATTCGTGGCGTATATACCGCGGTCTAAATACGTATGTTCTACGTACATACGATGAGGGATTCCTGGAAATTGTTAGCTCCGAGAAAAATATCCTTCCTTTCGTCGAACGGTGGCTATCAGCAAGTTTGTAATTAACATTAAGCTTCTTTGCACAGATATCGATTAGGACGGTTGACGGCAAAAATAGATCCGTATCTACATTACCATAAGTGAACTAAATTTAAATTAAGCTTTAGCAATGTTTACCACCGACGTTAGTTGAGATTCTACCAGCCCTTAACTAAAAACACGTCATTCGAACTTTAGATTAGATGTTATCTTTCTAGAACAGTGGAAATTCTAGAATTTGCTATTAAAACAGTTGTTATAACATTTAACATTAATTTTTAAGAATATTAAAAATTATACGTCATGAAATATGATTTTTCCTAAAAGTTGATTTCTTCAACTATTGTTCAAAGCCTCTTATCATTCTTAAACTTGTGGCAGAGATCTTATGACTCATACAACCTCGACTCTTCCCATGTTCCATCTGCATACATACAATCGTGAATTGTTCACGGAATGTGACTACATTTTAGGTAAATTGAGAAAGGCATAACGTCGTAAATGGGATACCGCAATTTCGCGAAAGCGTAGACCGCTGCGTATACGTTCTTGAGATGAGCGTAAAAACATAGCCGCCGCGTAATCGATAACAGGCAACCAGGGGGGTGCCCCGAGTTTTACGTCTGCTCCGGTCAACGAAATTCCAATTTCCAATTAGCGGACGTTCGAATCTGCCGTAATTCGATCATCCGTGATCGATTTGAACACGATTGACGTTGCGACGCGTGTGCTCGCTCTTCAATCGGATTAATGCCCTTCCCCACCCAGCGTCACCAGCTTCGATTCGACTGACGATTAATTCACCTTTTCATCCGATCTTAACAATAGCGAGTGTGCGGTTCGAATAACAGCCCTGAATAATTCAGTGCGTCGCGTTTATTAGTGCGACTGTTCGACTGCCAGCTCGTTGCAAATATGGAAGCTCAAAAAAAGCACCGTCGTCAACGTTTTCTACGAAACGTCGACTGCCAATTAAAAATCCGACAATACTGCGTAGATAAATGTAACGAAAATATCGTTGGGACGATATAATCGATACGAAAAAGGTTCGAGGCTGTCGTAGAAACCCGAGCGGGCGTAGGTGAAAGAACATCCGTATACGTGGATTTTCACGATCGATCGTCGTAACGGAGACGCTCCTATGTGGCTCTTACCTTCGGCCCAGGGAATCCGACGTTTAAGCGATCTTCCCGAGCTTCTGAATCGTCGGGCGTCGATTCAGTGGAACGAGGAGACTCGATGGCGGACACTTGACACGGAAACTTGCGGGCGACGGGGACACCGATCCCTCACCTTCCTTCACCACTAGGTCACACTGATTATTCCTCGATACTCAAAATATTTAATCGATACGTACGTGGACATTATAACGCATTCGCCCACGTATCGCTCGCGGCTGAGCGTGTACGCGCGTGCACCTGTATCACGTACACATACGCAGGCACTCTCCGTCTCAGCCGATGCTCTGGCGAACCACCCTGATGATCGAGGACGAGACACTGCGACACCCCCGATCGGCGGTCGGTCGTCGAGTGACGAGTACGAAATAAGCGCCTGCGCACCTACCCCTAGGCATTAGCCGGTGACCAAGTTAACCCGCCATCTGCTGGTCACCCGGTAATCACGCGAAGCTCGCCCCCGACCTCGCCAAAGGGGTGTCCTCTGACTGAGCCCTTCGGCTCGGCTTCATCCTAATTCGTTCCTTTTGCTCGAACCTCTTTGAGTCCTGCTCCTTCTTCCAGGGCAACGGCTCGCTTTTTAACCCGTCCTATTTAATAAACCGGCTACCGAGAAAGGGAGACTTTTAACCCCTCGTCGATTCCCTCGAGCAAATCTGCTACGCGTTCTCTCAACTCCTTTTAACGCCACGTATTGATTCGAAATAAAATAACCAGTCTCCACTCCGTTATCGCCTAATTACAAACAGAGGGAAAAATAGAATTTCTATTTTTTTTTTTAGAAACCGCGTGTACGACCGGGTGTTTTTTTCCTTCGTTGATTTATTTTCAAGGTGTGTCACGCGCGGATGCAATAATTTCGTAGGACATTAGAAAAAGTTGAATAACGTGATGATGTATACTTCCCATGACCTCAGCCTTTTTTGCGAACACCCCTGCAGCACGTACATGACATTCCTTTCAATGCGAAATCAAATTGCACCGTTCTTACATACCCCGCGAAAACAATTCGCCGCGTACGCGTCTTCGTTTCTCCTACGAATTTCTCCGTTTCGTCTTCGTACACAGACACCGAACCCAAATGTCGGGTACTTCATCAAAAGACGTCTGCGCAACAGTTCTAATTGAAGCTATCGATCATCGTTTTATTCGCGGCGGCGGTTCATCGTTGCAAATTCGCCGACCATTTTGTAAATGTCCACTCGTCCGCCGGCGTATGCATCCACGGCACACGAGCCCGTCGTATCGATTCGACAAAATTTTCTCGGTTGCATGCGTGGCTCGCCTGATCGAACTGCCGGTCCCGATATTTTCTCCACGATCGCGTTCGCACGCGGAAGGGTAGCGAGCGAGTTCAGTCAGCTTCTTCCCCGCGTAGGCGGTTATGGGGCTCTCCGGCCGCAACCGGATATACGTCGCTGACGTAAAACTGCAATCAACGTGACTCGATGCAATTTGTAAATTGAGAATAACGCTTTGTTGACGCAGCTGCCATACTGATAGGGATTAGAGAATTAGAGGTGCTCCACGCCGGAGTGAATCATCGAATTGATTTTACGTAACGTTTGATTGGATCGGCGTATAGTAGATTTACGAGACTCATTAGAAGCGTCTTCGCCTACTCGCTTTCGCGGCGGCTCAATCGTTGATTGTGACTACTTGATACAGTACAGGCTCTTAGGAGTCGTATTAAGGTTGTGTGAGAAGTAAGATCTCTGCCAAAAGTTTAAGACATGTAGTAAAAAGCTCTGTCCACTGTTTGAAGAAATGAATTTGCACAAAATCTATACCTAAAATAATATACAATATAGACGTTTATGCCATTCAATTTCATATACTTATTTTACAGGGAATCAACACAAAATTCGTTACCTAATTTAAGATACATTGCATGGTGTCCTGGTCCTTATTCTATTCACAGCAATTACTCTTTGGAATAAAATTTCTTGAAATCCAATACGTAACTACGACTTTTCTTCTCCTTTGTAACATCTACTTTATTAAATATTGGCATAATCTCTATGAACTTTTCCAAAGATGCTTGAGAAATCATATTTTAGAACACACACAACTGTTACTTGTTTTCAATCAGTCCTGCTCTAATCTACCCACCCAATCGGCACGAATTTTCTGGACAATCCAATAGTTTTAAAAAGTCACAATTAATTTTGATATTTGATAAAATCAATAAATTTGTATCAACTTACGTTGTGTTCCATTCATGGATCATTACACAATAGCAATGGTAGGGAGATCGGCATGGAAAATGGTAAAACACGGATGTTTATAGCGATGGGCATCGGGATAACATGAAGAGCCGACCATTTCCTCGAGAACTTCCTCCCGCTGTCCTCGTGGGAATTTTTTATTCAGCCAAAGTTTATCGAGTACCCCGCCCGTAAAAGGTATCCAAATAGCCGTGCCGTAAGCGTAAAACTCGAATCGAGTTCCACTCTACGCGGCCGAATAATTCCAACGTCTCTAATCGGTGTCACGTGTGATTCGAAATTCGTAAATTTTGCAAGTCTCGACGGAACCGTTCGATCGTTCATCAGCGGGCAGGTATTCGCCGTAAATCTAACCGGTCAGAAAATAAAGTAAAGATATTGCCGCAGGGGCAGTAAAATGTTTAATCCCCATCGTGTCGTAGTCCTAAGCTCCTGCAGAAAGGATAGCCTCGAATAAACTGCGAAAGCCCAATTACCAGGAATAGTGAAATGGAAAATGTTTCGTCGACGCGATAAGAATTAAATCACGATTTAATTCGAGCCTCGTTCAAACAGTCAAGTCGAAGTCGTTTTATCTGGCAGTGCTCGTTTTTTATCGTTCGCGGCTCCGTCAGATATCATCGGTGATGAAACGCGTGTATTCACACGGCGCTCGTTCGATGTTGTTAAATATGGTCATTCCGACCGAGTAGGTGAAAGGTTTCCGTCCGAGCGTTTACAACATAGAAGCCACCCCTAAAGATGCGACAGGTATAGGGGTTGCTGGGGAGAACAAAGGTCGCGCACCCACCCCTCGCCAGTAGACCTGTAATGCCTGTTTATGCAACAGATCGTGGAAACTCATCCGCCACGGATTGGAGATAATAATCCGTTGGCTGAGACTTTTATATTCGGTGCAAACGTATCGATCTTCTTAATACGGAGACGATAAGGGGTTATTTACAGACGTTATCTCGTCCGCGTAGGNGCGCACCCACCCCTCGCCAGTAGACCTGTAATGCCTGTTTATGCAACAGATCGTGGAAACTCATCCGCCACGGATTGGAGATAATAATCCGTTGGCTGAGACTTTTATATTCGGCGCAAACGTATCGATCTTCTTAATACGGAGACGATAAGGGGTTATTTACAGACGTTATCTCGTGCGCGTAGAGGCGGCGTTATGTCTTCGCGAAATGAAAATCTCTGGGAAATGAGTCAGACGTCGGTGACGTCAGAGCATCTGCCCGACACTCCGGGCCCACGCTTTTTCATAAGCTGAACAGTAAGTTTCTGCTACGTTAGCCACTGAAATGATCTTTGACCGCGGTTGCCGAGAGCCGTCAATAACAAATGGGATTCACCTCGCACGAGAATAACTGCCAGCCACTAAAAATAAGATTTCTCCAACGAGCATTCTCATTTAACACTACATTTACAGTTTTTGTGTACTCGTATACTATATTTATACTTTTTATTGTTGAGTGGAATTAGAGACTGGTATTTCAGTTTGGTAGCAGCTTAACGCTGACTTATTAATATACATTTTCATATTTTATCATTATTATTACAATTATCATATTTATTACATTTATTTTGTGTGTATATACTTTCGTATTTTATGTATTTAGTTTATATCCTGTTAAGCATTTCTCGAAATACCACAAAACCAATCCCAAATACCAATCAATATTTCCACCACTCTGAATCGAATGACACAACCCACAACACATAGAAAACTACATATAAGTCACTTGAATTTAGGTGAAATGGTAGCCAAAGAGTTAAATGATGATTATATACTTCAAAAATACGAAAATAATGTTTTCTTTTCATTTCTTATAGAATAACTTAAAACCGGTCATTTGTGACCAATGCATTTATATACATAGGTCAGTGACCAGTAGATTTAGTGCTTAAAAAATCTTACTAAAAGGGATGATGAAGCCTGGTCGAAATTCTTTTGCTACATAATTTGGATGTTGTCCATACATACATTCACTATCAATATTTGCATAAAAATTGCCATAGACTGTGATCCACTAAAAATAAGATTTCCAGAACAATGATTCCTATCTAAAAAATATCCCACTGACGAAAGCTGATTCGAATTCTTCAACCAGGCTGATCTAATTTGAGCATCGCATACATATGCATTAACCATCGATGGTAGGTACGTAAAAATTACTATGTAAATTGTCCTCGCCGTGCTGAAAATAGTTAAGACCGGCGCCGTAATTTATTTAAGGGTAGTATCCGCCAGACAATTTTCCATAATTTGTCGCTGGCGAGCGCCGCGCACTTATTCATACTAATTACTCGTTTACAACGTCGCGTTACCCGAGGACGTACGATACTCGCGGATTAATATTGAAATAAAAATAAGAGGCGAACTAACAAAGCCGGTGCGCAACATTTTTTCCAATGCAATTGCCCTAATTTCCCGGCTCATATAATTCCGCCTACCGCGAACCACCGGTGTAATTATGATAAATTGATCGTAAACGTATCAATCCTGATTATCACCAGCGACGCACGAAGGGTCTGCTTTCAAAGAACCATCGCGATGGCATATCGCGCTACATTACTTTTAAGTGATTAAAGCACACATACCCGCAGAAATCACATTTACCCTCGTTCCGCCGCAAAGGAACAACCGACCAGCTCTTTTTCCCTGCAGTATATAGAATTGTCCAGGGACCGTCATGAAAAATCATTAAAAATTCGTTGGACTCGATTACTTCCAACGGCTTCGAAGAAAGTGGTTCGGCCGGTCAATTAAGGAGGAATCCCAAAGGAGAACCGGTTAATTGAAAAATGCTAGGGCAAGGCGACGAAGAATAGAATCCTGGCGATCTGCGTTTGGAAATATTCGAACGATCGATCGGAAGTCGCGGCGGCGGTATGCGCGCGTGGATGCCCGATAGGAATTCGCCCTCGAAAAGTGGAGTGGAATCGAAGACCGGTAGTAGGCGGCTGGAAGGAACACAGCGGGTGAACATGGCCGCGGGTTGTGCGCGCGTCGATCGACATCGTGGTCCAGGGTCGTGCATGCCCGCTTTCTCCGTTTTATGGACCAATCGCGCCGCGACCTGGCTGAGAAAATCAATAGACGTAGAAGCCGGAGGATGACGTCAGTCTGCAACCTGACGATCGACCGATGCGACGACGCGGGCGGCGCCGGCCAATTTCTACAGGAGTAATCAATAAATAAAGATATCCACGACGTCGGCATTTACCGTCTACATAACTCTTTATTCCAATTTCACGGGAATATCCTGCCATTACGCGGTCGGAATCGAATTTGTTTCGCAATTGCACCCCCTATTTGAGGAAGGCTCTCTGTATCCACCCTCGAGGATGCCTGAGCGTCGGGGTAGCCACTCGCCGTTTCGAGCCGGCGGTATTATCGGAAGAAATCTTATTAGTCCATCCAACTTATTAGTCCTCCCAACAAAAGGTTTATCCCGCGTTAGGGAATAAGTACCTAAAAAAAGCACTGCTCGTTTTATAGTACCTGAATATCTTTGCACAAGAACAAGGATAATTGGCTTCATATTATATTGGTTCTGTCTTGATTAAACGTTTCCAACTGGAACCCTTGAGTCGTTCAGTAATCGACTGAACTGACAAAATCATTTTTTGTCAGGGTGGCTTATGTGAGCAATACCATTGACGTACGTCTATATTCTATGAGGAACCGTTCTGGGAACGTGACTGCGACATCCGGTCTTCGTCGTAAAATTCTTTCAAACTTTATGACTTTCAGTCAAACATTATCTGCAGTTCAATTTGAACCAGGAAAATTCTTGTGAAAAGAATCCCGAATAAAACCTGACCCTTTCGTGAAAAAATAAAAAACTGAGCAAGCTTGAATATTTCATGAAAATAATTATATCGTACCTATAAAATAATAATATCATTTCCTATGAAAATCGTCAAGTTTTCATTTCAGATATGTTAGTAACTTTAGATAAATCGAAATAAACTGCCCGAATAACTGACGTTTAATATGTCTGACGTAAAGCGTTGCATTCAGTTGTCATTATTAAAATCATATTCTCTGAAATATATTTTGACGTGTACATTCATGGAGATTTCTCATTTCTAGATTTTCATAACATGAGATTTGGATCGATTTTCCTATGTACTTTTGGAAATTACATGAAACAGATGCGTTTTCATATATGAACATTTTGTACGTATGCATAAAAACTCAGAGTCTAGTTATAATTGGAGCGTTGAATCTACACTACTACAATTTTATGCGCCACTAATTATGAAATTAATTAAACGTTGTTAGCGTTTGTAATAGGAACAATGTTTAACGCGCGTAGATAATTTGCAACGAACTGAAATCCAGTTTAATAACACTTTAATTAACGTTTGATGAAATAGGAATAATTGCACACGCCGGCGTGAATGTATAACATTGAAAACATCTGCGAACGGTTTTGTATCCGGCTTCGAGCCTTAAAATGAAAACAATTGCTCATCGATTCAGGATGTTAATGTTTCATTGGCCTCATTCAGCTATCGCTTGGCAAAAGAGAAAGAGGAATATCAATGCCCAATGTAAAAAAAAATGTTTCATTACTTTTTCTATGCAATTTAGAATATTGACTATTCTCTTAAATTTTCATCTCTTCAGTTTGATCATTTCATAAGTCTCAACGTTCCACTGCACGTCGACGTAAAACCATAATTACTGAGCAATACGATCATAATATTGTTAGAAAACATGTGGAGAATTTTATGTCTGGCTTTGAATCTTAGAAAGAATAGAATTCCTTATCGATTTAGAACGTTTTCATTGGCCTCATTCAGCCATTGTTTGAGAAACAAAGAACAGAAACATTAATATCGCGTATTTCTTTATTTTTCTTATCTGATTTATAATATCGAGCTTTTGTCGACTTCATTCCTCAATTTTGATAACTCCTTAACAGTGGATGTTCGTATTTCTCAGTGCAAATCATCATAAACATAATTACCAAATATTACAGTAATGATATTGTTAGAAAACATGTGTGAACAATTTTATGTCCGACTTTGAGCCTTAAAAGAAGTACAATTCCTCCCCTCGATTCAGGACGTTTTTATTGGCTTCATTCAGCCACCATATGACAAAAGGCAGAGACATTAATATCACATATTTCCTTACCTCTCTTATTCAATTTATATCTTTTCTTTCTGGAGTTCATCCGTCAATTTTGATCATTTCTAAACTCTGGGCGTTCGTATTTCATTGCTCGGAGACGAATATTTTATTAACGCGTCCGTAATGAACTTAATTCGGCACAAAGGTTGAATTTATGGAACGCAATCTTTTCAGCATCAACCTTCCGTGAAGTTGCACCTGCATACTCTAATTTCAAAAGAAAAAAACCAACCCTGGAAGCGTTTTATAGTTTCCTCGTAACGATCCGCGCACTCCGTAAGTGTTAGTGCGAAAATACACGATCGGGCGACGTTCGCGTTTCGCCAGTATATATAAAAAAAAGGAAGCCTGCAGCACAGAAGCAAGTCGATTCGACGCGCGTTGAGTAGGAAGGGCGAAGGCGCCACCTTCGATCGTAATTAAAAACTTTGCCTAATGCACAAACATAAATAGCGAACGGTTCAAAACCCCCCGATTAATTGATTCATCTCCTACATGTCATACAATTTTCGTGCGTACACGAAGAGCCGTAAAAAGTAGGCGATCATCACTCCACAAAAATTGATGAAAAATTCGGTTCGAATGCGGAAGTATAAAGTTACTTACATTTTCTAGAACACCTCGTTCTAAATACAGTTATTAAAAATTGTTAAGCCTCTAGAAAAGTTCTCGCACAATTTCAATATTGAACGAGTTAACAGCGGAGCATTTTACAAAGTGAGAAAAATACGATACGAGGATAAAAAATCGCTGCCTGACTAAGAGCTCGTACGCATCTACTGACAACCCAGGCAGAGTAGATGACACAGAGGGAATTAATTCGCGGCGCAGACGATGTCAGGTGTTCGCGATACGTCGCATGACGCATCGCATACGAACCGCCGACAGTTACTACAATAGCCGCTGGTTTCCGGCGTTTATAACGAACGTGCTATTAGCGCGAGTGCGTTAAAGATTGACAATAATGCCTTTGACTCACCAGATACGTAGGCAGTGACGTGAAAACAGCTGAGATCCTTCGGCCATACTGGTTCAGGTTCCGCGATGTTCCCCCAAGACGACGTGTCTACGCGTCGCGACGCGCGAGGGCAATTTTACTCGAACCGATCGATTACCAAACACGCGGTCGGCCACAGCTCTTTTCCTTCTTTCTCGGCGCTCGGTGCAGCCCGTTAAAACCAAGTTGCGTTCACGTCTGTCGAATGTCTCCTTCCCGTCAATACATAGTAAATATTTATACTACTGCGTGTGTCGCGAAACAACCTGACACCTGACAGTTGACACTTCCAGTCCACCATTCGAATCGAAATCGAATCTCGTCGCGATATTGTTTTTATCGATGCATGATAATCGATTCGCACGTGGCTCCTTGCGCGCGAAAATTTTCATATTCAATTTCCACGTCGAACTTGTATCGCAGAATTTTTCTCGCGTTTTACGTTTGATAATATAAAAGAACAGTAGTATTGCTTTTTCGTTTATTATACGTGTAGATTACATACGAAACGTGTATACAAAATCACAACGTCTCTTCGAGACGGATGAAACAATGGAAAGTATAAATTAGTTCTTGGAAAAAATTCATACTAAATAGAAGTAAGCTTAGACAGGCTACCGCAATCTTATGAGGTTTAACAACCGGCAGCGGCCTTGAAGCGGTTACTAACATCTTTCCAATTAACGATGTCGAAGATAGCCTTCACGTAATCGGGTCGAACGTTCTTGTATTGCAAGTAGTATGCGTGTTCCCAGACATCGATTCCAAGAAGAGGCACCAAGCCAGTGGTGGCTTGCAGGGGATCTTGATTAGCGCAAGTAGTTATCCTTAACGATTTCGATTTCGGGCAGTAGCCAAGCCAGCCCCAACCGGAGCCTTGGATCGCAACCGTGCTCTCGGACAACTGTTTCTTCATGTTTTCCAAGCTACCGAAATCCTCCTCGATCTGCTTAACGAGAGCGGCTGTAGCAAAAATAATTGATTAACGTCTTCGTACGAGAATTGATTATGTTCTGCGTACCATCTGGTTTGCCACCGCTTGGCGAAAGATTGCACCAGAAGATCGAGTGATTCAGGTGACCGCCTCCGTTGAATTTAATAGCTGGCCCCAAAGCGATCTGCGTATTCACGTCACCCTTAGCGGCGGCTTCTTTCAATTTCTCCTCGGCCACATTTAGATTGTTCACGTAAGTCGCGTGATGCTTCGAATGATGAAGCTGCATAATCTCGGCGGAGATGATCGGCTCCAGCGCCTTGTAATCATAAGGCAATTCCGGGAGGGTGTGCTTCGCCCTCGTGAATGTGTCTTTACTAAAAATGGAAACATTGACAGCTGATTCTCTATTGCAGAAGTTGACATACTCATTGGATTCCATTCACATTTGATAAATAAGATTAATTTTCATTTAATCGGTAATACGGACTATCTTAATTTTTATCACGTTTATATTTCGTTTTTTGTATCCCGCGTCTAAATAGTGATTAACTGTTGTTTATTTTGGCTTCGAATGCACTGATATTCAAATGTCAAATTGACAAGGTGCTTATCTAATATCTATCTTCATGCCAGAGGTCAGACTAAATTTGTATTCATTCTTTATACACATTTTTATTTCACAAATTTTAAATATTCACTTGGAATATATCTATATTTCTGAAATTCCATTCGTCATTATTATGTGACAGAGACGTCAAAATATGAATTACTCAATTTCCCTTCAATACACAATTGGCATACAATTTATAATATCTATGAATGTATAATTGGACGATATTATTAATAACTAATACCGGATCGAATTATGTGTACATGTTAGGAAGAAGTAATCCGCATAATTTCTAATTTTTTAATAGTTCTCGTAAATCTATTCCAACAGCTGTAAATATCGATTATTCGTACGACGTGAATACACGATAATTGCAATGTTTTTAAGTAATAAAAGTAGCGTTTATGACATTGTATGCTAGGTTAGAAATTATATAATATCAACTTTAAAACTGAATTTAAATGAAAAATATGAGAGACTTACATTGCGTTGGAGAACAAGGCACGTTTAGCTGCGAACATTGTTGCGATGTTAGAGGATCAAGCCGCCCTTGTCAATCGGTCCCACAAAAACACAGAAGTGCGAGCTGTGCGAAGTNCGTTGGAGAACAAGGCACGTTTAGCTGCGAACATTGTTGCGATGTTAGAGGATCAAGCCGCCCGTCAATCAGTCCCACAAAAACACAGAAGTGCGAGCTGTGCGAAGTACGAACACGAACGTCGGCCGCGAACTTTATCGTACGGCTGCGAATACCGTAATGCCAAAGTATACCGGAAAATGGCTTGACTACTCTGGCTACCAACCTACACTAATATCAATTATATTACGTCACAATTTGATCTTCTTCCATTTGGTAAAACCAGAGATATGAAACAGTTTTTCCTCAAGGGGATTTCCGTAACAGAGCCCGCCCCAGTGATCTCATAACTCACGAGGAAAACAATTCGTAAAGAATACATATATGCTTTATTAGTTTGAGGAAAATTGCACAGTTTATAATTCCACATCATTTATGACCGTTCTGCGAACTGAAACTTAATTTCTCTATCTATATAACGTTTGTACATACTCGGAAGAGAGTAATGGGTAAAAGAAATGTCACCTTTCACGCGTGTAGGTATGCCGTCCGTTATTGTCATAAATAATCGAAGATATGTATGTGCCAGGAAATAGTTTAATTGCTTAAGTAATTACGTACACACTATACAACGATAATAATCGATTCTTAAGTAGAAAATATATTTTAATTGAATTATGCATAAATCATATGTCCTCCTTACTTCGGTGTGTAAGGATGAAAAACGAAACTGAACATTATAAAGAGTAAAACTGGAATTGAAGACTCGGATTCCCTAAGAAAAATAGTAAAAAACGGTGTTTCTCGAATACAAGGATTGTATAAAATAGTAGTATAAATATTTTGTACATCTGTTCCTGAAAAAAAGAGAGAAAGTAAGAAATACAATTTTTGCCATTCCACGATTTCCAAGCTCAGCCTGCGGTGTTTCTTTTTTTTACTGAAATTAATATCGTTTTGTATTTCATATATAATTTACAGATATTTAATATATCTAACAAATAGATTTGTTTTATTATACACACTTAAAAGCACATTCCTCACGTATCAATAACGAATGTCAACTTGTCTCGCGATGAAAAACGAATACGTACATACAAATTATTGCACACATGACCGTGTATAAATCTAAATGTATGTGCGTCGCCATGTAACCATTATCGTGTATTAACATTTGTGTATTTACATAATAGAAAAGGGATAGCCCTAACTGTTATTACTCCATTGTTTATTTACGACCACTGTGATTGTTTGAGAAAATCTAACGAGATGATGACCTACTATCGGTGTCTCAACGAATTTACAAAAAGCCATTTAGAATGTTCGAAGCGAATGTCCCTCTGTTACAATGACTATATATGTATAAATTTTGTTATAATGAATAATTGTTAAGAAAATTTCACGTGAACTTGTCACGTGGTTTCACTCGCGAGAAAGAAACGTTCCGACTATCTACCCTTTTATTCCTCGTTACTCTGTATACACATATTCATACGCAACCAGATGTTTTCATGGCATTAACGTGACTCGAAAAACACCCGAGTTGAAGTTTATTTACATGTTCGTCTGAGAATTAATTCGCGCCGATTCATAGAAAATAATATATACCAATTATCAAATTATTCGATATGAAATTAAAATTGTTTTCAACTTACACTTCGTAGCAAGTCACGCTAAGCGTTTTCAATCATATGTAACAAGCGTTATATATATAAAATCGTCCTAGAAAACCTGTTCATTCAGGATCGCTCTGTAACGTTTCACCATTAGTTAAAACTAACGCATCGTCGTCGGCCTCGTTATAATCGAGAGAAAGGATGCTCTCCCGCCTCTTCTTCTTGTGTGTCCTTTCATCGTCACTACCTGCTGCACTTTTTTCCCTTTTGGTCCTATCCCTACCCCTAGTTATTCTAGATAGCACCTCTTCCCCATTAGTTTTACTGTTACTCCTATTATGACTTTTGCTTCGCAATATCCTTTTGGTACTACGACTCTCTTCCTGCTCCTCGTCCCTATCACTTAATTCCTCGTTCTCAACTTTGATAATCAAAGCGGCCGAGTCACTCGAGCTTTCATCATTATGATCCGCTTGATTAGGTTTCCGGTCAATCCGTTCTGTTCGTTCAGAACCCGATAACTCACACTGGGGGGACGACAACGGTGGAGTCCTAGCACCTTTGCACATATCACTATCTTCTGACTTCGAGGTCTTCATTTCCGGCATGGAATTCTCTTCCGGTTCCTCCTTCTTAATCGGGGGTGTATGCGGGGACAGACCATTCGTCAAATTATTTTCAATCGAACTCGCTTTCAGCGCTGCGTTCTCTTGCTGCAGCAATGTGACCGACTCGCGAGCTTTACGCAGCTCCTGTTGCAAGAAATAAATTGTGCTCTGCATCCCTTCAACGTCCTCGTCTAAATCTTGCAAAAATTCGTCCAATTCTGCAACAGAAATGTAAAAAAAAAAATACATATAGCTTCAATATCAACATTGTTTCTTTGATATATAAGAGGCAGAGCAATACCTGATTGTGATTTTTTCATTTCTTCACTGAAACTTCTCTGTAGCGCGAGATCTCCTTCTAACTTCGCAATTCTTCCACTGGCAATCATTCGCCCTAGTTCTTCATTCTCTTGATATAGTAATCTACATTTTGCCATTAATCTCTTACCGGTGTTGCTAAAAACGAAAACGGTATAAAAATATGCTAAAGATTCAGTGCGTCCATTTTTATTTAGTGTCCCAAATCGATATCTACCTGTCAGGTGTGAATTTCCACGCGCTAAGTTCATTTTGGGTGTCTTCCAATTTAGCTTTAGTCGTGACGAGTTCTTGTCGCAATTTTTGAATCAAAATGTTAACAGCTGGATCTAACAGAGCAGATCTTAATGCTGCGGCGGACGGAGTTTGAGCAGCTTTCATCTCGGCGATCTGATTCTACATACATAGAGATTATACGTAGTAATCTTTTGATCTCTATTTTGATTTCTTTCTTAAAGAAAATACAGCAGAATCTACATACAATATATTCTTGCAACTCTTGTTCTTTCGAAGCAAGCCTCCTGACTAAAATCTTCTCTCTATGAGATGCTTCTGCATGTTGCTGCCTGTATTTGCTTTCAGATTCTCTCAATGAAGATAGTTCACCTATAAAAAAAATTTACACCGTTTCCTCTTTTAATTAGAACTTCAATTTTTTAAGCTATCTATGTGTTTCTCTTATTTGTTTCACGTGTCATAATTATCAATAGGTATTTAATTTTATTTCACAACTGATGAAGTCAAACTTCAAAAAGCATAAAATTTGTTTTCATACACCGATAATCTTTATCCATTTACTTTGAATTATTATATTCGTACAAATCATTCTGAGACACATAGAGGGCTTGAAACCTTAAAATACATATACATACAATACAATGGCACAGAATACTCTGTACATATCTCTCTCTCCCTTCGTTTTAAACTGATAACTGTATATTTTTGGTGAAACAAAGCATAGTGGTGAGAAATCTACTACATAACGTTTTACCCTAAGTGCACATAAATAAAATATGTTCTTTTTTTCTGTATGTATGTACGTGACATTGACTGCCTGACAACTGACTTTTTTTTAATTAGCTCATACTTTTGAGTTTGGAGTCGTTGCATCGTGCCATTTGTGAGATTCTCTGTGCTTCCACCGAGACCAACAGTAGACGTTAGACTTGTCTTCCATAAGAATCGACAGACTACTTGTAGCCATAGGCGTCGTCACAAGATGACCTCCCGGCCTCATTCGATCGGGTTCGTAATCATTTTCAGATCGGTACTTGGACACGAGGGAATTCCGGTGCAGGTACAAATGCATGCATGAATAGTGTTTGTAACGGGAGCAGACGGGAGCGGATGTCTAGGGACGTAATCAGAGTTGTTCAGTTTCATCAGATATATAAATCTAAATATATAAGACGATATTAAAGATAATGTAGATACGGACAAAGAGACTGTTAGGGTTGGATAAAGCAGCTGGAATTTCAGATTGTAACTGCATCAATTAAAGGTATTCGTACTTCACCGAGACTTAGGTTCACGCACCCCTGGCACAGTGTTTTGTGGGGCCAAAGATGAGTTAGGGCCTCTCTCATGTTTTTACTCTTCCGAGCGGTATATTCAGAGCCAGCAAGGATGTTGTATCTGAATCAATCCTCGGAAAGTTGGAAACTCGGTATCCAATGTACACAAACACACGTTTCACTGGCCTGTTTTTAGCGGCGCGGCCCTACTACACCGGCAGAATGATAGGTAGTACACTGTCACGTCACTTGAATAGGGCTTATGTCAAAAGCAAGCTGCGTGTGTTTTTATTACAATGAAATTAATGATTCATAATGAACACATTTTTCGAGGAAACCTTTCCCATATGCTCTTCTTGTCACACAATATCACTTGTTTATTCTTTCGATATGCACTTCGCCTGCGGCATCGAATGATTTTTTAAAAATATCGATAGATACTGACGATGGAATTATGCGTCGTTCGCATAATGCAATTATCAGATTCTCGGCATATGTGGTGTACCGTCACATCACTTTAGCTCACCGACAAAAATTTCAAACACTGTACATACTGGCGTTAATTCGATTGCCCGCACTACACATCACAAATGTAGCTTGTTTCTCTCATTTCCGAAATATTACAATATTACTATCACTAGCCTTTACCCATTATCGTCTATCGTATCAGATTCGTCTATCCAGTACTCCGGATACATCCATCCTTCTACAATTCCAGTAGACGTGATAAAACGATACTCATACGAGAGTTTGCCCTATCTTATTTAGGTACGAAAAAAGTTAGCGATGCTTATAAGAAACTTAGCGTTATCGTTACATCCTAAACACAGTAAACTAATATAATATGCCCTGATCTTAGTGTCCCTAGAAGAGTCTTGTCTTTTGTTTCATACGAAAGACCGTTGTGTTCTGGCATTCATAAATTCGCTTTAAGAAATGTGGTGAGTGAGGTGGTCTCACTCAAGTGATCTCAGTACCTTCCTGGGCTGCCGCCTGGGCCTCTAGACACTCCACATATAAGTCCTGTTCATGCCACTTGGCTGCGAGCTCCTCCTTTGACATGCTGTCCAGTTGCTGTTCGGTCAGCTTCAACCGCCGTGGCTGCCTAGGAGAATGCGGGCTGCTCGGCTTCCCCGCGGCGCCATTGCTTTGCGGGCTTCTCGGCGAGGATGGTCCAGCTGACTTTGCGTCGTTGCTCTCCTCGGCCATGTTATTAAAACAACGCTCTACGCCCTACGTGAAACTCTGACGGCTCTGTCTCTCCTCTTAGCTGTTCAATTGCAACAAGTGCGTCGATGTATTGCCAGTGCCAGCACACATCTGCCTGAAAGAACACAATACAAATTTATTAAAAACATATTATTACCGATTAGTTTAATATTAGCGAGACATTTCCCGTTATTTCTTTCGCGCGGTGTCAAGACGATTCAGGTTATACGTTCGTGGCATATCTTACTGTAGGCAAGAACTCGAAATTAATTTAATAGCATCTAAATATTTGCTGTGAGAGGTTGATTGGAAACAGACGAATGCGAAGTAAGTAGCTATTGTTAGAACCGATGTGTGAGTCGACTCCATCTCCATACGTACATATAATTCTTCTACACATGTTATTTACAAGCAGCCACTTTTCATAAACGTTCGATCCACTTGTTACGTATCGAGGCGAGATTCGTTTTCGGACGTGAACACGGGCACCCGGCTTTTAGGGCATGGAGCGTGATCGAGTAAAGGTCACGTGGCGCGTTTAATGTTTTATTGCGACACACAGAGTTAGGGAATGTAAGATCCAGTTATCTATAGTTGAAGGGAACATTGACGCCATTATGTCGACATGTCTGCCATGGACGAGAATTTCGCGGTATAAAGAGACTCGATCGTTCTACTCGTTTCATCCCCGAACGTTACCGAAACCATTTGCATATACGATTTGGAAGATGAATTTAAAGAATGCGTGCGAACGCGGCGACGTAAGAGTATCTGTCCAGATGGTTAATTTCATCTTATCGTTACGACAGTTTCCTGACACAAAACGTTGGCGACTTTCTATCGCGTAGTCGAACGTAGCAACGCTTCCGTTTCGTTTGCGTACATACCTGATCTAACGGTACGCCTGCCGTCCCATTGAAAATTGTTTGTATATCCAGTATTCGGTATAACGTGAGACGATGAAACTACGACACCATGTATGTACGTGTACGCACGCACACGTACGCATACGTGCGTATACGAATGTGATTTCTTAGTCCCTCGTAGGCGAGTAGAAGTGTTCGTTAGCAGGTTTCACGATTGATCAATCGGCGAAAAAAAAATAAATATGTTACACGCTTAGAGTTCGCCCCAACGTCCCGCGCATTCCAGAGGCAACGTCAATACGCGCACATGATACACACAAACGTATCTCTCTCGCTACCCTACGAGAACCGTCCCACCACGGGCTGACATGCTAATGCAAACTAATCACGGGCAATGATTACTCCCGACTCCCGACCTCGCTCTCGCGTGCAGAATGGCTAAGGAAAAGAATGGCAGCGCATGCTCCGATCGCGATATCGTCCAACTACGCTGACACAGAAATGCTTTTCAAATAAACAGAATGTAGAAACTGGTAGAAAGTGGAGAGACAAAGAATGAGCTAGGAGCACTAGGAGGCTCGTAGAATCGTCACCAATCAGGCTCCTCGAACATTCCTCACATTTGTATCATCAATTTTGTTAATATACGATTCTAATCCAGTGCTACACGAGAATTACATATACATACTTCAAATGTCATGTTCATAATCTTCTGCATTTGCTTATATTATTATTATACACATAGATCGACATAGAACAATTTAAGATGGCGCGTTACGACCGTCATTTTCAAAGCGCGCGTAGTGACGGTTCAAAAAAATTGCATACGAATCGAATTTCATTCGGATTATTTCTGAACGATGTGCATGTATTTTCCTCGGATTGTTACAGCAGGCTTATTTACATATTCTAGTAGTAAAATATGTGCGAATCTTCGTTTAAAATGATTTAAATATTGAAATTAAAATACTGTCTACCGGTTAAATGACGTTAAATTGAAAACGAATATTCATTGTTTCGAGAAGTCCTTCGCTTTTTTCGTGCTCCCAGTATTTATCTTCGATTGTACAGAAGTCGGTTTGATAGGTTTCGAGATTTTCGACGGCTGTTTTAACAATGATAAGCGATTGTTCGTCTCCGGTTTCGGAGAGTGAACGGTTTGAGGAGACGAGACTCTCGTTGCTCTAAAATGAAAAGAGTATTAAGTTAAATCAGCACATAGTTCACGTAACAATTTCTATTGACTGGCTCTTTTATTGCCACGTAATCATAAGCCAGTGAATAGAAATTAGAACGTTCAGTGTATCATTATAGTTATGTTAACGATCCATCTGTAAAACAAACGAATCAAACCTGTTTATGTCGACCATGATGAGACTCGATTTACTTGAGCTGCGACTCACAGACAATTTCGGCTCTGAATATTTCAGATTCAGCGATGAGGTCGAATTCGTGGGCGAAGGACTGTACAAGCTATTGCGGCGATATTGCGAAGGGGTTGGTGAAGGTCCCACGTGTAATCGCGTTGTTGATTTAGAACGCATCATAGCAGTCTTAGATCCATTAATTGGAGTCACGTTTCCCGAAACTTTTCTCGTGTGCTCGTCTACTAAGTGACTCACTTTCGACACCGGTTTGACGATCGTGCCTGACCGAGTCGGTTTGCAGGGAAACACGCGCGCGCTCGGCGACGCGTTCGCTGGTGCCGATTTCACAGATGCAGCGTCGATGTCTACCGTGATAACAAATTCGTCAATAGATCGCTAAATGTCATTTAAAAAATTTATAAAAAATTGTCGTTTAAATGTTTACCTGGATTGGGCGATAAGTCATGCGTCATTCGACGTTCGAATTTTCGTTTCTTCCTGACCATCAGCGAGAGAGCCCAATCTAAATAGTTCTTAGCTCTGATAATGTAATCTTCCGCATCTAATGAAGATTCGTCCTCGTTCAAACACAGTTGCCCTAAAGAAGAGTACATTTGTATGACCTCAGGGGAGCTGGTGCATTTCGGTGGCGATGGTCGTGGCTCCGCGTCGGTTTCGATATCCCAAGTTTTTTGACGCTTAAAGGCAGGTTTTTCCAATGGTACAGGAGACACAGTAATGTGTATAGGTGAGCTCTCAATTTGGACATCATGCAATTCCTACCGCGCAAACAAAAACAAAAGATAAGGGACGAAAATTCGAACGTTACGAACAGAACGATTACTTACTCTCATCATGTCGTTACTTGTATAAAGTGGTATTTCCGGTTGCGTATGACTTCGAATCATTGCGGTATTTTTCTTCCAAGTACCAGATCCACTGGGCTCAATATTTAAATTATTCTCTGTACGACTCACGCCTGTTTCGCAGGTAATCGTGTCGAAAAGTTTATAAGACACATCGCGTAAGAATCGAGCAATGTTCTTTGACAAATTAGGCAAGAGATTGCTACCGGTCTCTTCTACCTTCTGCACGCTAGAATTATCCTAGGAACGTAAAGTCAATTTTGCAGGATTTCTCCATAACATGTACTTATAAATTTGAAATAGATTCACGCACAACATTGGCAGTGGGCTCGGTGCCAGTGATGGTCCAAAAGGATCCTTCCTTGACGTGCTCAGGCTCAGGACACTGGCACGTGATATCTTCTAATTCTAAAATCGCTTTCATCTTCGAAACATCGCATTGGATCGCAATTTGAAGCGTTCCTTTCTTTTCTGTCCCGCCGCTATCAAGTATAGGATTATCGTCCTTGCTCGGCTCAATAACGACAAGCGGAGGCGGCGGGNGATAAGGGACGAAAATTCGAACGTTACGAACAGAACGATTACTTACTCTCATCATGTCGTTACTTGTATGAAGTGGTATTTCCGGTTGCGTATGACTTCGAATCATTGGGGTATTTTTCTTCCAAGTACCAGATCCACTGGGCTGAATATTTAAATTATTCTCTGTACGACTCACGCCTGTTTCGCAGGTAATCGTGTCGAAAAGTTTATAAGACACATCGCGTAAGAATCGAGCAATGTTCTTTGACAAATTAGGCAAGAGATTGCTACCGGTCTCTTCTACCTTCTGCACGCTAGAATTATCCTAGGAACGTAAAGTCAATTTTGCAGGATTTCTCCATAACATGTACTTATAAATTTGAAATAGATTCACGCACAACATTGGCAGTGGGCTCGGTGCCAGTGATGGTCCAAAAGGATCCTTCCTTGACGTGCTCAGGCTCAGGACACTGGCACGTGATATCTTCTAATTCTAAAATCGCTTTCATCTTCGAAACATCGCATTGGATCGCAATTTGAAGCGTTCCTTTCTTTTCTGTCCCGCCGCTATCAAGTATAGGATTATCGTCCTTGCTCGGCTCAATAACGACAAGCGGAGGCGGCGGGTCGTTCCTCCCAAACGAGACCAATTTGAAACCGATCGCTTGCAGAAAACTCGCCAGAACCGGCACGTCCAATTTCGCCGGACGTTGAACATCGCGCGTTTCTTCTTCGTATACCCATTTGACGATCCACTCATTATACTTACGTTGCGCGTCTTGATTACGCGTGCAATTATCCATCGCGATCCACTGAAGAACACCGTACTTGTAAAGAGGACAGGAACGAACTGTCGGCTTTGTATTCGAAATTTTTTTCCTGGTAACCGAAATCATTTCATACTCAACATGTACATAAGTGTACATAACAATGTTCTCGATTGGCTCGATTGTCGACGTCCAAAATAGAAAAAAATTGAAAAAAATAGAACGTTACATTTTTAAAATGAACAGCGTTCTATTTTCTTATCTGTTCGCTTTTTTAAAATTTAAATGAATCTTCAATTAGGTGTCCTAGAATCAAAAAGGATATAATATATATGTTTCATATCACATTTGCTTTGATATGCCGTAGGAATGTTAAGTAACAATTTGTGTTACTCCTACTGCATATTCTTTCTGGCTGGATTTATATATATACTCGCTTCTATTTGAGTTCTTTTAAGTACTTTTTAATATGTGTACGAAATAAAAGTCGCACTCTTCTCGTGGAGATCTAATCATTGTATAAACAATATAAATTGTGTATGTTAATGTATATAATCTGTAAAATACTTTCGTATACTGGGAATTCATAGGTTAAGGTCTAAGAATAGGTAAACCGGAAAATTAATTTCCTCGATAATTTATTGATAGACCGCGAATTTGATGAGATTTCTAAGAACGTTCCATCATAACTTTTTGTACGAAAATACTGCATGTTTCAATTAATTTAAGACGTTGGTTTTGCATGAAAATCCGGGGTCTATTTATTAAGAATCGTCTCGAGAGTGAGCTTGTATCTTTTGTATTTCAGAATTCTTAAATAACTGTAGCAATGCTTGGAGTACGAACAATTACTGTAATAGGTGCTGCTGTATCTTTAAAGCTATTACCAGAAACTGTTCTTTTAGACAAGTACAGACAATATCGAGCCAGATATGGGTGAGTATAGAAGAATCATAGAGAAAAATGATAAGAAGACATTTATCTAAACTTCCATTAATTTTCTAAAACTCTGAAAACAGTTATGATAGCAAGGAAGTGCCAGTTCATAAGGATATTAAAAAGAGATTTGAGGAAGTACTGGATGATATGTCTTTAACTCAAGATAAGAGGGAAAAGATTCAACTCTTTAATGTTTATGACATAGACACATTCCACGCTGGAGCATTTTGGTCAAAGTATGGTGCTTTAATTGGAGTTCCAGCGAACTTCGAGTATACAGACCCTGAAAATGTAACTGACCAAACAATATCCTTCCAAAATGTACAATACGTTTATGACGTAGACGCTGGGAAACAATTTCGATCGTCTTTGGTCCTCTCAGAAAACGCACAGAAATTTGCAATAGCTCGGAAGGTGCTTGCGCTTTCGGAGTACGATTTGGTTTACAAGGCAATTAACATATTTACTGACGTATGGATCGGGCTAGCGGTTTACGAAGTTGCTAGCCATCGATCTAGGACTATTAAGAAAGATAAATATGTAAGGTTCGCTTTGATGGGAGTCATTACCGCCGTGGTCTATGTCATGTGGCTGTTTGCAAGGGACGCCATAGACGATCAGAGAGAGGTTGATATCAATAAAAGGATAACTAAACTTGGTCCTAAGTACATTGAAGGCGGTATCGAATATTACGAGAAATTGTTGAGCAGGAACAAAGCTCTGAGAATTATGTTAGGAACTAAAGGCACGCATTTGTTTAAAACTAACGGCAACGAAACCTCTTGGTTCCATAGAAAACGATCGACAATTACGAACCAAATAGAATACTTCAACGTAGTGTTGCGAAAACTCCAAGTAGCGTGAATCCTATGAAACTGAAACGATGATAATAAAAATTGTTAATAGATTCTTCCTTTCACATTTCTTTACCGATTTCATTTATTGTTACATGTAAATTACATAATTTATATACATGTTAAAAGTACATATTGTTTCTAAAGACATTCACCTTTATATTAAATTAAACTGTTTATGTATCTGTGAAATTTTTGCAGTTACATAAAGAAATTGTAGGATAACAGATATCCGCGAATTAATAGCGACCTCGAACAATAACTGTTCTAATAATTAATTTATAAATGGTTATAAAAGTTAATAAGAATGTGGCATGCTTACGGATGAATAGTTAGTATTCGTAATAGAATATATTTCGTATTTTTATATACTACAAAGCAGAAGGTAATCACGTTTAAAGTTGCTTCTATCTGTAAATTGTGCAAAATTTTTTACAATACGTACTTTCTACATATCATGTAATTATATTCCCCGCGGAATATAACATTCACTTTTTTACGCGCTCAGCAAATAAATACAATATACTTACAATCTAATATACAAAATTACTTACACAATTTTTAAATATACAATATTTTCGACTATGCGAGACCTAAAGAACCGAGCTGAAACATTAAAAGATTCAGATTTGAAATCCATGTATTTCGATACTACATGCTCTTGAAGTTCGGTAAAAATTTGTAAAATTTTGTTACCAGTGTTAATTTGTCCTCTTCTTTTTTGAGTATTTTCGCCGTTTGTTCTTGATCGAATTTTACGACTGCAGCGATTACTCTAGCAAGCACCATAGTTTCCCTTCCCATCATGTACTCGAATAAGATGTTCCTAAGGTATTCGATCTCCGTCGAATCCTCCAATGTGTCGTGCCTCAGCTTGACTAATTTGCGGAGTTCAGCCAGCTCCCGTCTCTGAGCTGTTAACGTTTGTTGGAGTGTATGGAAAGAACCAGTGTTCGATTGCACCGCAGCCATCGCCACTCGCGAAGTGCTTTCCAATTCCTAATTAAAATTAGATTTTCAGTTACTTTTAATACTCAACACAAACGATTTTCATATGATTTACACAATTACGAAACAATATAAAAAAAATAAAACGCAGCAAACAAAGTTTACCTGATTAGCTAAATCAGTTTGTACATCAGGCTGGAAAAAACACAAAAGAAATTATAAAAAATGAAAAGAAAAAAGAAATAATTAACAGAAATAAAACTTAAAACGTGTAATATGAAGTAAAGTGAAATTGTGTAAATTATGAAAATTATATTAACCAACCCTTCTCTCGTTTCGCCATTCTCTTGTTAATTCATTAATCTCTTCCTCGTGCTTTGCTTCCAGCTTATCAGTTTTCTGCTGTATGATAGATTTCCATTTCTTTTCAATTTCCCTCATCTCGTCCGTGTGTTCCTTTTTTATTAACGTAATTTTTTCCACCAGCTGATTTATATCCTTTGACTTCTGCGACATCAAATTTTTATTTTCTAAGATTAGATTCTCGATTTGTTCGGACTTTGCTGTCAATTCTATTTGGAAATCTTTTAATTGCTCTTTATATTGTTGGATAAGATTTGACTCATAATTTTGCTGACGATCTGAAGGGAAATATAATAGTTAATATCATGTAACAAGAAATATATTTCAAAATTTTATTACTTCTTTAATTACCAAATCGTTTCTCCAGTGCAGCGTGCAACTCTTCTTCTTTATCGTGCAACTGAGCCTGGAACTCCTTGACCAACTGTTTCAATCTCATACTTTGTTCCTCTTCGCTCGTTTTTAATTCGTCTTTCAATTTATCAGCCTCACTCTTCAATTCATTATTAAGAATCTGCATTTGCAATTCCTTTGCTTGGAATGTAAGTAACGCTTCATCTAACTGTGCTTCTAACTTCTTATTTTCTTCCTCTAAATTATCACCCTTTTTAATCAACGATTCATTTACAATTTTATTACTATTTACATTTTGTATTTCATTTCGTAGCGCAGCATTTGAGCCTGTAAGAACTTGTATTTCTTCCTGTAATTTTTTAATTGTTTCTTGCAAATGTTCACTACTTGACGGCTCTCTTTCTACGTCCTCATCTGTCGTTGAAGATTTTAATCTTTCTATTTCTTGTAATAATTCCATGTTCCGAGTATCTAACAATTTTAATTCTGCTACCTTTTCATCTACTGTATGTTTTAATTCATTGACTTCTTTAGTCAGTCGCTCCTTTTCTACGTTCTCACATCCCAGTTGAGATGACAATTCTGTATTCGTGGCAATTAGTTTATCAAGCTCATTCTTCAATTCAGTATATTTAACTTCTATTTGTTCTAAATCGCAAATCTTAGATTCTAAATTATTTACATAAGATTGCAGCTTCGTATTTACATTTTCTAACTCAGTAATTTTATTTTTTAAAGACAAGTGTTCGGTAATCAGTTCATTATTTTGTGACTTCGCTTCTTCTAGATGAACGTTTACCTCGTGCAAGGTATTTATTTCTAATTTTAAGCTATTCGCTTCTTCCTCAACAGCTTTTAGCCTTGCGATTTCACTGTTCAAAACTTCTAGATTGCTCACGAATTCTTTATTCTTGTCTTCTACATTTTTATAACTTTCTAAAGTTAAATTTAATTTGTTTATTTCGTTTCGCAAGTCCTTGTTTTCCTTTGTAAGATGCTCCTCAGTCCTTTCTGCTTCCATCCTGTACGAACTTAATTCTTCTAATTGAGAATTCAGTTTCTGACTGCTCAATTGTAATTCTGTATACAACGATGTAATCTGACTATTCAGATGATCTATACTTTTGTTCTGTTCATCCATACGTGTTTCGTATGACTCGATTTCTTTATTCAATCGCGTGTTTTCGGCTAACAATCGTCGATGATCGTTTTCGTAATCTGTAACTTTTTGCTTCAGACTTTCATTCGTCTCGTTCAGCTCTTGATTAGACTTCAGAAATTCATTTTGCTTATCTTTTAAATCCTTATTTTCTAAACTAATTTTATTTTGCACCAACTTCAACTGCTCTAACTCAGAACTAATAGTTAAATTATCACTTCTTAATGTTGTTAATTGGCAGTTTTCAGATTTTAACGCGTCTCTTTCATCCTCTAACGTTTTCAATTGCTCCGACAATTTTTCATTTAAACCTTTTAATTCGGCAATCCCGTCGTTCGACTGTTGAATCGTAGAATCCTTTTGCTGTATAAGAGCCTTTAAGCGTTTCAGTTGACCGAGTTTCGTCTGTATCGTATTTTTCAACGTTTTGTTCGTTTCTGTAAGTTCATTGATTTCCTTTTTGTGGTTCTCGATTAACTTCGTATTATTTTCAGCCTCGGCCTGTAGAATATTTAAAGAACTCTCTTTATTTCGCAGTTCCTCGGTTAAATTACTTATTTCATTATCCCTATCGGATAAATATTCAATTAAAATCTTAATTTCTGACTGCAAGATGCTTATTTCCTGTTCCAAGTTACTACAATCAACACTTTCCGATTTTAATTTCTCAAGTCCTTCCGTCGCTTCCGCATATTTTTGTTTCAACTCCTCTAAGCTGTTCGTGGTACCACTTGTTCCTTCAAGCTGCTGCTTCAAGTTACGTACCTCAGTCGAAAGTAATTCATTCCTTGCGTTGACGTCGCTAAGTTCTTGTTTCAAAGCGTTTGATTCTATCGTTAAAGATTTCACTTGGTCGGACAAATTAGTCACATCGTATAGCTTGAAATTTAGATTGTCGATCTCGGCTATAAGTTTACAATTTTTCGCATCAACTTCATCCTGCTTTTCCAGTTTTGTAGACATTTCTTTTAATCGTTGAGTGGATTTCTCCAATTCCGCTTCCAAGTTGGATTTAAGGCATTCGGTGTCTCTTAATTCGATTTGTAATTGATGGTATCTTTGTTTCAGCTCTTCGAATTCTTCTAATTTATTCTGTAAATCTTGAGCTTCGTTACTCTTCCTAATACTACTCGTCTTCATCAACGAATCAAATCCATTTTTCAAGACAGAAATCTCATTGTTAAATTCCGTAAAATGTTCCATCGCGTTGCTTTTAATGAAAACGTTATCTTCCTTCAATTTACGGGCAGAAACTTTGTAATTAAAAATACTTTTGATTAAATTATTCTTCTCTTCGCGAAGTGCACTGATGACAGAACTGTCGGCTTGAAGCTTGTTTTTAAGATCTGAAATAATATTTTTACAAGATTGCAGTTCAGTCTGTAGCCCTAATAATTCAGTGTTTTTATTCTCTAGCTCATTGTGTAATTTAATTATTTTCGTATTGTCTTGCACCTTTTCTTTCAGACCTTTTATTTCCGCCTCTTGAATCAATAATCTCTCTTTCGCGTTTTCAAGTGCCGCCGCGTATTCGTGAACTTTCGCGCTGTAGCTCTCGCAGACCTTATCCCTATCGATCAAAGCGTTCCTCATATTCTCTAATTCTTTATCAAGGCTCTGTATAGTGGCTTGTAATTTTTGAACTGTAGTCTCCGCTTCCTTCGTCCTCTCCTCTGCGATAATCCTCTGTGCCTCCTGTTCACTCTGGAGCTCCGCGTATTTCATTTTACAATTTGAAAGCTCCATTGACACCTTATCTTTATCAGTTTGATGTTCCTTAATAAGTTTCTGTAATTCGTCTAATTTGACCTTTGTTTCATGAAGTTCGATCTGTTTTTCATCTAACTTACACTTTAAAGTTTGATACATATCATTATCATACGCTTTTGTACTATTTTCTGTATTCTCTTTACTAGAATCTTCCTCGTGAGATTTTGAACTCGCTTTATTCTCTACGTTAGTTAATTTCTGCTGTAATTCTTGTTGCACAGGCTTCGCAATATTTTCATCCTTTTCGACATCCACGTTATGAACGCTTCGTGCTGATTTCAATTTCTCTATTTCTATCTTGTACTTGTTGACGGCCTCACTCAGATTTTCCTTGGACTCAGTTACATGCTTCAAATCCAGTTGCAGCTTCTTAATTTGTTCCTCTTTGTCTTCTAATTCCCGATGTATCGAAAGTTTGTTTTCAGCCAGCGATATTACAGATTCTTCCTCCCGTTTCTTTAATATGATCACCTGATCTGTTAAATTCGTAATTTCTGCATGCGCGTTATTTAAATCCCTCTCTTTCTCCACATAAGAATCTTTGAGTGTCTTGTATTCAGACTCCAAAGTGTTTTTCTCTGCTAATATTTCGGTGAATTTGTCTTTGTTTCGTTTCAAGGATTCCTTGTATTTAAGAATAACGTTTTCCAATTTCTTTAATTTATCTTTTAACTGTGTATTTTCAACTAACAGGGGATTCTCATCGGTATTAACTGGCGATTCGGTGTTTAGATCTATAAGATTCTCTTTCAAACTTTCCTTGTCAATATCAGATACTGCAGTATGTAAATTTGGTCCATTTTGCAGAAGCTTGATCTGCAATTAAGAATCAATAACAACAAACTAAGTTCAAATTCTATTTCGGACTATCGAGACATTACCTTTGTGTTCAATGTGTTTATTATATGATCTTTTTCCTCAATGTCGTTCCTCAGTGCCTCTTCCAAATGAGCTTTCGCTTGCTGCTCCAATTGGCATTGTTCCTTCAAATCAGCTATTCTCCTTAATACTTTATCTTGAGTTTCAACTAGTACCGACTCCAATTTCGCTTTCACTCTTTCCAGTTCTCTGTAATGTGTTGCCAGGTCTGTGTACCTGCCACGATACTTGTGGTATTTTGCTTGCACTTTACGATACGCAGAATATATCTGATCCTTTGAAACTTTATCTAATTGCGAAGTTATATTTTCATCTATTTCACTAGCTGATTGATCCATATCAGACTGCAAAGGAAATTCTCATGATTTTGAATGTTTCAAACATTATTGTTTCTGAATGTTTTATAGTACCTGTAAATGATATAAATTGTCAGGGGTCTCATAAATTGGGAAAAGTGATGATGTATCACTTGCAACACTGCTAACGGACGATCTTCTGGACATGTCCATAGAATTTGATGTAGGTGATATCAAATCGACGTTTTGAAAACCATGTTTAGCAGGACTATTCTTTGGAGTCTCTGTGAACAAGTATTCTCAGTATCTTCAAAATCTGTTAAGGTATTAAGAACATACCATCTCCTTCTTCCGTCAGGCTGAAGTTCTCATTAGATGCAGATAAGTCCTGCACTGAACTATTTGATAAAGCTGGAGATACGACTGCCTAAATTAAACGAATCTATTAATATAAAGAATATAGAAGCTAATTGGGTTTTAAGCCATTGTTCGCTTATACAGATTCAAGAATATGAATGAAATTTGTGTTTGAATTCAAGTGAAGTGTCAAACCTGTGCCAGTTGCTGCATGCTCGCCTGCAGCCTGGCAGGTGACTGTTTCATTTCCTCCGCGAGTTTGTCTTTGAACTTTTTGAACATGTTGATGGAATTTCACGGTATTATCCCAGGGTTTTATTAAATTACACAAATTTCCATAGACGTGTTTACTTGGAATCAGGTTGGCATGTAAAACGACGAGAATTCGAACGTAGCTGAGGCATCATTCTGCGGTGTTCGTAGATGCAATGTGAAAATGCGTAGAAATCATTTAATTATAGGGCCTGATATCCTTTAATTCCTTACGATAATGCTTTTTCTATTGCGATACCAAGTGTTTTGCGTGAGAACCATGTATACGTAGGCAGAGTTACTGTCATTGATATCGATGTCAGCAGATTGCTATCCTCTGGTGTAATCAGAGCGATGAGGTCAGACTCAGACGCAGACGAGGTGTAGTTTATTAAATTATCAAAAGCTGTTTATGAAACATTAACAAGATGCAAAATTTTTATTTAATATGATTCCTATTTCCGTGTCTACTCAGATTTATTTGAGAAAATAAGAATCAAAGATGTATAATGTATACTTGTTTAATATTTACTGGACACCTANAACGACGAGAATTCGAACGTAGCTGAGGCATCATTCTGCGGTGTTCGTAGGTGCAATGTGAAAATGCGTAGAAATCATTTAATTATAGGGCCTGATATCCTTTAATTCCTTACGATAATGCTTTTTCTATTGCGATACCAAGTGTTTTGCGTGAGAACCATGTATACGTAGGCAGAGTTACTGTCATTGATATCGATGTCAGCAGATTGCTATCCTCTGGTGTAATCAGAGCGATGAGGTCAGACTCAGACGCAGACGAGGTGTAGTTTATTAAATTATCAAAAGCTGTTTATGAAACATTAACAAGATGCAAAATTTTTATTTAATATGATTCCTATTTCCGTGTCTACTCAGATTTATTTGAGAAAATAAGAATCAAAGATGTATAATGTATACTTGTTTAATATTTACTGGACACCTAGTACACGACGCAGATGTTATACCTTTGACTTTGACTATTATATATAGGATGTTACAAGTTTTAGTACAGTTTGTATTCATGCGTACCATGGAGGTCTATGATGCGTACGAAGCGTGCGAAGTGTGGGGAGCACTGCGGCTTCACGTCATTTAATTCACAAAGATATATAAAATAATATATTTATACATTGGGTTTTAACGATTTTAATTTCAATGATTTGATCGAGAGAGGAAGTTCGTCCAGTTGAAAAGAATGGTAAGATATCATTTCAATATAAAATACTTGTTAAACGATTCGATAACCTGCCTCGTTAGTTTATTTTCGTTCGCTCAGAAATTTGTTTCAACTGATTTTTATAACTTATAAATGAAACTGAGTTCATTTTTATCCACATATTTACACATTAGAAACCAAATTGATCGAGGATTTACAGGACATTTAAATCTCTCTTTGTTTATTAAGAGAGTAGAAAATAATTTTCATCTCATACATAAATTCATTTTTTAATTTTGTAGGCTTCGAATGATGGCATACCTCCATCTGCTGCGGTACCTGGGTTTCCACCAGCAACTCCAAGCATTGCTTCCACTTTTGTCCCACCGATTATGCCTGCTGCACCCTTCATACCGCCTCCAAGTTTGCCACCTGGACCACCAGGCATAATGCCACCACAGTTCTCCATACCTCCTCCTGGATTTAGTTTTCCAATTAACGCTGCTCCTCCACCCGACGCTGGAGTCATAGGTTAATACATCTGTTTAAAGCTATCAGTAGATTTTCATGGAACAGTTTGACTGATTTAGATATTGTGTTTTAGCTGCACCTCCTCAAATAACAGCTGCAGGAATTCCTCCCCCAGCGCCCATTGTAACTGAAGCCACGTCAACTGTTCAATCCATTGCAGCATCGGCAGAAAAGAAGACAGAATGGTCAGAGCACAAAGCCCCTGATGGAAGGACGTACTATTACAATAGCGTTACAAAGCAATCATTGTGGGAAAAGCCAGATGAATTGAAAACACCCAGTGAACTACTTTTGTCACAGTGTCCATGGAAGGAGTACAAATCAGAGAACGGAAAAGTCTATTATCATAATGTAACAACCAAGGAATCCAGATGGACTATTCCTACAGAATTAGAAGACTTGAAAGCAAGAATCACTGCTGAGGAGGCTGCAGCTGCGGCTGCGGTAGCTGTCGCGAGTGCCACAAATACGTAAGTTATACAACTTGGAACGATTCTCGTTTATGATGGACCAAAATAATTATTAATATTCTATTTCTTCAGTATAGTTCCTGCAACCATGCAGCACTTGTCTCCGAATATTGGAATCGCCAATACGTCGCAGACTAGCACACCGGAGCCAGGTGGGAAGTCTGCGATTGAGCAAGCTATGGCTGCAACGCTGGCAGCTATAAATATTCCTACTCCGCCAGCGAAGCAAGATGAGGACAGCAATTCTGCGAAAGGATCGGCGAACGACAGCCGCACCAGTACCCCTGAACCGAAAATGCAATTTAAGGACAAGAAAGAAGCGATTGAAGCGTTCAAAGAGTTGTTAAGGGAAAGGGACGTACCTTCGAATGCTACGTGGGAGCAAGCGGTGAAATTAATTCAGAGCGACCCGAGGTACCCACAAATGAAGAAGTTGAATGAACGTAAGCAAGCGTTCAACGCGTACAAGACTCAGAAACTCAAGGAGGAACGGGAACAAGAGAGATTACGGTAAGTGTAAATGTGAAAGGGAAACCGGGAATAAAATGGACATTTTATTGTTTTATAATTCCTGCAACAGATTGAAGAAGGCCAAAGAAGATTTGGAACAATTTTTACTGGAGCACGAGAGGATGACGAGTTCTACTAAGTATTATAAATGCGAGGAGATGTTTGGTAACTTGGAGGTGTGGAGAGCAGTCGGGGATTCAGATCGCCGGGACATTTACGAGGATGTAATCTTTAATCTGGCCAAACGGGAAAAGGAAGAGGCGAAACAGTTGAAAAAGAGAAATACTAAGAGGCTGGCCCAAGTGTTAGATGCCATGACGGACGTTACATTCAGAACCACTTGGCAAGAAGCGCAATCGTTGCTCTTACAACATTCAGCCTTCGCGGAAGACGCGGACTTATTGGAAATGGACAAAGAAGACGCCTTGCTCGTTTTTGAGAATCATATACGTCAACTGGAAAAAGACGAGGAAGACGAGAAAGAGCAAGATAAGAAACGTAGGAAACGGCAGGAACGGAAGAACAGAGATGCTTTTATAGTAGGTTTCATATTTATCAATCTAAATTTATTTTTCAATGTCGATAATTATCTTTCAGAGTTTATTGGACGAGCTGCATGAACAAGGGAAATTAACGTCGATGTCACTTTGGGTAGAACTGTATCCAATGTTGTCTGCCGACTTAAGATTTTCGGCGATGCTCGGTCAGTCCGGATCGACTCCCCTAGATCTCTTCAAATTTTACGTAGAGGACTTGAAATCTAGATTCCACGACGAGAAAAAGATCATAAGGGAAATCTTAAAGGATAAGAATTTCGAAGTACAAGTAAATACTACCTTCGAGGAGTTTGCTACTGTCGTCTGCGAGGACCGAAAGTCGGCAACGTTGGACGCGGGCAATGTAAAATTAACATATAACTTGTTACTTGAAAAAGCTGAAGCGCGAGAGAAGGAACGCGTAAAAGAGGAGGCTAGGAAGTTCAAGAAGTTGGAAACTGGTTTCAAAACTCTGCTAAAAACCCTGAACGTTGATTATCAAATGACGTGGGAGGATGTAAGGAGTAAGATCGAGGAAGAGCCAGATTTCAAAGCTATAACACTAGAAAGCGAGAGAGTTCGAATCTTCAAAGAATATCAACACGAGATTGAAGAAAGTTGTAGCCACCATCACATTCGTAGTAAAAAGAAAAAGACTAAGAAGGTGAAGCGAAAATCCCGGTCTAGGTCGCACAGCGTAAGTGAATCATATAAAATTGAGGTATGAATATTTTCAGTAATAAGAATTGTTCATTAGGAATCTGAGGGCAGCGATAAAGGTTTAAAGAAGAAGAGACACAAGTCGCGGTCACCAAGCGTTCCCAGCAAGTCAGATAGTTCCGAGTCTGATATCAGGAAATCGAAGCGAAAGAAAAATAAGAAGAAGAGAGGTCGCAGTCACTCTGTAAGCGAAATCAACCATCAGTAAAATTAATAATGAAGTTCTTTAGAATTAAATTTACAAGACGACGATCCTTTTATATTCAGCGTTCGCATTCAAGACTACCGTCTTCTGAAGAATCGCCGGAGAGGAAACGTAAAGAAGAGAAGCATAGAAGGGCTTCCGCTCATAGTGAAGGCTCCGTTACCGAAAATGCTGAGCATCATGAACTGTCCGAGGACGAACTTGAGAAACAAAGGGCGCAGCTACTGCGCGAATTGCAAATGCAACAAGAGGATAATTAATTCGACAACTTATGTAATTCTAGATAATTGCAATATTAAATTAAACGAAGTTTCTACAATTTGAATGATCCCTTCATTTCATTCATATATGGATAAGAGGACTTACAATTTGTATTAGCGGGAAGGAAAGGGAATAAAAGGAGGTAAGAAAATTACTAAGAATTTCTACAAAATGAATTCAAACCTTACTATTAGTTAACAATTTTTATACAATCTATAAAAATGAGTGGTGACGTATGTTTTCCGAATGATGCGATGAATCCTACATTTTTATATCTTTCGCGCATCAATCGACGCCCCACTTTGCGAAATCTACATACGGCCCTGGTTTCGCAGTCGAATTGACGGAGGGTGGGTTGGCCAGGTGGGGAGAGGTTCGGTTTGGCTCACTATTTGCTCGATGGTTGCCACTGTCGACTTTCGTAGTTTCAATAGTCCGGTATTCCGATCAGTCGTATCGACTGATTATCGTGGCCAAGCATTGCTGTCATTCCTCTGAGTCTCGTGCGACGAACGCCAGCGAGTGTTTATGTGAAAATTCACCGATCGAACCGAACGAACTAAGGACGGAGCGATGTTGAGTCTTTGCCGTCAAGCGTTAATAGCTAACACTCAAAAGTAAGTAGGCGAACGACTGAAACTTCCTGGCGGGGCACCTGCATCGAACGTCAGAACCGACGTATCTAACTTTAGTGTTTTGTTTTATCACCACGCATAATTAGCCCGACTATCATGATATATTGATTATTTTAGCGCATTGACACAGGCACCATGTAACAACAGTCGCACACACGTAAGGACGCCGCGTGTACATAGACGTCAGTTTATTCGTGTACCATTGGTCCTCCGTTAGGCTCTCTTTGTCCGATCTCCGGTCACGTTGATACTTGCATCCTCGTCTACGAAAAGGATAGACTACTTTGCGGGTCCATAGGAATTTTCCACTTTAAAACGGATGTGAAAGGTGTTCTTTCTTTATGAATGACATCCTTTGATTATTCGATGCGACCTGTCTTCGCGGTTTTTTCTTTGCACGTTGTCAGGGCGTCTTTCGTTCTAAATACATATTAAACTGCCTATCTTAAGCCAAATTTAACGATTGCCCGACTCACTACATCGCTGTTGTGCGTATGAATACACAATTGGGATGCACAAACCAATTTTTTCTATAATATCACAATAACATATTTGGTAATTCTAGTAACCGGCAAACTGCCATGTCATTAATGTGTAATTCGTGCGTCGGTTCTGATCGAATATTTACGTAGAAATATTCTCGCCTCGCGTCAAATCATATTTGGGCTTCTTCGAATTAATATTTCCTATTTACGATCCCTCCGACCTTGAAACATATTTTTTACGTGCCGTTAAACGCGTATAGAACATGTGGCATGCATTGAATTATTTCGCCGTCTGTTCGCGAATGTATAATTCACACAGTGGAACTTTTTAGCATATTTATATCTTATTTTCGGTTCGGCTTCAAAATTTCAAAACGACAGCCGGAGACGAGGTATCCTACGAACTAAAGGAGGATTCCTGTTATTGACAACGGATGACTTCCACTTTCGCGATTGAACTGGCGATGCGCGTATATCATCCGCATTGTTTGATTAATGTCTATTGTTAACTATGCGGTTGCAGTCAAAGCGGATTACATTATCGACGTCGTTTGAACTAATTAGTATGATAACCGTAATAACTCGGGTCATTGGGATTTCATTATGTAATACCGCGACCATGGTGTCAGTTTGACACGTGTAAGAAAGTTTAAAATAACATCTTTTTTACCTCAAAATAATTTCGCTCCTCATTTTATTTACGCGAGTTATTCTTGGCGTCCTATAACGCGGATTTCAGATAGAACGATATGCAACGTCTGCCTCAGATAAAATAATTCACATTCACTTTTTCTACAAGAATTAAGATTCGCGCGAACTGCATATCTCAGTCTTAATTACCGGGATCATTTCATTATTGAAATCTAATACCAATGTTGCATTATGTATTTAAGGAGATAATAGAGGTTTACTTTTTACTTGTCACGTGTACAGATAAATATATACAGAAGCTAAAGATAAGCTTGAATGCTAATATGTACCTTGGGCATTGAACTTATGTATCAGTCAATATGAACATAAATCCATTCCCAAATAATACAAGGTAACTGTTTCGACCATTGAAAGTCAACATGCCTTTTGTATCTTTCGTAAACAGAGTTAGTACAAGGTGTTTGGGGAGTCTAGTACCAGTATCGAATCCTCTTGAATTCCCTCTGGAAAATGAGCCTATTCTTACCTATAAAAAAGGCAGCCCGGAACGGGCGGAGTTGGAGAAGACCTTGGATAAAATGTCCAGCGAATGCGAAGAGGTACCCCTGGTTATTGGAAACGAAGAAATTAAAACTGATCTCGTCAAATACCAAGTCATGGTAAATTAAAAAGAAATACAATAATAAATAGTACACTTAAACAGCGTGGTACTAATAATTATTATTCCAGCCACATAATCATAAGGCAAAGATTGCCAAGTACTACTGGGCAACACCTGAGCTAATCAGAAAGGCAATAGACGTTGCTGTGAAGACTCAACGCGAATGGGAGAAACGTCCTTTTGAACAACGCTTAGAAATCTGGTTAAGGGCAGCTGACTTAATGGCAACTAAGTACAGACAAAACTTAAACGCCGCCACGATGCTAGGTCAGGGAAAAACTGCTATTCAAGCGGAGATCGATAGTGCCGCAGAGCTAGTCGATTTCTTCCGAATGCACGGATATTTCGCCAATGACGCACTGAAATATAAACCGATCTCACCGGAGCCGGCAGAAACGTTGAATTCGTTGAGATACAGAGGAATGGACGGTTTCGTTGCAGCCGTATCACCATTCAACTTTACTGCCATTGGTGGTAATCTTAGCTATACACCTGCTCTAATGGTTTGCATTTCTTTTTATTGTTTTCACCGTGTGCTTAGTTGTAACGAGATAAATATCTAACGTTCGGTGAAAGTAAATACAAAATTTTTGGCATCTTCAGGGCAATGCAGTACTTTGGAAACCGTCTGATACAGCTTTACTTTCGAACTGGTGGATATTTAAGATCTGTAGAGAAGCTGGTGTGCCACCGGGCGTGGTAAATTTCGTTCCGTGCGAAGGTCCCGTCTTCGGCGACAATATAACTGCTTCACCTTATTTATCTGGAATTAATTTTACTGGATCGGTGCCGACGTTCAATCGTCTGTGGATGCAAGTGGGTCAGAATTTAACGAAGTACAAGAATTACCCGAAATTAATAGGCGAATGTGGCGGGAAGAATTATCACTTTGTACACGCGAGCGCCGATGCGGAGTCGGTTGTCAATGGAACCATAAGGAGCGCTTTTGAATTCAATGGTCAAAAGTGTTCAGCTTGTAGCAGAATGTATGTACCAGAGTCTCTGTGGCCTAAGGTGAGTCTCTTATATTGCTTTAATATTCATTTTCCAAATGAAAGGGAAATTCTTAATAGCCAATGTTACTTTGTACAGATAAAGGAGGGTCTCTTATCGATCCGCAACACTCTTAAAATCGGTGACATTAGAGATTTCACCATGTTCACTGGAGCTGTAATAGACGCTGCTGCATTTAAGAGAATTTCCGGTTACATAGACCACGCCAAGAAATCGTCAAATTTAGAAATTATCGGCGGCGGAAAATACGACGATTCGTACGTAATATTTCATAGCTTAATCCAGCGATTCTCAAACATTACCTTATTTTTGCTGGTACAATTTTTCTGTATTGATTTTTAATCGGTACATGCTTTTATCGAGGTACATATATGTTTTTATTCACATCTATGTGGTAGAAAAATGTTTGAGAAGCTCTGGTTTAATCAATAACACTGTTAATCGCATTCTAATCTATTCATCTTTTTTCGTACCAGACGTGGTTACTTCATCGATCCGACGATAGTCGTTTCGAAGGACCCGAAAGATAAGATAATGACCGAAGAAATATTCGGGCCTGTCCTATCGATATACGTCTACAAAGATTCAAACCTCGAGGAAACAATGAAATTAGTGGAATCTTCGACGCCGTACGCTTTAACCGGATCGATATTTGCACAAGATGAGTAAGTATTAAAAATGAAGAATAAAAGGGATCTGGTTACTAATATTACGTTCGACTCTATTTTAGGAAATGGGCAAGAAGAGCGCTCGAGGAATTTAAATATACAGCCGGCAATTTCTATATTAACGACAAATCGACGGGATCGGTTGTCGGCCAGCAACCGTTCGGCGGTAGTCGTATGTCCGGCACAAACGACAAAGCCGGCGGTCCTCACTACGCTCTCCGTTGGGCATCGCCACAGTCCATCAAAGAAACGTTCGTTCCTTTACGCGAATACGATTACGCGTACATGAGGTCTTAGATGTAAGTACGTATCGTCAACAGCTTACAGTAAACACGGAAAGATAACGCATATCGATCCAGAACTACAAAATTGAAGAACAAACATTTTCTCGGTGGATCAATTTAAGTGAGAATATCTTTTCATGCATTCCTTTCTGTGGAATCATCTGAATTTTTTGCGCGAGGCGCGGTTTACACTCAAGATGCAAGTGGCATGGGCTTTGTAGAACTTCGTACTATAAAGCGAAACGCTTATATACACGAAACAATTCACTTCATCAAAATAGCCGATTCACAAGGAGCATTCAGTAAAATTGGTACTTTGGCGTACCAATTTAATAGCATTTTTCCTCTCTTCGTTTCTTTTCTTTTTGAATAAGTATATGCTAATTAGCTAGTTTGCGAGTAAGAGAGACGAACAACAAACTAATATCCGCGAAACTACTTTCTGAGGTGGTGTCGACTTAAACAAAACGTTTGCTGCCGATAGGTGAATCTAATGTTCCGCGAGTCGCAGCGCGCAGAGTCTGCGACCATTGATAAATCGGGTTTGACTACAAATACTAATTTCATATCTCAGGAATTACTATACGTGTTCCCAGACGAAGTGGCATTTCTTTTTGTCGTGCATTGCAATGATACGTGAAATTTTATAACGAATATATTAATCAGTATAATGATGATCGAGCCGCATAAAAACCGAGGGAGTGTGCTTGGGAGTAAAAGGGGAAGAAGAAAAATGGAAATACGTTGTGATGAATGCGTCGTACTAGGTAGAAGAAAATATGTTTCTCTGACCTCCATTTTTTATATTCTTGTATAGATCGTTTACAATGGCTGATGTTACGTTATAAACGCGCAGCATGATCATCCGTTTTACTGTGTAACTCATTCAGACAATATGTAGACGCGGGACGAACACAGTAAAATACCAGAAGTTACCCTTAAGAATTCTGTTCTCTCGAGCCTGGTCGTCGATCGTTCAGGCGTGTTAATTGTTAACAGTGTGATTGATACAAAGCGTCTTGGAAGTCGAACGATTATTACTAATTAAATATACAATAATATGTTAGATGTTGTGGCTGATGTTATGATGTAATTTATTTTAAGTGTACCATAGCAATAAAACCCTATACAATTAGATGCTCTCACGTGATTGTGGATTTCTCAACTGGTTCGTTTGGCCGCGATTCAGAGTTCCGATTAATTAGAGATCATAGTTTCACGGTTGATCGCCGAACAATAATTTATCGACGGAAATACCTACCGCAGCGGATAAGCGTACACTTTTGTACTGGCAGTTATCCTGCAACGATAATGGTGACAATAATCTCGTGTTCCCATACCTTTCCGCTTATACGTGTTACGATTTGCGATTTTAGACAGAAATGTATTGCGTCATTGCAAAAGTATTAGTTAGACTGTATAGCCAAATATCGAACAAATATTTGGACGCCGCGTTCACAGAGGCCGTAATGCGATTAAACAGCAGCGATCGATTTTTTTAACTCGACTATTGCAAATAGAAATGCTCAATAAAAGTATTTGTCAAAACTTTATTAAAATGTTGTTAATACATGCTTCGTGAAATTTTGATAATTATAATTACTTTCTATTTATCCCCTACTTCATCTTATCTATCCCTGGTAGGAAGGATCATGTGCAGATATTGGAAATCACTGAAGAGTAAAAGGAGTTTTAAGGATACTAAATCGTTTCTCTAGTTCAAATGGAAAACTGATAAGCAAAAGTAACAGTCAAGACTTTTATTAAAATATTTTTAGTACTTCATAAAATTCCATGTTATCTATCCCTGATAGAAGGAATCAAGTGCTGATTCTGCAAACCACTGATGGAAGGAATTATAGGAACATTAAATGGTTATCTTATTTAATATTCTTTATTAGTCATAACGTTTTGAAAGAAACGTCAATCCTTCCTTATTTATTCTTAAATAATGCGACAGGGGGAGAAGATAATGGGAGGAGACATTTGGCCTCAGTGGTAACGCGAAAACTGCTTAAACGCCAGGTCGGTTGCGCGTTTATGCATGTAACAATGCTTGCCTTAAGCAAATTCTGTATTTTTCCCGGTACAATTTTGCATCCATTAGCTCGACAACAAATTGGCTGCCTCTTTCCCTCTGCATCTTAATCGTGCCATTTGCATTTTTCGCAGTTCCTCATTTCCCTTCTCCAGGCCCGACGTGCCTTCCGCTCGACTCCTTTCACGTAACATTCTTTTTTTCGCCTTCTTTCTTTCTCTCTCTCTCTCTCGTCGCTTTCTCGTTTTTTTTTTCTCTCTTCACGGCACCATCGATGGCAGCGCTTTGACGAGTCCTGGAACGGGGTTGACACTGGAAGACACCGACGGAAGAAGAGGGATTCTCGATGGCTTAGGAGGAATCGCCGTTAATGGCTTTGCCGAAGGATTTCCTGCCGTTCTCCCGGCGCTTTTTTACGAGTTTCCCGGGCGCGCCGATCTAAAGCGCTCACTCAAATCAAGATTCTCACCTTTTCAACGGCAGATGAGGCGGATGGCCAACCGTGTCCCTTCGCTACGACGCCGTTTTTTCTTCATCCATCTTTCGCCGCTTCTCGATCCACCGTCCGTCCCTTCCTCGCCTTTTTCCGAGTTAAGTCCTTTCAGGACCTCCGGTTTCTTTCGGCCTGGCCAAACGACTTGTTTTCTTTTCCTCTCCGTCCCCGTACGCCGCCGCCTCGTGCCGGAGAATACATGGTCCCCTCCTTCGTTAATCTGAAATTGACGCAATGATGATGGATGCCCGGTTGCGAAATTAATCGCCTCAATATCTCGATCCGGGAAATTCGTGGCTCGAATTTGAAGTAGTCACGCCCATTGAGATTACCGGACGGACAGTCGATGGCTGCCTCCTATCAGATCCGATTAATACAAATTTTTCAAGTCGAAAACTGAAAGTTTCATCGGTAGAACAAGGGATTCGTCGATTTCCATAGTGCACGTTATTCCGTGGTAGTTCCAGGATGGAAACAGGTTTTCTAATCACGGTATATGAGCGTAGGTGATCGAGGCACGGGGTAATTATCTGGATAACATAGTTCTCGGTAAGACGTTCCGATTGAATAAAGAAAAAGCGCCTCGAGCACCGGTACCTACCGGCTCCCGCACGACGTTTATGCCCGGCTCTCACGCAATATTAATTCTAGAGCTACGATCTTTAGCCATTCCCATCCTATTGTTTCATACACGAAATAGAATTACCGCTCCTTCCGTCTATTGCTGCTTCGCACGGTTCCCTACTTAATTTCCTCTTATCTTGCATTTAAGTAAACAGCCACTCCTCTCTCGGCGATAGAATTAATCTCTTCTCATTTACACCACTCGTTGACCTCCTTGTCAAAAGATCGCAATATACGAGGTGTGATTAAAATATACAGAAATTCAATGTTTCTCAAAAAATATTTGTTTATCGATATTAATTTTCCTACCCCTCAAAATACTCTTGATATAACATACTTGTGCCAGCGCTTTTTCTAATCTTCAAAGCTAATCGCTCTTCGAAATTGAAATTTGCGTAAATTTTGAACTTCTAGCAATTACAAACATTATACAATTTTTATGATCTTGTAGATAGAGAATTTGACAGAATATTGTACACCCCTCGAATCACCTCTCTTTGTCTTTAGTACTTCTTCTGAGACACCCTGTACATTCAAACCGTATAATCGTTTTTCAATTTCGTGCGAAGAGGCGAGAGGAAAAAAATGAAACGATACACAGAGTTCAACAGTTCATGAGTGGTCTTTCTCCGTCACGGGTTAATTCCCCTTTATCTGTAGAGCCAGTGATAAGGAATGAATGAAAAAAAGAAGAGACGCGAAGACGCTGGATCGTCAAAAATAAATATGGTGCACGTGAGAGTGCAGAGGTTTCGTATCACGTTTCCGACGCTCTCGCGTGTCGATATATTCCGGTGAAATTCAATAATATCCGAACAATTAAGGCGTGCTCGCGTAGCGTGGCAAGAACACGAGCCAAGCGACGGGACAAGAGTGTGGAGACAAGACGAAGGCGAGATAGACCGAGAGAGACAAAGAGAGAGAGAGAGAAGGAGAAGTAGCAAAAGCGATACCCGGGTAGTGGTGCTCGAGGGGTGGCGAGCGTTGGGTTTTAAAGGGTGGGAAGGATACAATATTTCAGAGTGGCGACAAGGAGCAAGCCTGCTTGCCACTGGCAAATTAATTAAATTCCTACAGACTGGCTGGAAAGGCTAAGGGGTTGGTCGGCGAACCGGGCAAGAGTCCTGTGTTCCAGCCCGTGGGAATATTGTAATTAAGATATGCACTTGCAGCCCTCCATTTTCCTCCGTTGCAGCCGACCCTCCCCTCGCCTGCCCGCTAGCCGCGGCGGATGATTTACGCTCCGGAGGACGCGGTATTGTCTGTTTCGACCGTTTCTAAATTGCATCCTATTATGGCCCCGGCCTCGAGGTTGACGCGCCACCGAGATTCTGCTTCCTACGCTGGTTACCACTTCAAATTACTCCAGTCTGATTGACGCTTAACGCTTCTGTTTATTGTATGTACGCCGTCGTATACGACGTATGAAAATAGCGTAAGCGTGCACGCGAAATAAAGGAGGGGGACGACCGGTTGCCTGGTTAGAGAAATGGGACGCACGCCGGATTCCCTGCTATACGGTTGTTGCTTCAAGCAGATATTGTTCGGAAAGAGAGCGAACAGAATGAACACTCTGAATAGATCAGGGCTTCTTCACCTTTTCAGCATCGCAGGGTGCTTACAATTTTATAAGATTCCCGCGGGACACAATATAAATAAAATCAAATCAAATAATATTCATATTTCCTATATTGCTTAATAAATAAAATATGTACAAATTTTACATGTTGGTTAATAACGAATAACAATTAGTAAATGAAATAAAACAAAAGAAGTCTTGAATAATATTTTGCTATTGACACTGCATTTCTATTTTTCCTATTCTTCACATATTTAGATCTAACTATTATATGCAGAGAGCTTTGGATCTGCAGCTGGAGGAAATGGAGGGTTGTAAAATGTACGATGTTAGTATTAAATGAATGGGATATTGATTCGACGGAGGTGAATTATTAATCACTATTTGGGACGTCGTAATTATTGATTAAGAGCGGGCAAGGACAATTATAAGGCGAGCCGAAAATGGATGGAGGCCAAGGTTCGAATATTCCCGTCCCGATCAATAAATAGACGCAATTCCTACGAAGCTATCCTGCGGGAGCTACTCCCTTCGTATCAAATCCGTCCTATCCATCACCGATTCCTATCCGGAACGTCCGCCGTCGACGAAACCCACCACCCCTTCTCGCCGAAATTCGCTCACGATCACAGTGTATCCGTCATTAGTGAATGCTAATGTCATTGTCGCATCCGCACGTTGACCAGATCGAATCACATCTTCGGCCGCTGGAACGATATTCGGCCTCCGATGTGGTTTAATCGCAATCATGGATCACGCCGGAGAAAGTGTACTTGGATATTCCCGACGAAAATGCTAAGAATCTTGTTGCTGATTTGAGATGACAAATTCAGCGATTCTTAATTTGCATGATTTTTGTTATTATCTGTAATCAATTATTAATTTGTAATAAATTAACAAAATGACAACCTTCCTTGCGATCGTGTTAAACGAATACTATTTTTCTCCTGCCATAAGTGAGACGAAAATCAAAGACCAAATTAAAATTTTACGATGATTGAGGTACGGACAATAGCGATCAAGATTCTCTTTGAACTTTTCATTCCACCTGAACGACTCAGCAAGATTAATTTTTTTCATGGGTATATTCACGTAGAAATAAATAAATGTATGCATATACACATGTTTTCTCTTTTACCAGAGTACCAGAAGTAATCTTTGAGAAAAAATTCGTCAGAAGTGCTGAGAGTTTTTAGTCGTCACACTGTAATAGTCCCTTAACCCATTCAAGTAATATGTCGCATACATCATACGATCTTAGGTATTGGTATTTTTTATTTATTTAAAAGGTTAAAAAAAGCAAGGGTATTTAAACTTGATTTCTCAGTCAGCTGACGTCATTGAGTCAATCGCAGTCGTGGATCATGGTGTAAAAGGTGTGCTTGAAAAATTTATTCCCAATGAAAAGCAATCAGAACATTCGTCTCTTTACACGGTGAACTGTAAAACGTAGCAACCTCGGGTTCTTCTCTACAGACAAAGCGACGTTAAAAAAAGAAGGACACAGAAGGGGTGGAACGTAACCGTGAGAGACAAGTGGCCGTAATTCCGCGACAAACATCTCGCCACCTTTCACCCCAATCAGACGGGTTTCTCTGTCCGGTCTAATCGATCCCGTAGCATCCAGCAGCCGTTTGTGAGCGGCCGCGTTCCACGAACGTCGGATTCCTACCGGATCGAGAGTCATTCGTCCCGTAAATACGCCTCGACGAGGACAAATAGCATTTGCAAGGGGCCTCGATCTTCCTGGAGGATCTCCGATCCAGCTGATTCTTTTCTCGGCCGGTGATTACGCGCCTGATACCGGCGGCGTCCCCCAGGAACGTCGACGACGACGGCGGCGACGTATCATCGCGGCACCGGTTCCGTTCGTCCGTCTCAGTGAATCTCTCGACGGTGTCCGAGGCCGCCGTCGGCCTCGCCACAAAGTGATCCAACGGATTAAGATACTCAATTTCGGGCTTGCTGGCAACCGGGTGCGACTCGGCCCTCTCCTCCTTCAAGAAGTCGAACAGCCCGCCGGTCAACATCTCCGCCACGTTCGTGCACGAGTCGAATAAATTCAGTTGCATCAGATTCAACACCACGTCCCCCGGCGGGTATCGGTCGCCGTAATAATTTCGCAGGCAATGCTCGAACGTTTTGTACCGATACGAGCTGTACGTCCAGCCGATGTCCACCACCGGCAGCACTTGATCGGTTTTCACGAACGTAGACGAGTGTCTCGCGAGCTGAATAGTGTCTCCCGGACTCGTCCCATTCTTCCCGGTCGCGCCCGCCGTCGTCGTCGTCGACGTCGTCCGATCGTGGATCGATGCTTCGGGGTTGGCTATGACCGGCGACGACGAGACGCTCCTCAGGTTGGTCAACAATATCTTCGAATCGGAGTCCGTCGCGTTGAATACCGACGGCTCCACCGTGTAGTGTTGCAGAATGTTTGGCGAGGTTTTCTTGCTATCTTCCGACGGACTGGACGCGTAGTAGTGGAAAATCGTGCATAGCTTCTTTGGGTCTGCCTGTATTACGAAACGGGTTTCCATCACTCGAAGCACAGCACACGTTTTACTCTACAATTTTTTGAAACTCATAGACATAAGAGAGATCCTTCAAAAATTTGACAATTTTTTGTCACAAATTTCCTGACGTCATAATTTTCTTTTAGTAGTATAGATAGAGATTGACAGTTTCTGTTGGAAATCGATGGCTACTGATTAACGCAAGTAGTTCTTTACTTTTCTTAATTTGTAAATTTATTAAAAAACCATTTTGTTTTAATTAATCGTTTTTCAATCAAGACCACGTTTTATGATCTCCTGTTTAATAAGTTTTTCGACAATTTTTCTTAGTAGTATTAATACTAATAATACGATGATCTCATAAAAAATAGAGGAAACATACTTTGGAAGAGTTTCTCTCTCTTAGTCCACAATTTCCATTCTCTCGTCTCATATATCTATGGCGAAACTATTTATTATATTAACCTCTGTACTTGAATGAAAACATTCCCACTCGAAATTACGTTCCCTTCTTAATTTTTGAAAAAATCAGTGGAAGCACTCTGGTTTGAGTTACGTACGATTAGCATCTGCAGCTGAACGACGAGGGGAAGTACTAGGATCAGGGTGACGAAAAGGGCGCAGATACTCTCCATAATGAAACGGGGGAAGTCTTCATCCGTTTTATGAGGAGGCTAAAACCTCGACCGGTTTTTCGGGCCGAGATCCATTCGTCGCAACGCGCTGATCAACGTCCACGGACTGCATGGTAATAAATTGTAATTTATTATTATTCAGAGAGCCGTCGAACGCCGGGTGCCATCGGACACCCACCGGCTCATGGGTATCGATTTTCACGCAGCTCGAGAGATGCGAAAAAAAAAATGGTCCGTCATTTGTTTATGGAAATGCAGTTCATTCGCGCGGTTGAATCAAAGCGGACGATTTTGTAACCTCCCTGGACGTTTGAGAACTTAATACGTGTCAACAGTGATGTTTCATTTCACGCAAGAATAAATAGATCGTTTGACGATTTATTAAAAAAAAAA